>CM032229.1:148705000-149120000 GCA_019009955.1 Riptortus pedestris | reverse complement strand
CCGTTACACTTAATAAAAATGCAAATATCTCGGTTAATATTCAAGATAGAGAATAAATGTATATAACAATATTTATAGTAAATTTAATTTGCAATAAGATTGGTTTTATACAATTTTTCGATCCAACGTATAGTAACGGAGATATTTTGAATTTTCGAAATTCCACCTCTAAACCCCCCTCCAACTGGTCCGATTTCAGCCGTTAACGAACTAGAGAGTTAACAGACAAATATATATATATATATATATATATATATATATATATATATATATATATATATATATATATATAGTTTGAACGGACCTCATTTTCGTCTTCTCCTGGGTAGGATCGATGGACATTTGAAGAAATTTTTCGAAAATGGCGTCGTGAGTACGACCTCAATAACTGATTTCCCCTAAGGGAAATCTGCTAATATGAACAACAAACCAGTAAAGGAACACAGAACACAAAACATAAAAGGATCACAAAACGGAGAAAAAACAAAAAACAGAGTTGAAACCCAAACAGAAATGGGAAAGAAATAGAAACGCAACACTAAACAGAAATGGAAAAGAAATTAAAATTTGATTGATTGAGATAAAAATTATTCTGACTCATTATAAATTACGGTACTGGATATAGTAAATGTTTTACAATAAATTTAATATGTTCTGATATATTTTAGTAATTGTTTTTCATTCCGGTGTGAGGCTGGCAGACCTGTTTGTTTACATTTCAAACGCCTCCCACCGGCAGGTTATGGGAAATCTGCTTAGTCACAGCCCCTGCGTAATGGGCGTTTTGTTGTTGTGCGTTGGAAAGAAAATATAATAATAATATGGCTTTCAAATAAAATAATAATAAATGCAGTACAGCAACACATATTGTTTATTTAATTTAATGGGAGTAGAAGAATATCATATATTGTTTACATAGGATTTGAGATGTGACGTTGCAGCAAATGAGCCCTGTCACCTTACGTATAGAATCGGTTAATTCAATAAATATGCGCTGAGCTTTCTACTCTCAATTATGTAGGTACTTATAAGGATGCAACAAGGCCATATTAAATTTCAAAAGTCCTTAAAGAGGAGCAAATAAAACTGAAATGATGTCTCTACTCCATATCGGCTACGAATCGTTGAAATAATCCTCGTCGTGCCCTGAGACTGTGACATAGTGTATTAGTGATAAGAGCGATAAGAAAGTAGCTGGTGGCGCTATCTGGTAGGCCTGATGACTCACTCAGCGGCCCAACTCTGGAGTGAGTGATTCGAGGAGCACTTTAGTGCCCGAATAACGATCCAGGTTATTACAACCAGTTAGCATATCTCAGCCCTCAATATCGGCTATAAATCAACTACTAAGTGAATTACTAAGCTGCGGCCGCCTCCCCACTAACAAGGGCTACAGCAAGTTTTACACCCCCCGCCCCACTCCCTTTTATGCCCCTATTATTAAAAGGTTACGCCCCTACAACGTGCCCCTTATATATTTATAAGGGCCACTTGGTTTTATTGTGGCGGGCTCTCTTTCATTGGCGGATGGGTTTTTATTTTGTAATCTCCTTAAATACTTAAGGCGCTCCACCCACTGGCGCATTCCTACGCGTTTCCCTACCCAATTTTGCGCCGTAAAAAATTTCCTACAGCCGTATATTAACATAACTCAATGCCGCTTCTCTGAGTACAGTCAAGATAATTGTGGACATTCCTCCACAAGGGAAAATTAAATTCCGCATACATTTATATGAAGTCTGAAATAAGTTTGCAAATTTTGCAGTCACATGCCCTAGTAAACTCGCTGAGAGTCATTTTTTCAAAACAATTTAAACAGCTTTTTATGGGAAGGTCCAAAGCTTGGTGATCACAAAAACTCAACACTTACAGTGCAGAACTCATTGTATGTTGTTTTTTAAATCTCTTTCGTAGAATGGGCAAATCAGTAGGATTGGAAACTGAGCTAACGATATAAAAAATATGCATGTAAAAGAACATTAGTTATTTCTCCAACATGAGTAATATATCTAGAAATGTCAGGACTCTATAATTATCGTGATTATAATTCTTAGAGAATTATATGATATGATATATCATCAATTTAATTATCATTATATTGCTGCAAGCATCTTCTAATAAAACTTGCCTGAATCATAAAATCAAAACTGTACGTTTCACAATTTAAAGACAGTTTACGACGTAATACCTGTGTTATCGCCCAAGAAGATATAGTCTCGACCTTCAGGACAAGTGAAAGAAATGTATTTATTTCCATTAAATGTAAACACGAAACAATTTATTGGTATGCAAATTTGTTTAAGGATGACATTGTTTATAAATGATGAGAAACTTGTCCCACCTTTCCTTAAATTATCCAAATACAGCCTAATTTTGGCATTCTAAATTGAATAGTAATAACGAAAATATTGTTACGTGATTTATTAGCAGAGTTCCCTTAAGGAGAATCAGCTATTGAGGTCGTATTCAAGACGCGATTTTCCAAAAGTTTCCATCGATCTTACCTAGGAGATGATGAAAATGAGAGCAGTTCAAAATTATATATATATATATACACACATATTTGTCTGTTACCGCTCTAGCGGTCGCAATTATTGTTTTATGGCTATCAAACTCAATATATTAGCGTTTCATTCATAACTAAATATCAAGGTCGTTAACACCTAAAATCTGACCGGGGAGCGGGTTATAGAGGGGAGACATTTGAAAATTCCAAGTATTTCAGTTACTACACGCCTGATCGAAAAATTGTATATAACAAACCTTATTGCAAATTAAATGTACTATAAATATTGTTATATGCATTTATTCTCTAAGTTAAATATTAACGGAGATGCTTGCATTATTTAGTTTTTGGCATTCATTTAACCCCCACTTCTACTGATGTCACATCAACAATACTCTGTTATAGTGCCTCGTTTATATGCTTTATATAGTACTCGTTTATAGTATAATAAACCTCTTTATTTGAAGCTTAAATACCAAATATTGTTTTCAAGAGACCTTTATTATACGTGATACATGAAAATATGTACCGTAGATACCCACTCCTCCGTCCTAAGTTCTTGGAATACTAAAACTTGGCTGATTGAGATAAAAATTATTCTGATGCATTATTAATTTGCAGTAATGGATACAGTAAATATTTTTCAATAAGATTAATGTTGTATTCCGATATATTTCAGTAATTTATTCTCTTGAAGAATATTTCTATCTTTCAGTTCAGCCCTACGTGGCTGGCAGGCAGGCCTGTTTTTAGCAGATTTCCCTTAAGGGAAATCAGCTATTGAGGTCGTACTCATGACGCGAGTTTCGAAAAATTTCTTCAAATGTCCATCGATCCTACCCAGGAGATGACGAAAATGAGGTCCGTTCAAAATTATATATATATATATATATATATATATAGTTATATATATATATAGACATATATATTTGTCTGTTAACGCTCTAGCAGTCGCAATTTTCGTTTGATCGATACTAAACTCCATATTTAAACGTTTTATGCAAAAATAAAGATCAAGTTTGTTAATGGCTGAAATCAAATCAGTGGGAGGGGGGGGGTTAGAGGGGAGGATTTTCAAAAATTCGAAATATCTCCGTTACTATACGTAGGATCGAAAAGTTATATAAAACCAATCTTATTACAAATTTAATTTACTATAAATAATGTTATATACATTTATTCTTTATCTTGAATATTAACCGAGATATTTGCATTTTTCTGTTTTCGATCTCTGAGATGAGATCGGCTAACTTCGGGTCTAGTCGTGAGTTTCCGTCAAGAGCTAGTTCGGGCCTTTCCCGTAATTGTTTGACTCTCTATTCTGAAATTTCTCTATTCTAAAACTTCACGTCGGAAATCTGCTTAGTTTACGCAGCCCCTGCGTGACGGACGTTTTTACCATTCAGACGCTTTCCGTCGGGAAGTTATTAAAATTGACTGAAATATTTTTCATTACCGTTTGTATTTATTCAATTGATATTCATGGTGATGTTAAGTGTTACCAGCAGGTATTTAGATTTCTCTATTGCAAAACCTCACGAGGGAAATCTGCTTAGTATACCCAGCCCCTGCGTGATGGGCTTTATATTTAGCGGAGCTGAACAGTTGGAGCACGACTAATTATTACATCCTGTATATCGAATTCTACGCGACCAGCAAACTCAACAACAATGGCATCCTAGAGGCAATGATGGATTATGTCACTAAGTAACATATTTTTGTAGCCAAAAGGTGGATATCCAGATGGTATTATGAAAATCGTAATGGATATCCAGGGGATAAAGTCCCTTGTTGTATACAAGTCACAGTCCAGCGTGACTTGATAAGCTCAAAGGGAGAATGGAAATAGAAGAGACTCAGATATATACAACCAATTGTAGCACGAAACAGGAAGCTTCTTGTAAAAGATTTTAAAGTAACACAAGAAGTAGAACAAAAAAGTCCGTCACTCAGGGGCTGCGTAAACTAAGCAGATTTCCCACGTGAAGTTTTACAATAGAGAAATCCGCCTAATAACAGCTGTAGTAGGAAGGGATCTCTAAACCTATTCATGAGGGACGAATAGTTCTGGAAACGGCCACCAGAGCTCTCGGCGGAGAGTCCGGAACATGGCGGGGTTCCCTCGACCACACACACAATACAAATGCAAATATCTCGGTTAATATTCAAGATACAGAATAAATGCATAAAACAATATTTATAGTAAATTTAATTTACAATAAGATTGATTCTATACAATTTTTCGATCCGACGCATAATAACGGAGATATTTTGAATTTTCAGAAATCCCCCCTCTAAACTCCCCCTCCCACTGGTCCGATTTCAGCCATTAACGAACTTGATCTCTCTTTTTACGTAAAACGCTTAAATATGAAGTTTGGTAACGATCAAACAAAAATTGCGACCGCTAGAGCGTTAACAGACAAATATATATATATATATATATATATATATATATATATATATATATATATATATATATATATATATAATTTTGAACGGACCTCATTTTCGTCATCTCCTGGGTAGGATCGATGGACATTTGAGGAAATTTTTCAAAACTCGCGTCATGAGTACGACCTCAATAGCTGATTTCCCTTAAGGGAAATCTGCTAAAATGTCCATCACGCTTGAGCTGCGTACACTAAGCAGATTTCCCTCGTGATGTTTCACAATAGATAAATCAACATACCGGCAACACAACGCTACCATGAACATTAAGTGAATAAATACAAACGATAATAAGAAACCTCCAGACGGGAATCACCTGAAATGTAAACGGCCAACTTCTAACAGGAAAGAAAAACAATTACAGAAATATATCAGATTATAACATATTAATTATATTGAAAACTATTTACTATAGTACTGTAATTTATAATGGTTCAGAATAATTTTTATCTCAAATTTTAGTAGTCCAAGAATTTATGACGGAGGGGAGTCACAAGAACATATTTGCATGTATCTCGTTTAATAAAGGTCTCTGGATAACTATATTTGGTATTTAACCTACGAATAATGTGGTTTATTACATGACCGAGTATTGTTTATGTAAGAAGAGTAGAAGTGGGGATTTACTGAAGGGTTAGTATTCAAGATAGGGATTAAATGTATATAACTATATGTTTTAGTTCATTTCATTTGCCTTAAGATTGTTTCTTTACACTTTTTCGATCCGACTTATAGTAACGGAGATATTTCGAATTTTAAAATTTCTCCCGCTTTAAACACTCCCTCCCCCTGGTTCGATTTCAACCATTAACGAACTTGATCTTTCTTTTTACGTAGAACGACTAAATATCGAGTTCGGTAACGATCAAACCAAAATTGCGGCCGCTAGAGCGGTAACAGACAAATATATTATATATATATATATATATATATATATATATATATATATATATATATATATATATGTATATATATATATATATATATATATATATATATATACGTTATATATATATATATATATATATATATATATATATATATATTATATATATATATATATATATATATATATATATATATAAATATATATATATACGTTATATATATATATACGTTATATATATATTATATATATATATATATATATATATATATATATATATATACGTTATAAATGATATATACAGTTTTGAACGGACCTCATTTCCGTCATCTATTGGTAGGATGGATGGACATTTGAAGAAAAATGTCTAAAATCGCTTCATGAGTACGACCTCAATATCTAATTTCGCTTAAGGGAAATCTGCTAAAATATAGAAAATGTCTTGGTTAACATTGTTGACATTAAGTTATGTGACGGATTTTTTTATAAAAATGTTGATTGATTGTGGTTTGTAGTAAAACAATGGGCCTCTGAAGAGGTAGAGGAAAAATAAAGGGTGAAAAACGAATAAAATTTATGAAGTTAGAAATGGGTTCTTTTAAACGAATAAATAACCTCTGAAGAATAGTGATTTTGAATCTCATTTTAGCAGATTTCCCTTAGGGGAAATCAGCTATTGAGGTCGTACTCATGAAGCGATTTTGGAAATTTTTCTTCAAATGTCCATCGATCCAACCTAGGGGATGACGAAAATTAGGTCCGTTCAAAACTGTATATATATATATATATATATATATATATATATATATATATATTTGTCTGTTACCACTCTAACGGCCGCAATTATGTTTAATCGTTACCAAACTAGATATTTAGTCGTTTTATGTAAAAAAAAAAAAAAATCATATTCGTTAACGGCGGCCAGGGGGAGGGGGGTTAGAGGGGAGTATTTTGGAAAATTCAAAATATCTCCGTTACCATACGTCAGATCGAAAAATATATAGAACCAAGACAGAAGTATAGAGCCAATCTTATTGCACATTAAATTTACTATAATTATTGTTACATACATTATTCACTATCTTGAATATTGACCGAGATTTTAGCATTTTTCAGCCTTCAGCAAACCGCCACTTCCACTCGTGTTGCATGAACAATACCTTGCTACATAATAAATCACATTATTCGAACCTTAAATTCCAAACATTGTTTTCAAGAGACCTTTATTATTCGAGAAACATGCAATATGTCCTGGTGACCCCCCCCCCCCCCGTCTTAAGGTTTTGGACTACTGAAATTTGATTGATTGAGATAATAATTATTCTGACTCATAATTAATTACAGTACTAGACATAGTAACTAGTTCTCGATAAAATTAATATGTTAGATTATGATATATTTCAGTAATTGTTTTTCTTTCCAGTGTGTTCGTTTACATTTCTAACGCTTCCTGTCGGCAGGTCATTGTAATTGGATGAAACATTTCTTATTTCCGTTTGTATTTATTCACGGTGGTGTTCTGTTACCAGTATGTAGATTTATCTATTACTAAACCTCACGAGGGAAATCTGCTTAGTTTAAGCAGCCCACGCGTGACGGACTTTTATGTGATAAATATAGCAGTTCAATTAGGTTATAGCTGCGATCAATTTACTAGTCAATTTTAGGCGGGTGCCTTTGATCGATATTAATGGGAGCGGAGAACATGAGGCCCAATACGGCTGCTCCATTCATTACATCAGTCACACGTGATTGGATTATAAAGAGACGAGCTGCTGGAATGACAATGGGAGCATTATCGCAGACCAACACCCAATCCTGGATACAGGCTAAGACGGTGGGGCTCTTAAGACCAGCTTAGAGCCAGCCTCGTGGCTTCATCCGTAACCAGATAACAGTCAGCAGCATGGAAAAAATCTGATTAGCACCCCACCGAAAACACTCCTCCTGGAAATGTGGGTTGTGAATCTCTTAGGCTCAATTCAGCTTCCAAATATTTCGCCAGAATTCTATAATAATATCGAGCCTGCCGTTGAAATCCAGCAAAGATTTTTTTAGGAGTTTTACCTTAAGGGAAATCAGCTATTGAGGTCGTGCTCGTGACGCGATTTTCGATAAATTTCTTCAAATGTCCATCGATGACCAGGATATGTCGAAAATGAGGTATATAGACATATAACACTCTAGCGGTCGCAATTTTTGTTTAATCATCACCAAACTCGGTATTTAGCCGTTTTATGTAAAAAGAAAGATCAAGTTGACGGCTAATATCGGACCAGTTGGAGGGGGAGGGTTAGGGGGGAATTTCGAAAATACGAAATATCTCCCTTACTATACGTTGGATCGAAGAATTGTATAGAATCAGTCTTATTGCTAATTAAATTTACTATAAATATTGTTATATACATTTAATCTCTACTTTGAATATTAACCGAGATGTTTGCATTTTTATTAAGTGTAACGGACGAGCTATGGTCGCTTCTCATCTTTCCCGCTGAAAGCTAGCTCGGCCGTTTCCGTAACTGATCGGCACTCGTATGGAGATTTCTCTATGGTATAACTTTACGTGGGAAATCTGCTTAGTATGCGCAGCCCCTGCGTGACAGACTTTTTTTTTTTTTGGTTTGTTAGTTTCGTTGGTGCTTACAGGCGTTGTAATTCCTATCTCTCTCTTTACCCTGGTCAATGGCTTTCCAGTTCATTATGTCGGGCTCAGTAGCTTCCATCTTTACTCGGGCAACCCATCTAAACTCGATTTTCCTTAAGGTCTGTTTCCCGCCAGAGTAGAGATTATTTGTTTAAGGAACAACCCACCCATCATGATCTCTTAGCATTCGTTGCTCTTATCCTTATCATGTTGATAAGAATAGTAGCCTAAATAACTAAAAGAAGGGCCAATTATAAACATATTTTTTAAATATTTACATTGGCCACTAAAATAAATTGTATACAGTATGTGTTCTGAAGCTAGGAAATCCCTCTCAGTGACAAGAAATTCCCAAGAAGAACATGAGATCTTAAGAGTAAGTGAAGGTGAAGGAAAAAGATAACCACAAAAATCCATTTCTTTGATACTTAATTATTGTAATCACCGTTGTCTTAGAGCAATACTGGATAGGTTGATAAAGGATTTACATTTCAGAATTAGTCGAATCTTAGCCTTGGAACTTTTAGAAGTGGATTGAAATCAATTCATGAAGGTCATTTCAATCCCCCTTTAGACCTCGTGTGATACATCCATGAATAACATATATATATATATATATATATATATATATATATATATACACATAGTATTCACTTAACGAAGAAAGAGGCGACATCAACAACAAGACCTTACCCCACTGTAGAGGTTGCAAGGGGGTTGAACTGATGATAATGTATAAATGCCAAGGGAGTGGAGTATGAGAAGGATGAGTATCGGAAGAATTCGTTCAAAAAGTTTAGAGAATATAGGAAGTACATTAATTGGTCTATATTAGCACGTCTTCCATGTTTTCTTACGGGGTATAGGAATAGAATAATAATTGGAAATATCGAAGGGAGTGGTTCTTAGAATACAGCTGCAGATGTAGATGAGGAAAATGGCAGTTTTGGGAGGAAGTTGTTTGAGAATTTGGGGTGTGGGGGCGTAATTTCCACGGCATTTTCATTGAGATAATTGAGATTTGAAATATTTTGGCCTCGAGGAGATGTATGATTTGCAGATTAAGGAAAGGTTTGTGATGATTTCCAAAAAGGTAAGCTTTTCCTGAATCAGATGATACCCACGTGTCATATACAGGCATACCCGTAAAAGGGGAGAGTCAGGCATGAAGTTGTATTTCAGGATTTCTCTGGTCGCAGACCACAAGGATTTATCAGAAGGTAAATGGGAATTAAAGGATCGTGCATTGTGAAGGTTGGGTTCTCGATTTACTGACCTACATAGCCTATTATATGGATGGGAATCTATTCAGGGGGTTCTTCGCCTTAAGGACCTGGTTTTGGATCGGGCTATCCTGGAGAAATTGGGATAAAAGGAAATGGTGGAAGGATTTCCGACTATGTTGTCTAATCCTTCATGCGTTTTAAGGGTTCCTAAAGGTCAATCCATTCGTCTAGGAGTGAGCTTAAAAGATTTCGATCAATAGAACAGATGTTTGGCCAAAGGATAAGAAAAGACCCTAATTTCGTCCAACAGGTAGAGGAGTTCAAAGATAAGGTAGAAATGCCAGACAAGACATTGCAGTAGAAAAATACTTTATTTATAAATCTTTTTCTGCAAGGACTGTATTATTATTATAATTATTATTATTAATGTCCACTTTTTGCTACTATAGCTAATTGGAACGAGTTATGTACAGGTTTCCACCCTTTTCTAACCAGGGTGGACTAATGATTTTATTTAATGAGTTCGTCACTAAATGAGTTCCTTTAGGTATGTAGAGTCTAGCGATTTAAGGAAAACTAGGAATTATATGTCATCGATGAAGTGGTAGGAGGTTATAATACAGGCCAGACAGAAAAGTCCGTCATGCAGGGGCTACGTAAACTAAGCAGATTTCCCACGTGAAGTTCTACAATAGAGAAATCTGCCTAATAACAACTGTAGTAGTAAGAAACCTCTAAACCTAAAACATTATTTAGGGCGTAATAACCCAGTAGTTTCTAGCCCCAAACAACAGTTAACCTAATCTCTAAACCTATTCACGAGGGACGAATAGTTATGGAAACGGCCGCCAGAGCTCTCGGCGGAAAGTCCGAACATAGCCTACTGGCGACCACACGCAGAATACAAATGCAAATATCTCGGTTAGTATATAAATATTTATAGTAAATTTAATTTGCAATAAGATTTATTCTATACAATTTTTCGATCCGACGCATAATAAAGGAGATATTGTGAATTTTCTAAAATCCCCCCTCTAACCCCCCCTCCCTCCCACTTGTCCGATTTCAGCCATAAACGAACTTAATCTTTCCTTTTAGATAAAACGATTAAATTCTGAATTTGGTAACGATTAAACAAAAATTGCGGCCGATAGAGTGTTAACAGACAAATATATATATATATATATATATATATATATATATATATATATATATATATATATATATATATATATAATTTTGAACGGACCTCATTTTCGTCATCTCCTGGATAGGATCGATGGACATTTGAAGAAATTTTTCGATACTCGCATCATGAGTACGACCTCAATAGCTGATTTCCCTAAATCTGCTAAAAGTTAATGAGAAAATATTTATAGTGTAGGTTTGAAAGAAATTTGTGGGATTAGATGGTGGTCTATTGTATTCCAGATTATAACCCTGATTTAATATAGGGCATTTTCTGGGTAGACAATTCTGTAAGTTCGGTAACCAAAAACTCGTAACCAAGCAAGTAACCAGCAGCAAGTCAACTGCTATCTTTCCCAATGAGTGCATGTAAGTAGCTCTGAAGATGGGAACAATTGTCTTTGAAAGCGCTTAGGGTTAAAATAAAATCTGGTGAAGAATTGGACGTTTTAGCAGATTTCCCTTAAGGGAAATCAGCTATTGAGATCGTACTCATGACGCGATTTTCGAAAATTTTCTTCAAATGTCCATCGATCCTACCCAAGAGATGCCGTTTGAAATGAATTCCGTTCAAAATTATATATATCTATATATATATAAAATTGTAACCTCTGTCTGTACATTGGTTTTTTTCGCGAAATTTCACGATAACTTTTCGTTTCACGTGTCATAGACAACATAACTGCATTTTGTTTCTTTGGTGTCTGTTTGTTTGTTTGTTTGTTACCTTTTCACGCATAAACGGCTGAACCGAATTTTATGAAACTTGGTATGTATATTACTACTAGCCCAACTTAGACTTTAGGCTATATTAATATTCTCTAAGACAAACAGGAGTGGGGGTTATAAGGGAGGCCTGAAATTAAAAATAACGATATTTCGTTTCCTATCGCTTTTTCAGCAAATATGCACATAACAAAAGTTGTTTATTTTGTTATTTAGAATAACTTTTGTTATATACACTTTTGTCTTATACCTAAGTATAAATGAGTTATACGCTAAAAACTATAGCAGGAGTCAACAATTTTATTTGGCACAAAAGACTCAACCGAACTAAACCAAACTCGGTATGAGAATTAGCACTATCGCCTTCCTTATAATAAGCCATACTAACATTTCTAGGGACGGGCAGGAGTGGGGGTTATAATGGAGGCCTGAAATTAAATATAGTGATATTTCGTTTTCTATTGGGGTTTCGGCAAATATGCACATAACAAAAGTTGTTTTTTTTACTATTTAAAGTAAGTTTTGTTATATTCACATTTGTCGTATAGAAAAGTATAAACGTGATATACACTAAACTCTAAAGCAGGAGCCAACAATTTTGTTGGGCACTAACGATTGAACCAAACTTATCAAAACTCGGTATGTCAATTAGCATTAAATATTCCATGATTATAAGCTATATTAAAAATTTTAGGTCCAAACGGGAGTGGGGATTATAAAAGAGGCTGAAAAGCGATAAGTCTAATGCGGGAGCGGAAGATGACGGGAGCCTTACCAGTTAAATGAGTTTACTTATTTCCCGTCTGGCATTGCTGGAAGTGATTTCCAGTGAGGTTCACTATTACAAATATAATCTTACGTGCAAAACTTTGCCTGAACTATTTGAGCTCGGTGAGGCTATTGAAAGAAAATATGTTCATTATGGATGATATTTAATTGTAATAAATGCTACCCATGATTATGGTTTGAATTATTGAAAAACGGTGAGTCATAAAGTGTAGAAGGATAAATTAGGAAGATATTTTCATTTATCCTTCAAAACTAAAATTTCTATTCTATTAATCCCCAAAAGTTACCCTTCAGGGTTGGCTATTTTGGAAAATCATTACGTCGTGGAGGGAAGTGTAATTGTACACATTGAAGTCTTACTATCAAAATACCATCATTAGTCAGTCAACAATAATTTCCCGGGCATCGCCGGGTACCTTAGCTAGTATATATATATATATATATATATATATATATATATATATATATATATATATTTGTCTTTTAACGCTCTAGTGGTCGCAATTTTTGTTTGAGCGTTACCAAACTCGATATTTAAACGTTTTACGCAAAAAGACAGATCAAGTTCGTTAATGACTGAAATTGGATCATAAAAGTGTATTAAACCAATTTTATTGTAAATTAAATTTACTATAAATATTGTTATATACTTTTATTCTCTATCTTGAATATTAACCGAGATATAGCAATTTTAATTAATTTGGACCGATAACGTAGGACGGAGTATCCCGCCAAAAGCTAGTTCGGCCCTTTGCCGTAACTGTTCGGCTCTCGTATGAAGATTTCTCTATTGTATAACTTCATGTGGGAAATCTGCTTAGTTTACGCAGCCCCTGCGTGACGGACATTTTATTCTATCCATGTAAAAGAAGTGGTGTCCCGCTATTGAATTGATCCAGGGTCGCTACAATCAGGAGGACATCACGTGGACACTAATTCAAGGATTTTGCAGGTAACATGTATTGTCTTCAGGTGACTATCTGAAGAGTATGGAAGGCCCAACTACTGTAGCAGCTAAGGCTGATGGGAATGCTCTGGTTTTGCCAAGTTCCGAAACTATGATATTCACTCACGGATTTTGACGTTTGTAGTTGTCACTATGATAAACACATTTTTTTTATTTTTTGAGTCGGCATTGCATACCTTTGAGGTCTTTAGCCGCCCTCAAGCGAGACTCGAGGGATTCGTGATAAGAGTACTCAGATCAGAGTTATAGGTAAAGACTGATCAACTCGACGTACAACCAAGGAAGACCTGGAATGAGTTATCTCAGTAGACTGGCGGCCCCCGTTGTACTTAGTGTCTGTGGTCAGCATCCAAGAGTGTTGTAATTATTATTTTTCGACAGGAGCTGTCAGACGTATATACTCGTTAGACTCCCGCTGATCAATAAGCGCTACGAAGCTAGAACGCTCTAGTAGCATGTGAACTTATGTTCGTCCTTAGCGGGGATCGGACCAGAACCTATTAGCAGATTTCCCTTAAGGAATTTTCAAAATTTTTCTTCAAATGTCTATCTATCCTACCTAGTAGATGACGAAAATGAGGTACGTTCAAAACTGTATATATATATATTTGTCTGTTACCGCTCTAGCGGTTGAAATTTATGTTTGATCGTTACCAAACTCGATATTTATTAGTTTTATGTAAAAAGAAAGTTCAAGTTCGTTAACGGCTGAAATCGGACCAGTGGGAGGGGGGGTTTAGAGGGGAGGATTTTCGAAAATTCGAAACATCTCCGTTACTATAATTGTACAAAATCAATCTTATTGCAAATTAGATTTACTATAAATATTGTTATATACATTTATTCTCTATCTTGAATATTAACCGAGATATTTGCATTTTTATTCTGGGCGGCTAACTAATGAGTTACTTTCCCACCAAAAGCTAGTTCGGCCGTTTCCTTAACAGCTCGGCTCTCGTGAAATTTCTCTATTGTAAAACATCGTGTGGGAAATCTGTTTAGTTTACGCAGCCCCTGCGTGACAGACTTTTTTTCCTTCAGGTTACTCAAGGTAGTGATAGATACCCCTAACCACGCCTTAACCCAGAGGATATGCAATCTACAAATTATCCCCAAGTTCATTAATTTCCAAGTTCTAATACCATAGAACTATTAGACTAAAATGAGAGCTGTAAATCCAAACGTCACAGTTGAATGGCTACCATCCCAGACCAATTAAAAGTAATTGCCAAAAACAACGCGTTTGGAATTAACAAAATATCTATGAAATTGACATTATCAAAATGAATAAAAAATAGATACTTGAATGATTTTTATAAACCCCTCTGAGATAGAGGTGTCCTTGATTTGATTCAGATTAAGGACATATACTACTTAAGTACTTATATAATGAACTAAATAAGTGAAGTGGTGTCAATAAGTGAAGTTAAAAGAAAATAATGATCGCTAAAACTCATTTGTGGGATATCAATGAATTTTTAATCTTCATCTCCGGAAACTGATGGCGAGGATGAATTATTCATGTGAATAAAACCTCTATTGTTCCTCATTTTATTATAAAATAACTAACTATTGTTTATAAAGAGAGGATCTACTGAGGTTTTATTCCTCTGAATTTTTTATAACTTGGTAACTCAAATATTTAAAATAAATAAAATGTAGCCATTAGTTATTTCTCTTAAAGGGCGCCCTTGAATAACTTCCCTTCAGAATGAGGTCTGGGTTAAAAAGGCAGGGCTATTTTTGGCGCTCCATAATATTATTCTCATTTAATTATTTGCTGTAACTCGCATTTAAAACAACCCCATATTTAATATATAAAAAAAACAAACAACTTACTGTTCATTATTAACGATATAGTGAATTTAAAGGAGAAGCGAGAGATTCTGCTGGAAGGGGGCCAGAAAATAAATACATGTAGAAACTAGACTTGGCAAATGTTCGCAAAGAGCACTCAGCTATTTTCTCTTACATTCACCATCTCAACAAACACATGAGTTGCAGTTTAAATATTGCTTGCTCTCCAACACCACAAAATATTACTTTGTCTGCTTAATCGTGTATTGTTCCACACAAAGATATACTCTTTTTGGTTAAATAAACAATAGTGATTTTTGCAACACTGAATATTAATTTAGTTATGTAAAGGACGATTAATTTTTGTATGTATTGCTAGAGAGTATTTATTTCCTTGAAATACCAAGTGTTTAAAAAAAAAGGAAGTTAAAGAGACTATTTGGAGTCATGAAATACCTTTAAAAAAATAAGTCTTACTTTTTAGATTCATTATTTTTGAAGACATCCTGTTTGGACGTTTTTCATATCAATGTCATAGGCAGAAATAAAATAAGACTAAGCTAATAAAACTAGACAAAGCTTTTATCTTTAAAAAATTGTTGTAAATATTCTTGGTTACAAAACCAGTACATGTCATGAAAATGTTCCTGTTGAGAGTTACGCATTGAAAATAACCTTTTTAAATCGTTCATTTGACAAAATCACGCAAAACTTTATATAATCTTTGTTAGTGTGTACAAATGCGATATTTATATAGATTTGAAGAACGAATGACTCGTGTATCTCTAAACGTTATTTATTAATTCCGAATATTGTTGAATTCACATTTAATTGTTTTTTATTAAAATGTTTTTCATGAAATATCTGCCGAAGTATTTTGTTTAGACGATTGTACCTGAAAAATATATTTTGATTTTGTTTCTCTTTTTTCTTGTTTTTTTTTTATCTCTGTACCGACTATGCAATTAACTTCCTGCTATTACGATGGGTATTTACATATTTCAAAGATGAAATATTTTACGTTTACAGAATATCGAATTAAATGCATTTAAAACTGAAATTTACGATCTCACAATTCAGCAGCTCTCTGATTTACAGAATGTATTTATGATTTGTAGGAAGACAGACATATTTGAATTGATACTTAATTATTCGAAGCCATAATGTTCATTAATGTGTCCACAAGGAAGTTTACTCACTAAGCTGTTCCTGAGTAACGGGAAAAATTCTATCCGTTTGAAAAGAGGCTTGATATGCATAGTTGGCTAAAAGCCTCATAGCTCATTAATGAATAAAAGGGAGTAGCCTAAATGCAATATTTACAATGTGACTCTTACAATGAAACACTTATTGACGGACTTCAAGATCTGAGATCATTTACAAATAACCCTATGACCTACATAAATAAATGACTCACCGAGGGCAGCCCATTTATATACTTATATAGTATACCCACTATACTATGTAGAAACAACCTCTAGGTAGAAAGAAAGGGAGAGAGAGAGAGAGGGAGGGAGGGGGACAGAGAGAGAGAGAGAGAGCGAGAGAGAGAGAGAGAGAGAGAGGGGGGGGGGAGAGAGGGAGAGAGAGAGGGAGAGTGAGAGAGAGAGGGTGAGAGAGGGAGAGAGAGAGGGAGAGAGAGAGAGAGAGAGAGAGAGAGAGAGAGAGAGAGAGAGAGAGAGAGAGAGAGAGAGGGAGAGGGAGTGGGAGAGAGAGAGAGCGAGTGAGGAAGAGACGGAGAGAGGGTGAGAGGGGGGAGAGAGGGGGAGAGAGAGAGAGAGAGAGAGAGAGAGAGAGAGAGAGAGAGAGAGAGTGAGAGAGAGAGAGAGAGAGAGGGGGGAGAGAGAGTAGAGAGAGAGACACACACAGGGAGAGAGAGAGAGAGAGAGAGAGAGAGAGAGAGAGAGAGAGAGAGAGAGAGAGAGAGAGAGAGAGAGAGAGAGAGAGAGAGAGAGAGAGAGAGAGAGAGAGAGGGGGGGGGAGAGAGGGAGAGAGAGAGAGAGAGAGGGGGGGGGGGGAGAGAGAGAGAGAGAGAGAGAGAGAGAGAGAGAGAGGAGAGAGGGAGAGAGAGAGAGAGAGAGAGAGAGAGAGAGAGAGAGAGAGGGGGAGAGAGAGAGAGAGAGAGAGAGAGAGAGAGAGAGAGAGAGAGAGAGAGAGAGAGAGAGAGAGAGAGAGAGAGAGAGAGAGAGAGAGAGAGAGAGAGAGATTTGATTTGATTTGATTTATTTATTTAATAACCTGATACATTTAGGACTTAAAAGTCCTAAATTACAATGCTCAGGAAAAAGAAAATTTACAATTCGAATTTACAACCTCAGTGTCAAGGCAACATAAAATAGTTTACTCAAAACAAAAGCAAATATACAATACAAAAATGAAATATATAAAATGACTAAAAACAAAAAGGATGTCTCTCTTTAAATGAATACATAACTTTGAAATAAATACATTCATAATCTTGAAATACATTTAAGTTCGTATCTTCTCTATGGCACTTTTAATTGTTGTCACAGTCTTGCTTAAATCGATATGTGATCCATACTTATTGAATATCCTAGCGGCTGCTATTCTGTAGGACCTATTATATACTGTGGTTCGGTGTTTCGGGATACATAGTAAGCTCTTTGAGTGTCTTGTTGCTCTGTTGTGAAAGTTACTTAGGAATTTTAGTTCTTTGTAGATGTATGAGGGCTGCTGACTCTTCAGAATCTTGCATGTCAGGAGTAACAAAGCCTTATCTCGTCTTTCTCTAATTCTGTCCCAACCTAACCTATTATAAAAGTCCGATATATGCTCGTGCCTTTGGGCATTAAAAATGAACCGTACCGCTGCATTCTGGGCTCGCTGCAATCGGTCCATCAGAGTACTTGCCATATCGGTCATTGCCAGGGATGCGTAGTTAAAGTGAGGTAAAACCAAACTTCTTACTAGTGTTTTTTTATGAAAATAGGTACCACAAAATTCTATATATTTTGGCACATCTATTCCTGATTTCTTCATTCCATGACAACGTACTGGTCATTGTAAGCCCTAGATTGCACACCTTGTTCTCTAGATCTAAGTATTCATTCCCAATTTTTAATTTCAGCAAGCTATCACTCTCAATTTCCTTATGCTGTGACGAATAGCCCATTATGATTGCCTTACATTTTTGGCTATTTATCAAAACTCCTTTTAAATTATTTTGTCCAGTATTTTCCCGGGCAAACATAAGATATTTATTGCTCTATAATCCTTGACATTATTGGCCGGTTTTTTCTTCATAAGTTTTTTTTTTCATTCCTGATTAGTGCAGTCTTCCAGACATCAGGATATGCACCCTGGCAAATTGCATAATTAAATAAGTGACATAGAATATTTCCAATCTGGTCAGCTATGAGCTTCACTAACCCCAGCTCCAAGCCATTTGCCCCAACTGAACTGGACTTCATCTTGGTCATAACAGCACTCACGGTTTCCACGTCGATAGTTCCAATTATAAAAGGTGGTAATGGGGGTTTCTCTATAGATTTATAATATATCACGGTTTCTTCTAGTTGACCGGTGGGCATTGCAACTCCAGCGAAATATTCACATAGTTCGTCCAGGTCAACTTCTGGGTGCCTTTCTTTCATCGCTTCCCTTATACTAGGCGTTATCCACGGACTCGGCGATCTTTTCACTAATATTTTCTTAATTGGGCAGCGCTTATTAAATAGCTTCATTAAATTATTAGTAAATATTTCTACTTTCTTTTGAATATTGGGTTCAGCTAATAATCGGCTCCAATAAAGTGCGGCTGCGTCTTGACACAGTTGACTTTCATTCAATGCTTTTTTTGCGCGAATATATTTGTAGAATTTGAGATTTGGTTTAACCGTCTGGTTGATAATACAAAAAATAATATCATGCCTAGAAAGGCCAGGTGCGCTAATTTTACCGAATTTTAAAATTGATTTAATGTTTCCCACTATAATATTATCAATTTCAGTAGCTGAAGATGGTGTGAAATGCGTTGGCCCCAAACGTAGAATGGTCAAATTCAATTCCATAGCCTGCTGACGAATGAAGTTTGAATATGAATTATTCGTAATCATATCGGAGTTCAAATCGCCAAGTATCACAATGTTATCATAAGAACTAATCACATCAGCCATGTTCATAAATCCAATTTTTGGCGGTCTGTAAACAACGCCCAACAAAATTCTATTTTTATAAAAGTACACAGGGCTACACATAAAAACAACAACGTCAATAAAATCTATATACATTTCAACAGTTCAGTTATCAAAGTACAGTGAAGTATTAAAGTTGTAGCGTCAGTGCTAGGGGTGTAGAAAACTAAGTTCATTGGAAGGTCTGGAGATCGCGATGAACAAGAAAATTATTAGTGATCGCTGTTTGAACAAGAAGACCGATGGCTATAAGTCTGCAATGGTGGGAGTACTGGACCTCGATCTTATCTCCTGCACACCAGCCAGTCACTTGCCGTCTTTCCCTATGAGCGCATGCAAGTAGTAGTAGTAAATTTTTTAGCCATACCCCAACGGATCTCTCACCCTTATTTTAAGATTTAACTTAAGTTTATTTCTTTATATTCAGTTCTTTTACATATTTATTTTTTGTATTTATTTATTGATATTAGCATGATTAATGACCCTTTTGAAATGTATATAGATTTCATTGACGTTGCTGTTTTTATGTGTAGCTCTTAGATAGAGACAATAGTCTTCGAAAGCTCTTAGCGCAGAAAGAAAAAAAACTTGGACGTTTTGGAAGGAGTTGGAGGTCTTTTTCTCTCTCCGAGTAGAAGTACTAACAACTCAGAAAGACAAATTCCGTAGGAAAGTTCATCGGAGCTACCAAAAAAACAAAAAAAAAACACAGTACAAATGGAGGGTTCGAATTCAACGTAGAACCAATAGATTCGTATCCCAAATCTTGTTTCATATGAGCAATCAAGAAACGTGCACTATGATGATTGTAACACGAGGGAATGGAGCCTGTTAGGTAATTGAAAGGAATGTATAGCTGAGACCTGAAGTATGAGCATGTCATGGCTGCGCATTCTAACTATACAGGTGCGTGTGACAATTATATTAACAATTATACCATATGAACAACCTTAAATTGAGCGAGAACTGAAAGGGAACTATTATTTCATCAGTTTTTTCATTTCGGCTTCCACGAATAGAAAGGAAGCAGAGAGGATACTTTTTCTCCCCGCCAACTTACAATTTAATCAAATCAAAACTTTACTACCAGGTATCTGGGCGGGCAAGCTCCCTCTAACAAGGCGAGCCCCTTTTATCTGCCTAATATAACAAAATACACAAAGTTAAGTGAATAAAAGGAAAAGGTTAAGGGGTAAAGGGAAGGAGGGAGATGGGAGGCCATTTTGCCCCGGAAGAAGGGAGAGGCTAGGAGTTGGCACAGCCTGGGAAATGTAAGTTTAAAAGTTTACTGAGACTGTCTGCTGGATAGGATTGGAGCTGGAGGCCTGGGCTGGAATGATAAGGTGTGCATACTGCATATCCTTACCCTCCACAACCCTGGATAATAGTATAAATTAGCGGATAGCAATCTCAGACCCCCCAACTACCGCCAGTCTCCACCTCCCGCCTCTAATAAGTTTTAAATATGCGCTGACGCTACAACTTTAATAAGCTGTCTTCTTTTTCTCCTTTTACTCCGGTTTCCTTAATAAATAAATAATTGTTCTCCTCTCATTCCGATTGTTAATTCTTCATTTTGTAATTGGCACTAGCAGATGAGCAATTCATGGAAATGAATAATTATGTTCTCGTTTGCCCAGACGAGTCAATCTTGAAGACCGAAAAATTCTGTTATTAGGCTCATCTATTCTGCAGGTTGATTGAATAAATGGAATATTATTATTATTATTATTTATTAACGTTCACTTTTTTGCAACTCAGGCTAATGGGTCGGGTTATCTACAGGTTACCACCCTCTTCTAGCCAGGATGGGATTTTAGGATGTTATTTAATGAATTTCGTCACTAAATAATTTCCTTTGGCCAAGCGAGAATCGAACTCGCCACTCTAGGTTTGCCATGTGAGATGAAGGTCAACCCTTTAACTAGCATAGCTAGCCTGAGCCCCCCCCCCAAAAAAAATGGAATAGGTTAGCACAATAACTAGTTTAGTGGAACTTCCATCTGATAATCACTCCCATCTGCCAGAAATCAACTTTGATTACTTGTTTTGGTTATACACTTTCTCAAACACATCCATGCTTGGATGACCTATTGAGTTATTTTAAACCACTCAGACATCAGCTGCTATGATGCTCGAAATGCGCACCTTTAGTTTCCGATAGTTTCCAAGTAAATTAAACAACCTAATCCTGGAATGGATGATCCTGAGTTTGATAGCCTATCAACATATTGAGTCATTCATAGAACTAGACTGCATTGTAAAATAATTGCTCCAGGCTTTTCAGTTTTATTTCCTCCTCCTGAATTATGTTCTAAAACACTTTTAGGCACTTATATTAGGACGTTTTGTTTGTTTTTTTTTTTGTTTTTTTTTCTCCTCAGAGTAAGTCTATGAGGAGTTATTTATTTGAATATATTTTCCATTGTCACACGGCATATTCCATGTATGATTATGTTTAAATACATTTTTATTTTACAATATATATATATATATATATATATATATATATATATATATATATATAGGCTAATCAACGTTTTAATCAAATATAATAAATAATAATAATAACATAAAATATTCAAATAAGTAAGATAATTACAAATAAAATTAATAAATGAAATGAAAAATAAATAAAAACAAAAAAAAAACAAATCGATTAAAGTTAACTCAACTGATGTTTAATTTTAATTTTTAATTCTATGTAAGGTAAATATATTGAATTATATTTCTCATTCCTCACAATCAACTTTACATTCTAATGATTTTTTCTACATCCATATGTAAATTTTGATAAGTCCTTTATTATATTTGTGAAATATAATAAGAGACGGTATATTAGTACTTATATACACTAAAATGGATAGTGAACATTTATTATTGTATTTAATGTGGAAAGTCTGCCTAATTTAAGCAACGTCTGTTTGACAATTTTTCTAATTTTTGATGAGGTAGAAACAAATATAGTTCCCTTATCAAATTTATTTAATTTGACTGCACTATTAGCGAGTGAGCTGATACATTGGAGGAATTCCGAAAATCGCGTCATGAGTACGACCTCAATAGCTGAAACAACTGACTAAAAAAAAATATCTATTGAGTGTGACTTTGAATGCCTAGTTCTCCATTGGTTGATACTATACAGTAGTATATATAGTTAGAAAGTGTAGACTGGATCAAAAACAACACTTTTTCTTTTAAAAAGTATTTTAATTAATTTTGTCCCCGGGAATCATTTTTCAATAGATAAACCATGAATAAACCTTGTAATGACTTAAAAGGTGCAATTTTACTTGATTGGGTCAGTACATAAATCTTATTGTATGAAGCCAAGTCCTGAATTAAGAAGGGGGGGATCTGACCTGGTAAGAGGTTCAAAATAAAATCCGTCACGCAGGGCTACGTAAACTAACCAGATTCCCCACGTGCGGAAAGTATTTGCATTTGATAGTTAACATTTAGTATAGTATTTAATGTGGGAAGCCTGAGTAATTTAAATACGTTTGACAATTTTTCTAATTTTTGATGAGGTAGAAACAAATATAGTTCCCTTATCAAATTTATTTAATTTGACTGCACTATTAGCGAACGAGCGGATACATTGGAGGAATTGTTGGGGCCAGTGTTAGAAGACAGGTAGACGAGCATAGAGGTGAGCTGGGCGAGTCTGTTTGCCTTGGCTAGTGATGGATGGAGTCCTAGCTTGCTATATCTGCCTCTAGGACAAACAATTACCGCCCTATACCTCTTTGTTGCCGTCCTTCCTTAGTTGTTTGCTACACAACTTCTGTAAACAAACCCATCAACCCTCTCCCTAACCTCCTTCCCTTCTTACCTTTCTAACAACAACTAGAAAATCTATTACCTCTCTTCCATTTTCTCCTTCTAAACTCAATTGTAACAATTTCTCCAGATATTTAGTACGGTAGAAGAACAGGGTCAATGAAAAGGCTTTGTCTCAAATTCAATTACTAATTCGGCAAAATTTTCTTTTAAACTGGAACCTCATTCGTTATTGTGAGTTGCCAAAAGAAATAAGTCTGTCACGCGGAGGCTGCGTAAAATAATCAGATTTCTCAAGAGAAGTTTTTCAATAGTTAAATCTACATACTGGTAACAGAAAATTAAAACTACCGTGAATATTAAACGAATACATTTTTATTTTGGTTTGTGCCCCACATTGATGGTGATTGGCAAGATCTCTAATTGTTAAGGGGTAGTTAGAATAATATATTTATTCCTTCATGTACTTACCTTTGTTGTACTTTATTTTTATATTATGGAAAATATTCCTTAAATATCTGATTGTTTCTCATATCCGTGCTTTGTCTAAATGAATATAATAAAAGTTATCCCTTTTAAATCTTTTTAAGTGTGCTGTAGACCAATTCTATTTTATACTATATGTATTTGTAAATGTTTAAATGTTTTAGACATGTTAGTATTTGTGGAATATATTGACTGCTGTCAGTTAATAGCTCTGTCATACCATAGGCTATGTGAAGGTTTTTTAGTTGGATGCAATCTGTCAGTAAGTGTTTTATCGTTAAGTGATTGTTGCAGTATTTGCATATAGGGTTATCAGTCCTTGTCATAAAGTGTCTATGTATCAGGTGTGGCCGATCCTGAGTCTGGCAAGAACAACTTCCTCCCGTCTAGTACTCCTATGGCTCGATGGGAATGAATAAATGCAAACGGTAATGAGAAATCTTTCATTTTAATAATCTCCCAACGGAAAGCGTCTCATCTGTACACAAACAGGTCAGCCAACCTCTGTGAACTAAACAGACAGGAAGAAATATTTTTTACTGGAAAAACCAAATACGGAAATATATCTGAATATAATATTTATTTTTTTATTCAAAACTGTTGAAAACGATAACTAATACTGTAATTAATAATGAATCTGAATAATTTTAATCTCAATCACTCAAATTTTAGTAATCCACGAATTAAAGACGGGGGTGGGGGGGGGACGATTGCCAGAATGTATGTTTACGTATCTCGTATAATAAAAAACTCTTGAAAACAATATTTGGTATTTAAGCTTCGAATAATGTGGTTTATTATATGACAGAGTATTGTTTATGTCATATGAGTAGAAGTGGGGGTTTGCTGAAGGCTGAACATTGAAAAATGCAAATATCTCCGTTAAACAAAAGATGAAGGTTTTACAATAGATAAATTTCACGAGAGCCGAACAGTTACGGAAAGTGCCGAACTAGCTTTTGGTGGAAACTCACGACTAGATCCGAACTTAACCGATCTCATATCTTCCATTATCTGCACACGCTCAATAAAAATGCAAATATCTTGGTTAATATTCAAGATAGAGAATACATGTATATAACAATATTTATTTATTTTGAAGCGTTCGCAGCGAGGCAATATTGCTTATAAAAAACAACAAGAACAATTTAAATAAACAAAATACAAAATAAAAATAGAAACAAGAAAAAATTAAATAATACAAAATAAGAACGAAAACAAATAACAAATCTCGACTAAATAACAGAACGCAACAATATAACAAAACACAACTAAATAAAACTCAACTAAATAATAGAACGCAATCAAATAACAAAACAACAATAAACACAAAATAACAAATAAAATAAATAAACAATTTATAGTACATTTAATTTGCAATAAGATTGGTTCCATACATTTTCTTGATCCGACATATGGTAACGAAGATATTTCGAGAGAGATCTCCGCCTCTAAACCCCCCCCCCCTCCCACTGGTTAGATTTAAGCCATTATTTTACATAAAACGTTTAAATATCCCCGTAAGGGAAATCTGCTAAAAACAATTTTTATCTCTATAAAAATGCTCCTAGGGGAAGTATTTTGAAAAAGATGTTTATGGGCCTTGTCAAGAGGAATGGAATCAATCGCTCGACAATGGTCGGTCACCCTATGTTGACGTCCATTAAGGGTTGAAAAGAGAGGGAATGTGGTGAGTTTGTGTACTCAAACCTTTTTGTGTCCTCAAATAAAGGATGTAAACAGAGTTGGTGCGCTTTTTAGCAGGTTGGAGAAAGCAGCTATTGAGGTACTGGAGAAATAAGAGGTTGTCTTCCTGGTTGCTCATTGATTTTTAATTAGTCTTGGTCTGATCACATCATGCGCATGTTATAACGTAGTAATATAATGCACCGGATAAATTATATGTATATATATATATATATATATATATTTAAAATGAAAACGTCAAAAGCAAATTAAATTGTCTCATAATTAAAAAAGAAAAGTCCGTCACGCAGGGGCTGCGTAAGCTAAGCAAATTCCCCACGTGAAGTTTTACAATAGAGAAATCTCCATACTGCTAACACTTAACACCACCGTGAGTAAATACAAACGGTAATGAGAAAACGTTCTGTTAATTTTAATAAGCTCCCAACGCAAATGGCTTCTCAATTGTTAACAAACAGGTCTGTCAAACAATCAGAGCAGGATAGATAGATTGACATATTCTTCACTGGAAAGAAACACAATTACTTAAATATATCTGAATATAACTATTAACTTTATTGCAAACAATTTACTATATCTAGTACTGAATTTATAATGAATCCGAGTAATTTTTTTTCGCATTCACTCAAATAATAATAATATATTGAATAATTGCATATATGTCACAAAGTAGAAGCTTACACCAGTCTCTAAACCAATTTCCAACCAAAGAAAATCAATGAAATTGGTACTAGTTCTACTATTGCCTATCCAGAGGGAATATCTCAAAACTAAATTGTCGGTTGCGCAGATGTTGTGTAAATTAAATCAATTACTCATGTAAAATACCACACTTGATACCTTGACTTTGTTTAGTAGTAGTGTTCTAAATATTCTTGCCATGCTTGTAGTACCTTAGTACTTAATGCAATATTTTTCATGTATTATTAAAATATATTTTGTCTAATAATATATATTGAGGGGCTCAGGTTAGCCATGCCAGTTAAAGCGTTGACCTTTATCTCACATGGTAAACCTAGAGTGGCGAGTTCGATTCTTGCCTGGGCAAAGGAAAT
Source organism: Riptortus pedestris (assembly GCA_019009955.1). Taxonomy (NCBI): domain Eukaryota; kingdom Metazoa; phylum Arthropoda; class Insecta; order Hemiptera; family Alydidae; genus Riptortus; species Riptortus pedestris. The sequence goes on along the minus strand of CM032229.1, from coordinate 149,093,632 downwards.
TATTTACTGACGAAATTCATTAAATAACGTCCTAAAATCCCACCCTGGCTAGAAAAGGGTGGTAACCTGTAGATAACCCGTCCCGATTAGCCTAAGTTGCAAAAAGTGGACGTTAATAAATTATAATAATAATAATATATATTGTATAATTTCGTCTAATATTTCATCCTCAAAGGATGAAACCGTCCAGTGCGATCAATTACATTTTGCCGTCCTATGCTCTCTTTCAAATTTAGATCTTTTGCATATCGGACACTATTAGTTACAGTTATTTATTTTATCCTACTTGCATATTATGTAAGAGGCACAATCACTAAAGCTCACAATTTCTAACGGAACATGGACAGACACGACATTAATTAACAAGATTTAAAATTCCAGACAATGACAAATGTACTTGCGACTCACAGAAAACACAAACGTTTTTACATATGCTTTAATCAACATTTAATCAAAATAGATCAAATTTAATAATGAACATAATTTTAAGCGGAGTTAATTGGCCAGAACCACCTCATATTATATTTAACAAATATAATAAAGAACTTATAAAGTTCATCTAAATTATAGATATGGATGTAGCAAAAATACATTAGAATGTAAAGATGATTGTGGGGAGTGGGATATATAATTCAATATATTTACCTTACATAGACTCGCAAATTAAACATCGGTTGGTTTTAACTTCTGTTTTTGTTTTTTTTGTTCTTATTTTATTTATTTATTTTTTCATTTCATTTATTAATTTTATTGGAATTATCTTACTTATTTTAATATTTTATTTCATTATTTTTATATATATTATATTTGAGTAGAAAGTTGATTAAGGTCTATATATTGTAAAATTAAAATGTATTTAAACATAATCACACATGTGATATGCCATGTGGCAATGGAAAATGTATTCAAATAAGTAACTGAAAAGGAAAAAAAATGTATATAATGCGTTACTTATGTTTAATGTTATGATTTAGCTAGATTATGTTAATGTGTTTTACCGAAATCAATTAGTCGTGTTCGTTGTCAGAAAGTATAAACATTTCTTCAAGTATCAAGGATAATAGTGGAATACTTTTCCAATGCGTTCTCTGAGATCTAACTCTTTGAAAAGTGGTTTTACAAGATAATAATCCTTTTGATTCCAAAAATCCCAATACACATTTTTATATGAACGCTGGGACAAATAGTTTTGATGTATTGCCAAGCTTTGTTAAAAGGTGTTGTATTATCAACTTTATTTGCATTATTTTTGACTCGTTTTTATATGTTTTTAGGCTTATGTGGCTCCTCTGTTATTCATGTTTAGAAGTACGATGGCTGTCGTTAGTAGTTCTGTTTCAACACGTATTTCTCTAACGTCATTTCCTTGATACTACTGCTCTAGTAAGCCTCCATATTCTTGGCTAAGGGGATTTTTAAGAAAAATGGTTCATTATGATTATATAAAATTTCTGATTAAGTCACCACGCTTTATTTTTTAAATACTTGCATAAATAAGAAAGAATTTTTGTAATTGGGGAATATTTTATTTCGTTTTCCACATTTCAACGGATTTATTCATTTTGGCTTGAGACTATATAAAAAAATAAAATAAATATATAAATGACTAGCTTTAGAATGTTAAAGTTTTATATCTACAACTGCTGTAACAAAAGGTTCAATACCTTCTTTTGATGAAAATCGACTAAGAAAGAGAAGGAGTTTAGGGAGGGGCGGAAATAAAAAACTGCAATTTTCTCTTTACCAATTCGAGGTTCAGAAGATTTTGAAATGACTTTGTTTGTTTTTCTTAAAATCTTTAGTTTATATCCTTTGAAGTTTGACCCAATGTACTGAACGGAGATACCACTGTATATACATTCCAGCGACATCATTTCAAATTAAATTCAGCAAATCATTTTGTTAATTTAATGGGAGCACAAGGAAGTCAAGTGGTGTTCAAATGAGATTATTGTTGTTGCAATAATGCATAGATAGATAATTAAATCAACTATATATTGGGTAAAGGTATTTAGTATTATAAGAGGAAATGTTACTCTCCAATAAATTTAAATATTCATAACAGGATTCCACATCGGATTTTGCTTTTGCACATATTAGAGCAAAGCTCCTTTTTAGCTTGTTCTAGAAACAGAAACGGATGGTCGTGATAGGAGGGCTTGAGGAATGTATCTCATACATTAATTGATCTCACATTCTTGAGTCTTTGTATTAGTTTTCTAAATGAGAAAGTATGATATCCACTATTTTGTTAGCAGCGCTTAGACCTACCCTGAAGAAGAAAAAAAGTCTGTCACGCAGAGGCTTCGTAAACTAAGCAGATTTCCCTCGTGAAGTTTAATAATAGATAAATCTACATACTGGTTACACAACACCACCTTGAATATTAAGTAAATAAATACAAACGGTAATAAAAAATTTTTCCCCTTCAGGTGGGAAGCGTATGAAATATAACCAAACATGTCTGCCAATCCGACTTTCACCAGAAAGAAAAAAAAAATACTGAAATATATCAGAATATAACATATTAATTTGATTGAAAACTATTTACTATATCTAGTACTGTAATTTATAATGAATAACAATAATTTTTATCTCAATCAATTAAATTTAAGTAGTCCAAAAACTTAAGACGGGGGGGGCACCAGAACATATTTGCAAGTATGTCGTATAATAGAGGTCTCTTGAAAAAAATATTTGGTATTTAAGCTTCAAATAATGTGGTTTATTGCATAACCAGTTTAACCAGTTAGTTTAACATGAGTAGAAGTGGGGGTTTCTTGAAGGCTGAAAACTATGAAGTCCAAATATCTCGGTTACTATTCATGATACGATGATAAAATATGTATAGAACAATATTTACAGATCACTAGGTAAGGTAACCGGTTTCGTTTGGGAAATCATTTGAGGCTGAACGATGATGGTACTTTTTTGGGGACTTTACTTTGTACAATATTTTTACATTTTACCGTCTCAATGCTTGGGATTTACACCCGAGTCCGGTGTGCTGGTGGTATGTTAATAATAAATATATTTATGTACTTAATTCTACAAAATACACAATGTTTTTATATTACCCGTTTCCTGTGCGTGTATATTTTTTTATATATAACATAATCATAGATTATCATATTACTATAGTCAAAATTTCGGAGTTTCACTGATTTCAATTTAGTCTTTCGCGTCCAATAACATTGTTGACCCCTTCTTTAGTTTGTCATGTACACCTCATTCAAACTTCGTTATACGGCAAAAGTGCATATAACAAAAGTTACTTTAAATAACAAAATAAACAACTTTTGTTATATGCACGTTTTCGAAAAATGAATAGGCCACGATTTTATATTTCAGACCTCCCTTATAACCCCAACTCCGGTTCGTACCTCGAAATTTTAATATAGCGTACAATCATGGAGGTGTTAATACCAAATCACATACGGAGTTTCATATAGTTCGGTTGATTCTTTTGTGCCATATAAAATGGTTGACTCCCTCTATACTTTTTAGCGTATAACTCATTCACATTCGGTATACGGCAAAAGGGCACCTTACAAATGTTACTATAAATAACAAAATAAACAACTTTTGTTATGTGCATATTTGCCGAAAAACCAATAGGAGACGAAATATCGCTATTTTTAATTTCAGTCATCCGTCATAACCCACATTCACGTTCATCTCTGAGAATATTAATATAGCCAGAAACCTAACCTCTTTCTGTAGTAATATACATTCTAAGTTTCATAAAATTCGGTTCAGCGGTTTACGATTCTAGGTATGTCGAAGGACATACAGACAAACATTCATTTATATATATATATATATATATATATATATAAGATTAAATTCGCAATAAGATCGGTTCTATACACTTTTTTCGATCCTAGTTATAGTCCCTTAAGGGAAATCTGCTAAAATGTTCTCTCCCAGTTAGACTAGCTACGGGACTCCCCCGCTTATATTAATTTATTAACACATAATATTAATTATTTGGTTCAGTTTACAAAAAATAAAAAATTATAAAAAAAAAAAAAAAAAAAAAAAAAAAAAAAAAAAAAAAAAAAAAACTTGAAAAATTAAATTATCAAAAATACAGTTTGTGTATATATTTAAAAGATGAATATCTTAACTTATTCTAGATTGCTTATAAGAAGCTAACCTAAATTTAGTTACTTTGAATGATATGTAAATGAAAATTTCCACTATCCAAGTTTGTATTACTTTGCTAAGAGTTTATGTTGCTTCTGTCAAAGAAAATGAAATGCGGGATAGTTTTAAATTTAACAAAGAATTGTGTCTGCGTGTGTGAGAGAGAGAGGAGAGAGAGAGAGAGAGAGAGAGAGAGAGAGAGAGAGAGAGAGAGAGAGAGATTCTTCAGAGTAAAAGTTGATATTAGCGTGGTCTGGAAGCAGGGTGTTACGGCCCCAATACTCCCCTCCAAGGAGTCAGCCGTAAAATGTAAATGAAAAGCGGTATTTCAAACGAATTTTCTCCGAGGGGCGAAAACAGGGGCAAAAGTTTAGGCCGCAACAACCGGTGCCCCTGTCTCCCATTTCTTCTTTGGCTCCCTGGTCTTTTCTTCTTTGGCCCCATGAAAAAGCCACAGCTACAGATGTATATTTCAGGGACCCAAGCCAATTTGGTCTGAAGCCAACCGTCGCCTTCTTCCTGCCACTAGTCAACTAAATGTTCACTGTTTATTTTGTATTTTGTATATGCGGAGTTAGGTCTATTATATGCGAAATAATATATGAGTATTGCGGAATACATGATATACCCTGGTGGAGAAAAGGATACTTTTATACTAATTACAGGGCAAATTAAGAAATTAAAAATGTCCGTCACGCAGGGGCTGCGTAAACTAAGCAGATTTTCCTCGTGAAATTTAACAACAGATAAATCAACATACTGGTAACAAATCACCAACATGAATATTCAGTGAATAAATACAAAAGATAATGAGAAACCTCCCGAAGGGAGGCGTCTGAACTATAAACAAACAGGTCTGTCAAACTCTCCGGAAAGAAAAACAATTATTGAATTATATCAGAATATAACATTAATTTTATTGAAACCTATATACTATATATAGTACTGTAATTTATAATGTATCAGAATCATTTTTATCTCAATCAATCTAATTTTAGTAGTCTAAGAACTCAAAACGGGGGGCGGGAGGTCACCATAGAATATCATCTCGAATAATAAAAGACTCTTGAAAACAATATTAGGTATTTAAGCTTCGAAGAATGTGGTTCATAATATAACAGACTATATTTTATGTAACGTGAGTAGAAGTGAGGGGTTTGCTGAAGGGTGTACACAATGAAAATTGCAATTATCTTGGTTAATATTCAAAATAGAGAATAAATGTATACGATAATATTTATAGTACATTTAACGTGCAATAAGATTGATTATATACCTTTTTTAGATCCAACGTATAGTAACGGAGATGGTTACGAATAGTAACGATCAAACTATAATTGTGACCGCTAGAGCAGTAACACACAAATATATATATATATATATATATATATATATATATATATATATAATATATATAAAATTTCCATGTCAGTTACCGTACTCCTCCGAAACAGCTTTACCGATTTTTACCACATTTTATATGCGTATTAAGTAGGTCTGAGAATCGGCTACTATCTATTTTTCATACCCCTAAGTGATAAGGGTTGTTCACCCTTAACATTTTTTTTTAATTTTTGGACGAAATTTTTTGTTTTTATTTATTTTTATCAAGTGGCATTAAAACATACATACAACCCTAAATTTTTACTTTTTTATCACCAACCCCTATTTTTTTATAGCCATTTTAGTAATTTAATCATTATCACCCCGCTCGAAAACTGATCAATTATAGTGTTTTTAACTGTACTTCGATTAAAATTTCCCTTAGCTTAAATATTATATATATAATATATGCTCAAACGAATTCAGTTTCCGATTAGATACAATGACAATCAACAAATCCCAAGGCCAAACGATGTTTATTTGTGGCTTAGACTTGATTACACCACGTTTTTCACACGGGCAATTGTACGTAGCATGCTCTCGAGTGGGTAAACCATCCAGTTTGTTTGTGTTCGCTAAACATGGACTAACAAAAAATATTGTTCACGCTAGGCATTAAAAGATTGATGTTGTTTGTTAGTGTTACTGTCGTAATGAATATGTGATATGTAATTTTAAGAAATAAACTATAATAACTTAAAAATAATAATGTTTGGCGTTTATTTTTATATTCCCTTATCGTTCATAGCGCTACATGCCTATTTCACGCATATACCACATACTTACACAATTATAATAAGTAAGTTACTTTTTGTCTACACTAGAATTTATCTAGAAACTAGAAATAATTTATAAGGCAAAACAACGTTTCCCGGGTCAACTAGTGTATATATATATATATATATATATATATATATATATATATATATATATATATATATATATATATACAATTTTGAAAGGACCTCATTTTCGTCATCTCCTAGGTAGGATCGATGGACATTTGAAAAAAAAAGTTCGATAATCGCATAATGAGTACGACCTCAATCGGGATGGTTAACTAAAAACTCAAAATCTCTTAATATTCAAATTAAATTATAGAACGATTTATAGATTATAAATGTTGGAATGTTTTTTTATTATCAGGGAACCATTCATTATTACATATATTTTTTAAATTATAACCTCAGTCTCATAAATACATGTATATTCTTCGCTATATATGATTCTCTTCTTGAATTGTTTGAAAGTTTCGCCATAATACTATCCTAACTTTAAGTAAAGCCACGTTGGTAAGCCATGCTAGGACCTACTGTAAATTATATCCATTATACCTAAGTAAATTAAAAGTGAAAATATAATTATCAAATTATTCTAATCCTATCGAATCCCTCTAATTTGCATACCATTCTACTTAATTGACTTTGTTGCCTGTTTTTCTAATCACCAATTAATATATACCCAAATTTAATTTCAATTCTATATTAAAAATATACATGTATTTTTGTTATATATGAGAAAAACATATGCCGATGCGAATTAAACAGGTTTCTATATATGTAAATTTGGGGGGGGGTCAGGTTAGAAATTTGTGTTAAAACCTTCGACGAAGCTGATTGCCCTCGTGAAGTTATACAATAAAGAAATTTCACGACAGTTACAAAAACGACCGAACTAACTTTTGGCGGGAAACTCACTCTCGGCCGTTATCCGCCCACATTTCATAAAAATGAAAAAACCTCGGTTAATATTCAAGATAGAGAATAAATGTATATAACAATATTTATTGTAACTTTAATTTGGAATAAAATTGATTCTATACAATTTTTCGATCCGACTTATAGTAACGGAGATATTAAGAATTTTCAAAAACCGGTCCCTCTACACCCCCCCCTCCCTGGTCGGATTTCCGCCATTAACGAACTTGATCTTTCTATTTACATAAAACGACTAAATATCGGGTTTGGTAACGATCAAACAAAAATTGCCGCTAAAGCTAGAGCATAAATACAGTTTTGAACGGACCTCATTTTCGTCATCTACTAGATTGGATCAATGGACATTTCAAGAAAAATATCGAAAATTGCGTCATGAGTACGACCCCAATAGCAGATTTCCCTTAAGGAGACTGAAAAAGGAGGCGCCTGGAAGGCTCGTAAGGTCACTTCAATTTGTAAAATTTTAAAATAATAAATAATTTTAATATTCACTAAGTTGCAAAATTACAGCTATATATATATATATATATATATATATATTTATATATATATAAATAAATTTCAATGAGCTCATTTTTGCCATCTAATGTTTGGGTCGAGGGCATTGGAGGATCTTCACAAGTCATTTTTTGAGTTCAACCTAAGAAAAAATCGTATAAAATGATGTTTTCGGGGTACATCGAATAGAAAACTCACTTTGCAATATATACTTTCACTTTTAATTTAGTTAAGTAACTGGTGTCCAGTAGCCCTAGGACGGCTTGCCAACATGGCCTCACATAAAGTTAAATGTTATTTTACTGTTATGGAAAAGGGAAGTAAGAGAGTGTTCAGTTTGGCCCTAATTAAGTGGAACAGGGTGTAGAATGTTTTCGGTTCTAAAGTGAATTAGGCCTGGGAGTTCCATGACCCCTTGAGTTAGGAGGGCGCCGGAAGGTCTGCCGCCCCCAGACGACGGCCCACCCCCAACCCCACGGCTATTTTCCCCGGAGGCAAGGAATTTATTACAGGCCGGCTCTTGCTTTATCTGTCTGCAGTCGTCGGGGGCGGCGAGGATTGACTGGGACAGTCAGGGTACCGGCCACTTTCACTCCGCTAGGACAACAACCATTTCCCCGCTCCAACCTAAACTACTGTCTTGTTGATGTTTTTCCACGATGAATAAGAGTCGTCTCATTAACCAAGATATTTGTACTTTTTTTTTTTAGTATTCATCCAGTAAGTTCCCACTCCTTCTCGATTGAGCCAAAGTCTGTCATTGACTTAGTAAACTAAGCAGATTTCCTCAGTCCTGGAATGGAAACACACTAATGATTTCATCTTAACATACATTTTGAGTACAAGTAACGGTATACTAAAGGCTGAAAACAATATAGTACAAATAACTGGCTTAACATTTGCGATACGAAAAAAATGTTTGGAACAAAAATTCTAGTGTAAATAATAGTTTAACAGGATTAATTCCATAACATTTTTCTATCCGACTCATAAAAACAAATATAGTTTGCATTTTCGACCTCCACCCCTTCTAATGTCGCTAATTTTAGTTCTATTTCATCCATTAACTAATATGATTTTAATTTTTGAATGGAAGAGTTAAATATCAAGTAACATTTTTGAGTCAAGACAGTAAAATCTTAATTGATGACATCACCACACTACTAACTTATTTTCGTATTTCTCACACAGTAAAATTTTAACAATACTTAATGCTTCGAATAAATGGTTCAAGATATTGTCGTGACGACAACTTACTGTTGGCGTAAATAAGAGTGTCTTGATCTATATTATAAAACTTTTAAACATGAAGAGTTTAAAAATCGAGTTTGGTAACGATTCAAAAAAAATCCGACGGTTAGAGCGTTGCCCTGAAACTATGAAGAACAAATAAACAGTTTTGAACGGACCTCATTTTCGTCATCTTCTGGGCAGGATCGATGTTCATCATGAGTACAACCTCAATAACACATTCCTCTTATGGGAAATACCTACCACAAATTGGTATTGGCCTATAACAATCTCCAGGTCGAGAGGGAGGAGAAACACTACCAACTATCAGATTGGCTTAGCAAATTTGAGCTAACAATAAAAGTGATATATATATATATATATATATATATATATATATATATATAGAGAGAGAGAGAGAGAGAGAGAGAGAGAAAGAGTCACGTCATGTGTACAACCTCAATAGCTGATTTCCATTAAGGTAGATCAGCAAAACGTTCACCACGTACAGATGGGGGGGGGAGTGAAAAATATAAAGTTAAAAAAATATATATAAATAAATAAAAAAAATAATGTGAAAAAATATATGTATATTTGTATATAATAAAAAGTCAGCCTAGTGTGCGTGTGCCTGGGTCTTCCCATGACTGGGGAACTCAAATACGGTCTGAAGAGTGTTGGGCACTGATAACCAAGAAGTTTTTTGCCCAAAATCAAACAAACAAACGTACAGATGCGTAAACAAAACTGACTTCCCACCTGTTATTATAAAACTGGATTTCTCTCTTTCTCAGCACTTTATTCTAAATAGACTTGAATCTTGAATAAGCAAAATATGAGTGAAATTGTAGCTTAAAGTTTACAGGAAAAAGAGTGAGTGTTTGCTAAGGAATATATATATATATATATATATATATATATATATATATATATATATAAATTTGCAAGAACCTCATGTTCGTTATCCCAAAGTAAGGCCAGGCCGATGGACATTTGAAGAAAATTATTATTGAATACAAACACAATCACCAATTTCTTTTAAGAGAAATCTGTTTAAAAAAATAATATATCACAAACTATCTTATTCAGAGATTAAACAGCTTCCTTTTTTTCTACTGGTTATATCATTTTATCTTCCATAACAGTTCACCGAATACATTTAAGACGCCAATATTTTTTTTTTTAAATATCCTTTTTTTATTTATTAGAAGAAATGTACAAAATAATTTATAGTGTTCCTTCTAGACTAGTAAAATATTAAGAAGCATAAAAAAAAGATTTCCTATTTAAATAGAAGATTGCTAATAGATGCAATTGACTATAAGTAGGCTGTCATATTGCAACCTAGTAAATATTACAATTATTTTAAATTTTACAAATTTAAGTGACCTTACGAGCCTTCCAGACGCCTCCTTTTAGGAAATCTGCTATTGAGGTTGTACTCATGACGGGATTTTCGAAATTTTTCTTTAGATGTCCATCGATCCTACCCAGGAGATGACGAAAATGAAGTCCGTTCAAATATATATATATATATATATATATATATATATATATATATATATATATATATATATGTGTGTGAGTGTGAGTGTGTATATATATGTCTGTTACCGCTCTAGCGGTCACAATTTCTGTCTTATTATTTTACCAAACTTGATATATAATCGTTTTATACAAAAAGAAAGATCAAGTTCGTTAATGGCTGAAATCGGACTCCAGGGGGGGGGGGCTTAGAGGGTGAGAATTTTGAAAATTCTTAATATCTTCGTTATTTTGCGTGGGATCGAAAGATTGTATAGAACCATTCTTATTGCAAATTTAATGTTCTATAAATGTTGTTATGTACATTTTTTTCAATTACAACTTGTGTAATGCGTATTCCTACCACCGAAATAACTTGAAATTGAACTGTTTATTTTAATATGCACTGACAGGCTGCATCCAACGAGAAAACCTTACATATGCTCTACGATATGACAGAACTATTAACTGACAGCAGCCAATATATTCCACAAATACTAACATATCTAAAACATATAGAATAAAATAGAATAGATCTACAGGATAGTTAAAAAGATTTAAAAGGTTTAACTTTTATTATATTAATTTAGACATTGCACGGATATGAGAACTAATCAGATATTTAAGAAATATTTTCCATAATATAAAAAAAGTCCGTCATGCAGGAGCTGCGGAAACTAAGCAGATTTCCCACGTGCGCCACGTATTATCACTTATACCAAAACTTAAAAGTTCAATGAGAACAATATTTGGTATTTAAGGTCAAATAATGTGCTTCATAACATGAATGTTAATATGAGATGAGTAGGAGTGTGGCTTTACTAAAGACCGAAAATTAAAAAATGCAAATATCTCAGTTAATAATTAAGATAGTGAAACAATGAACATAACTATATTTATAGAACATTACATTTGCAATAAGATAAATTCTATATAATTTTTCGATCAGATGCATAATAACGGAAATATTAAGAATTTTAGAAATTCTCTCCCTCTAAACCCCCTCTCTCTCTCTCTGGTCCGATATATATATATCTATATATATATATATATATATATATATATATATATACAGTTTTGAACGGACCTCGTTTTCGTTATCTCCTGGGTAGGACCGATGGACAGAAAATCACATCATGAGTACGACCTCAATAGCTGATTTCCCTTAAGGGAAATCTGCTAATAAAACACAACAAAGATAAGTACATGAAGGAGTAAATATATTATTCTAATTATGCCAATCCCCAAATAAATAAAGGGGCACAAACCAAATAAATAAAAAAAAAATTAATATTAATTTTTTTATAACATCTCCTTTCCTGATAGACACAGACTATTGTGCATTTCAGAATAATTTTTTGTTGAGCTTTCCATTTTTAGTCATTTATATTATGCGGTTGAGGAGGTAATGATAATAAATAATGAGGAAGATGACAAGTGTTGCGGAGGAGGAAGGAAAGAGAGTCAAGGAAAGCAACACGTTTGATGAATGACTGCCGGCAATGACAAAATATAATCCGAGCTGAAGGGTTGTTTGTTCTGACGTCAGAGATATGACGCGGTGACGTCACCCAATGAATTATTCCGTGCTCCCAATAAATTCTCCCCATTCGCTACATCCTTGGTCTTTTTAAAGGAACCAATGAATGCTATCAGACAAATGTTTTCTCATTTGGTAAACCAAACATCCTCCCCCTTACAGAGCCATTATATTCAGCAGTGCCATCTCGTTCTCTATATGTTCCCCCTTATAAATTCATTTATTATCGTAAGTCACGAACTGGAATAGGGCGAGATATATCACTCTTTATATGCTCATGGAGTAAAGCAATTTTTTTTTTGGCAAATGCCGAAAATAAGGCACTTGTGATTATGAATAGTGTTCAATTTAAAATTGAAGTGCTAATTAAACTATACCAGTTAGCAACTAGACCAATCAAGGATGTCCCCAGAAGAGTGCTGACCTCTATTGCCTACCTTTGAAATCACAACCTGAGAAGGATCCTTGGGTTCAAAGTGCAAAAGATAAGGAAGACAGGCTTGGACAGTAGAGTGAGTAGGACAGCAGAGGAGAGAGTAGAACCTCCATATGCACCAGCAGTTCTAGCTTTTATCACACCCATTTCTATAGAACTTCCATCATGAGTGAGTAAAGGAAGGAGCATCCAGGGGGAGAACAGGATGGAGGGAGGAAGAGGGAGAACCCCAGAACAGCATCCAGGACAGTATCACCATATCAACAGTATCCCTTGAAGTAATGTACATACTAACTGACTAACACATATATGCCCTGCAATAGCCCATCCCACCATATCTTGTAATTATTCAACATAGAAATACATAGTTTGGACCGATTCGGGCCGGATATCTTGTAATTATTCAAAATACTATTAATGGTAATAACCGTTTTATAAATCATGGTCCTCCGGTATCAAATCATACATACAACATTTACATGAACCGGCACCTCTCTTAAAATATTTACAAGCCGTTAGCGGGTAAGGCCGAAGGGCTTGTAAATAAATAATTGGAGCTCATTAAGAAAAGTCCGTCTCGCAGGGGCTGCGTAAACTAAGCAGATTTCCCTCTTGAAGTTTAATAATAGAGAAATCTAGATACTTCTAACACAACAACACTTTTAATATTAAGTGAATAAATACAACCAGTAATAAGAAACCTTCCGATGGGAAGCATCTGAAATGTAAACAATCGGTTTTGCCAATAAAATAATCTATTAATTTCATTGAAAAGTATTTACTATATCTACCGTACTTTATAATGAATCAGAATAATTTTTATCTCAATCAATCAAATTTAAGTAGTCCAAAAACTTGAGAAGGGGGGGGGGTCACCAGAACATATTTGTATGTATCTCGTATAATGAATGCCTATTGAAACCAATATTTGGTATTTAAGCTTCAAATGAGTATTGTATATGTAACATGAGTAGAAGTAGGGGTTTGCTGAGGCCTGAAAACTGACAAATGGAAACATCTCGGTTAATATTCAAGATAAATGTAAATAACAATATTTATAATAAATTTAATTTTCTATAAGATTTATTCTATATATTTCTTCGAGTAACGGAGATATTTTGAATTTTCAAAATTCTTCCCCTCTAACCCCCCCCCCCTTGTCCGATTTCAGCCGTTAACGAACTTGATTTGTTTTACATAAAACGACTAAATATCGAGTTTGGTAACGGTTAAACAATAATTGCGACCGCTGGGGCGGTAACAGACATATATATATTTAAACAGTTTTGAACAGACCTCATTTTTGTCATCTCCTGAGTAGGATCGATGGACATTAGAAGAAAAATTTCGAAAATCGCATCATGAGTACGACCTCAATAGGTAATTTCCCTTGAGGGAAATCTGCTAAAATGCGAACCAAAATATAATGTTTATAAATTTTCACCATAAAAGAGTATTCTCAAGAAAAGTGTCACCTGTATAACACTCATAACTGAAACACTGAATCTTTTAATTAATCCCACCATAGCTAAAGCATAAGTTATCAAGTGGTTGTGTTGCCCATTATTAAGAGTTTGTAAAAAATAATTTCTTCCTATGGAAATATAAGTATTGCATAAAAACAGAAAATAACATTATGAAGCCTTTGTATTTTTTATTTATCCAAACATCTTGAGGTATGTGATTCCGTTGACTGAAATATGTAGGCAGATATTTTTTTTAATTTAATTTTTTTATTTATTAACATCTTCTTTTTGCAACTAAGACTAATTGGGACGGGTTATCTACAGGTTACCACCCTACTCTAACCAGGGTGGGACTAAGGGTTTTATTTAATGAATTCCGTCACTAAATAAATTCCCTTGCACAGGCTGGGATCGAACTCGCCACTCTAGGGTTACCATGTGAGATTAAAGGCAATGCTTTAACTCACATGGCTAACCTGAGCCCCTGTAGGCAGATAACACCTTGTAAGTTGAAAATTGTGCTTACATTGGAAAGAGTAGAATTAATCCAGATCTTGTAATATAAACATAATTGTAAATCGTTCAGTGGAAAAGAATGAAATATCTCTCTATTTTTTAAAATTAATAAATAATGTTTTCCAAATATCATTATAAGAATGAAAATAGTCTTATTTTTAATCAAAACATTTAACAATGACTATATTCTTCGTTATTTTCCATTCCAATAATGGAAATCTGCTAAACCCCGAGACACCAAATTTTCATGGTGACAATTTTTTGAATTTTTTTTCTTGCTTAAATAATATTGAAAATGTTTGAGCTGTTGTTTAACTGAGATGAACAAATTTAATTTCTAGCTACGTAATTTCGGGTACAAAATGAGGATATTGTCTTCGTAAGGAGATATGAAGTGGAGGCTATTTATTATTAATAATGTAATAAAAGGTTTTTTTTTTATTTACCCTGTATGAACAGTTCAGCCCGATTAGTGAATTTGTAATTCATAATAAATAATTTGAATAGGATAAACATTATATTTTAATCATACAGAAAAAAATATTATTATTTTTTACCAATGTCCACTTTTTGCTACTAAGGCTAATTGGGACGGGTTATCTACAAGTTACTACCCTTTTCTAGCCAGGGTGGGACAAAAGATTTTGTTTGATGAGTTCGCCACTAAATAAATTCCTATTGGCCAGGAAAAAATTTAAAAATGGTCTCCGTCAGAAACATTAGTCGCCATTGAGTAGGTGAAGGGAGGTTTATGAAACATTGATAAATTGTGGAAAGCTGTGGAGTATTAATAGAGCAGGGGCCTTAAGGGAACAGTTATAGCTGTGTCTACATGTAAAAGGGCTAATATCTGATATCAAGGGCCAATCCATTATACACCGTTTAAACAGAGTGCACCATTTCAAGGGTTGAATCGATGCCCAACGGTCAGCTGTACAAATCCTCTTCACATCCATATTTTATACAATAGTACCCAGAGTTTTTAGCCAAGTTAATCTAAATTGGAAAACTAATGTTCAATTTTTTCATTGTAAGAATTTCTAAATTTATGTGCACATTATTTAGAGAAAGGTAACCAAAAAAATAACAGATTCAGGTGGCAATTATGAAAATTTAAGTTTAACTCGGCTATTTCATAATGCATTCTTTTCCTTCTATTTATTATTATTTTTTCTATCTTTAAAATTTAAAGAATTGAATTAAATTAAATACAAGTGTTCTTCTATGCTGTACGGGGAATGTAGCAAATAAAGTATCTCTTTAAAGTGTTACGCCAAAGAAGAAATAACTAAATTACCTTCTTCATGGCCTAAAATATACAATGCAAACATCAGTCAAACATATTTTTGTGTGTGAATTTCATTTTTGGGTTTTAGGCTATGAAGAAGAAATTAAATATGGCAAAACGTAGGCAATTATGAACGTAGCAATTGTATTTCTTTTTTCAAGCCTTTTACGTTCCAAGTAAAGATTTTAAAATTCCGATTTGTGACTAAAACACGGTCATTTAATATCGAGAATAAAGTGTGCTTTAAATGTATCAATATACATTGGATGTATAATAAGTTATAAATTAATACTAAGCCAACGTGTAAATAAACACATACAAGCAAATGTCAAAAGGATATTTTTAAAAAAACTATAAGATTATTCAGTTTTAATTCAAACAGCAAACTAAACTGCTACATCATAAACTATTCTATAACATACAAAGGCTATATTGAAAACCAAACAACAAACTAGGGTGAATAGGCACAGAAAACAAAACGGCCGTCACGCAGGGGCTGCGTAAACTAAGCAGATTTCCCACGTAAAAGTATACCATAGAGAAATCTCCATGCCAGTGCCAAACTAGTTTTCGGCGGAAACGAGTAGAAGCGACCATAGCTCGTCCGTTAAACTTAATAAAAATGCAAATATCTCGGTTAATATTCAATATAGAGAGTAAATACAATATTTATAGTAAATTTAATTTGCAATAAGATTGGTTCTATACAATTTTTCGATCCGACTTATAGTAACGAAGATATTTCGAATTTTCAAAATTCCCCCTCTAAAACCCCCCTCCCACTCGTCCGATTTCAGCCATTAACGAACTTGATCTTTCTTTTTACATAAAATGATTAAATACCGAGTTTTGTAACAATTAAACAAAAATTGTGACCACTAGATTGTTAATATATATATATATATATATATATATATATATATATATATACTACTATATACAATACTAGATAAGGTACCCGGCTTCACCCGGGAATTCATTTGAGGCTGTATGAAGATATTTTTTTTGGCAAGGCTTTACTTTCAACAATATTTTGCCATTTCCGCATCACATTGTTTAGGGTTTCTACCCGTTGTTGGTGTGGATTTGTTAATTATAAAATTGTTATTTAAGGCTTCACTGTCCTCAGTATTTTTACATTTCCAGTCCCCTATGCATGCAATTATTGTTATAATGATTTATTTATGATAATTAAATAAATTCACATTCCTGAAAATAACACTACATTGCTAAAAGTATAAGCATCAAGTAACATGTAAACATAGACCAATATGAGGTCGGCAGAACTCATAGGACAAAAGGAAGTAACCTACGCCTCCCTATACCCAGTGGTGCCAACTCATTTAGGATCTCAATCCTTTTATACATTAAATTATATTATCAAATCTGATTACATTATCTTCACAATACTAAAACTGTTTGTTCATATATTTTTCACGTTTTAATCAAATAATGTATTAAATACACTTAAGGGCAAACCAGCGTTTATCATGAATTAATGTTCGGAAGAATATAAGAGAGGGGGGGGGAGTATACATTACTTGATGCAATCTGTTACTGGCGTTAAAAAATAACATAGATTTGAATTATAAAGGATAAAATATTAACACTGATTTGAATTAATTTATCCAGGTGAGGTACCTGGTAGTTCAAATTGGAAAGAACTGTTGAGCATACCATATTTCTATGCAAATTACTTGCTTCATACATTGTTATACGAAAAATTGTATAAAACAAAAGTTACTCTAAATAACAAAGTAAACAGCTATTGTTATGTGCACGTTTGACGAAAATAGAAAATGAAATATCGAGAATTTTTATTTCAGGTCTTCCTTATAACCCCCACTCCCGTTTGAACCTAAAAATTGTAATATACCTTATAATCAAGGAAGTACTTATGCTAATTCACATACCAAGTTTTGTTAATTTCGGTTCAATCGTTAGTGCCCAATTAAATTGTTGCCTCCCGCTTTAGTTTTTAGTGTATATCTCGTGTATACTTTGTTAGAAGACAAAAGTGAACATAACAAAAGTTACTTCAAATAAAAAAATAAACTACTTTTGTCGTGCGCATATTTGCAGAAAAGCCAGTAGAAAACGAAATACCGCTATTTTTAAATTCAGGCCTTCCTTACAACCCCCACACTTGCGCGTCTCGAGAAATGTTGGTATGGCTTATTATAATGAAGACGTTAAAGCTAATATACATACCGAGTTTTATTTAGTTCGGTTGAGACTTTTGTGCCAAATAAAATTGCTCACTTCCGCTATAGGTTTTAGCGTATATCTCGTTTATAATACGTTATACGAAAAAAGTGTATATAACAAAAGCTATAAATAACAATATATACAACTTTTGTTATGTTTCCCTCAAGGGAAATCTGCTAAAACCGTTTTTGTTAGATTTTATCCTCCGTTTATGTTCAAAAACCTGACTACACTGAACCTGAACCCACTACTTCTTTAGTCAAATATCCTCTTTGTGAAATAACGTTTAGTTTAGACGATTTTGACCCGGGAATGCATACTCATCGTTCTTATTGATCAGTGGAGACACGGCTCCTCCGAAGGAAGAATCACTTTCATCCAACTGTCAACAAAATTCCCCCTGACTCTCTCTCTGTCCCTCCAATATCTACTCTCTCCCTCCCCCAGAACCACACTGATGGGAGAATTCTATTGAGCCTTGAAAGAAAATCTGTGTTTTTAGCGTTGGAATGACTCGTCTCCTAGACTCGGCTTTCAAAATATATTGCGGGGAAAGAAGAACAAACAGCGAGGGAGTCCCAGAACACACTCTTCTTGAGTACATTCATTTTGCCCTTTGTCTGACACGAGATTCCTTCTTAGAAGGGCTCTAGATATTTTTTTTCCCCGCCCACAGAGAAAGAACTAGGCAGTTTAATGGGATCCCTAAAAAAACATAATTGTTTTTTCATAGCACGATGCACATTTCATTTTAGAATAGTAAAATATTAGTCTTGTAAAATTACTGTCTGTAAAACATAGTTAATTTTCATTTTACACACCCAAGAATATTTTAAGTTTTTATCTGTTATTTGATTCGGGGTTTATCCCAGTCATAAATTGAACAAATAATGTTCTATATATGTTTTTAAACATAGTAACTGAATTAAAACACATGCATTAACCACAACAGCTAATAGTTCACTTCCAAGAAAAATCCAATTCGATATATGCATGAATATTAAAGATGTTCTTAATTGTCCACTTTTACTACGAAATACTGAAAACAGTTAATAAAAAGCAAAGACAATATTCTTTAAATAAGTTACTCTAAGTTATTAAATAAGTAACTCTTTTAAACTGATGTTTAATTTATTATTTTGGTGGGATTTTTCTGAAGTCAAAAAACACAATTATGAGCTCAGGTTGGTCTTGCGAGTTAAGGCGTTGGTCTTAATCTCATATGGTAAACCTAGAGTGGCGGGTTCGATTCCCGCCCTGTGGGAATTTATGTTCAATATGTTTGAATGCTTCAAATACGACACGCAATGCGTTTCTTTTAATGTGCCGAATGATTGGATTTTTCGAATGTAAAGTTCATTTATGTCATGATAGAATATCTACAATGAATTCGTAATATTTATTGAGAAGTTTATTTTAAAATAAGTACAATATATGTCATGGGTATTTTCGTTCCTTGCAATTCCGTTACACATGAAGTCACAGCTAGAATAATACAATAAATTGCTAAGACCTTATTGTGAAGAAACTCATAAATGAAACTCCTTAGTTTTGTCGTGATATATATTTTTTGTTTGTGTTTAACCGAATGAAATCATTCCTTTTTGAATAGACCACTTTTTATAATCTAAACATGTTCAAATATTTAATTACATATCATTAATTTCAATTAAAAGTATTTGATTACTAACAATTATTGTTAATCATTAACGTCCACTTTTTGCTACTATTACTAATTGGGACGGGTTATCTACAGGTTACCACCCTTTTCTAGCCAGGGTGGGGCTAAGGATTTTATCCCACCCTGGCTAGAAAAGGGTGGTAACCTGTAGATAACACGTCCCAACTAGCCTTAGTTGCAAAAAGTGGACGTTCATAAATAATTATATATATTCTCAATTTCTAATATAGACAAATGCATGATACCCATTTTTTCATAATTTCTCATGATTTTGGTGCATGATTTCTAAGAATGTTGAGTTGTAACAAATATCTGCTAGCGTTAATCATTCAAAGAGAGTATATGATGCAAGCTCTAAAATATTATATTTAAGGTGATAAGGCCAATTATCACCTGATAAAAAGTAATATTCCAGAAAAAAAACCCAGAAATATTATATGTCCCCCTACCCTATTTTTTTTTTCAATTTCAACTTAGAGGGGTCCTAAAATATTTATACCCTGCCTGATATGCTTGGTACGTTCTAAATATTAAGAGAGTTTAAGAACATATTAACATAAAAGTCCCCATACTTTTGGTGGGGTATGGGAGCACTTTTTTACGCAGTTTTTATTATGTAATTTCAAATAACTTGGAAACTCTTGACTTTACAAAACTTCGTCTCAACGCAGTCAAGGAACTTACACACTAATAAACGTATTACTTAGCTCTACAGTCAATGAATAACCTTGGCCTCTGGAGTCAACATTGTACCTCATTATTCCTTGACATCTTTTTTTTTTTTTTATTGAAAAATGATGCCTGAAGAGCCAAGCGATTACTTTACTTCAGTAAATAATTTTTTCAAGTGTCTATCCCAGACCGATAGGCCGCTTTTGTTAGCAGATTTCCCTTAAGGGAAATCAGCTATTGGGGCCGTAATCATGACGCGATTTTCGAAACATTCCTTCAAATGTCCATCGATCCTACCTAGAAGATGACGAAAATGAGGTCCGTTCAAAATGATATATATATATATATATATATATATATATATATATATATATATAATTTTGATATATAAAGTTCGTGAAGGGCTGAAATTTGACCAGGGAGAGAGGGGGTTTAGAGGGTAAGAATTTGGAATATTCGTATTATCTCCGCTACTATGCGTCGGATCGAAAATATTTATAGAATCAATCATATAGCAAAGTAAATGTACTATAAATATTGTTATATGAATTTATTACCTATCTTTAATATTAACCGAGATATTTGCATTTATCTATTGATATTATCTATTGTTAAACTTCACGCGGGAAATCTGCTTAGTTTACGCAGCCCCTGCGTGACAGACTTTTATATCATTAGTTTCGCATTCCGAAAGTGATACTTGAATCGAACCTATGGTCCCTGGAACCGTTCAAGCCCCAAAGTCAACTAAAAGTAATTTAAGTATAAAAAAGTCCGTCACGCAGGGGCTGCGTAAACTAAGCAAATTTCCCATGTGAATTTTTACAATTGAGAAATCTGCATACTAGTAACAGTAGTTGTAACGAGTCTCTAAACCAATTTCACGAGAGCCGAACAGTTACGGAAGCGGCCGAATTAGCTTTCGGCAGAAACTCATGACTAGAACCGACATCAGCCATCTCATCTCGTCCGTTATCCGCACACGCCTAATAAAAATGCAAATATCTCGGTTAATATTGAAGATAGAGAATAAATGTATATAACAATATTAATAGTACATTTAGTTTACAATAAGATTGGTTCTATACACGTTTTCGATCCGACGTATAGTAACGGAGATATTTCGAATTTTCGAAAATCTCCCCCTTTTAACCCCCACCTCCTACTGGCCCGATTTCAGCCATTAACGAATTGGATCTTTCTTTTTACATAAAACGATTAGCGTTAACTGACCAATATATATATATATTTATATAATTTTGAACCGACCTCGTTTTCGTCATCTCCTAGGTTGGAAATTTTGAACTTTTTCTCATTTGAAGACATTTTTCAAAAATCACTTAATGAGTACGACCTCAATAGGTGATTTCCCTAAAGGGAAATCTGCTAATATAATTTTAGTAAATAAATTTAGATGAAGTCTGTTACCTTGCCAAGAAAAATGGGTGAGGATTAAACAGAAATAATAAGTTTGCACTCGAGGATGATGTTTACACCACTCTTGGCAGCTCGTAGAATAGAAATAGATTAAAAGTTTCCTGCAACTTTTAGAGGAGTTCGTAGAACACTATCCAGGTAACAAGTCCAAACATGCTCAACTTATTAGTGGCAGTGGCTAGACTGGGGCTTACATTCTAAACAGCAATGCAAAGAATTCATTTTAGCAGAATTCCCTCAAAGGAAATCAGCTATTGAGGTAAATGTCCCTCGAACCTACCAAGTTGATGACGAAAATGAGGTCCGTTCAAAACAGAGATAGTCATGTATTTGGGAAGTATGAAGGAGATCAAAGGTGCCGACATATAGTCTTGTTCGTCCTGGGCAATACCAGTCCAGATCTCGAAGAGTCCAGACAATTCCCTTTGATGTTTTCCGACAACCTATAAAAGGATCCGGCCGCCGCTAGTTCAGTTAGCCCACCTGGTACCCCCAGATGCCAGGTCAACCCACAATTCCTCACGCTCTATCACCCAAAACCCTCACAATCACCCCTTAAAATAGAGTGCATCACTCAGTACAAGGAGACTACCAACTGAACCCACGCAGGGCTTTACAAGGTCCTGCACTTCCTTGTTTTTCATTTCTCAACAAGAGGCAATCTGGACTCAGATAAAAAAAAAAAAGTTCAGTTAGTTTGTTCTCAGCTGTCTTCAAGTGACGATCAGTGCTACAGTGCGACTTAGTGTAGTGCGGTAAAGTGTTTGTATGTGAAGAACTGTGCTTTACCCGTGTTTAAGTGCAGTTCCATTAACTTCGCGAAGTAAAGGACAGTGCAGCGCCGTGTTTTTGTGAACTTCAGTGATTATGAGTGAATTATTGGACTGTGTAAGCTGAAGAACAGTGAAGCCATCAGTGCGTGCTGTGAGTAGTAATTAATAATAATTAACCAAGTGTGTAGTGCATTGTTAAATAAATCGTGCAGTGATAAAAACTGAGAAGCTTGTGTGTGTTTAATTTTGCAATCCAAAAGAACTCAAATATACAACGTTTAGTACGGACTTTTGTAATAAACGCAACAATATATATATATATATATATATATATATATATATATATATATAGATCTATCCTAAATATTTGTCTCTAGTGGTCGCAATTTTTGTTTGATCGTTACCTAACTCAATATTTAGACGATTTTGTAAAAAGAAAGATAAAGTTTGTTAACGGCTGAAATCGGACCTGGGAGAGGGGGGTTTAGAGGGGGGAGAATTTTGAAAATTTGAAATATCTCCGTCACTATAAGTCGGATAGAAAAATTGTATACAATCAATCTTATTGCAAATGTAATGTTCTATAAATGTTGTTATGCACATTCATTCTTTATCTTGAATATTAACCGAGATAATTGCATTTTTCAGTTTTCAGCCTTCAGTAAACCCCAACTTCTACTCGTGTTACATAAACAATACTATGTTATATAATAAATCAGCTCGAAGCTTAAATACCAAATATTGTTTTCCAGAGACCTTTATTTTACGAGATATATGCAAATATGTTCTTGTTTATATGTTCAATCAAATTAATACGTTATATTCAGATATATACAGATACAGTAATTGTTTTTCTTTCCGGTAAGAAGTTGGCAGAACTGTATGTTTACATTTCAGATGCTTTCCGTCGGGAGGTTTCTTATTATCGTTTGTATTTTTTCACTTAATATCCAGGGTGGTGTTGTGTTACCGGTATGTAGATTTATCTATTGTTAAACTTCACGCGGGAAATCTGCTTAGTTTACGCAGCCCCTGCGTGACTGACTTTATTATATTTTGAATTAGGGTCTAGGTAAATTTTCTGAATTTTTTGTTTTCAGTATAGTAAGTGTACATTAATAATACATAACAAAGGACCCTCCATATTTATATATGTACATGTAAATATCTATAATGTGTTCGGGTTAAGACGTGGGCAGATTTACAACTACCCTCAGAAAACGCTGGAATCATTAGTCATTCCGACGTGCCACAACTCAACAAGCGCCGCAACACTGATGTACTCTGGCAGCCAACTCTTGAACTAATCTTCTCCGTATTTTTTACATGAAACTATGCATGTGTAAAAATGCATTCCTTCTACAAATAATGACTTCGTTAGTTTAAAATAAATTAATTCTAAGAACGTTTTTATGGTTACTGATATTTTTTAAGTAAACACTTTTTGGATTCATTCAAGAAAAATTTGCTTTATTCCGTTTTAAATATTTCTTTCTTTCTTTTTGGTTTTATACATATCAGAATCCATTCATTTTCCCGTAGACTTGTTTCAAAGTTAATTTTGTTGGCTACAACTTTGATGTCGCATCATTTTTCAATAAAATATGCCGTTTCTGAAATAAAGATTTGTGCATTTTACGGCTATAGGATGGTTCAAATCAAAAATTCCGCCAATATAAACTCATTTTAGAATTAGATTTAATACAAGAATCCGTCATAAAAAGTATTGCATTCCATTGAAAATTCCAAAGTTATTGTCGCTGGAGAAGTGCTGGAGATGATTATGAGGATGAATACGTAATGAAAGGATTTTTCAGGGATTACAAGTGCGGTACACCAAGTCTCAGGCTTGTATTTTTATTTTTTATTTATTTATTTATACTGGAGCATCAGCAACTAGGCGTTTTGGCTCAAAATTTAGCAATGTAATAAAATATAATAGAAAAATAACAAATACTGTATCAACAATAAAAAAATATTAAACACGATAAATAAACATTAAATACAATAAAAACAACAAATATTACATTAAACTAGTATTAAAGGTAACAATGAAAAATAGTTTTATTGTATATATATATTTATTTATTTATTATTTAGAGCTCCGCAACTGTGGCGACTTGGCTCTTCTTAAACATGGGGGAAAAACAAAACAAAAACAAAAAACAAGTAAACAAAGTAACAAGAAATAATATCAAACAAACAAAAGAAACACGAACACAACAACATAACAAGAAACATGTAAACAAAATAACACAAAAGGAACAAGAAACACGAATACAACATAGAACTAAAAACAGGTGTTAAATAAATAAGGGAAAAGAAAACTTGGTGACTTTGAAACAAAATTATTCATAAAAAACAGGCATCATTCAAATTTAAATACGGCTCACACACACATACACATATGCACTCACACACATTAAAAAATTTTAAAATATGGAATTAAATATTCTCAAACTGCCCGATTGTTTTTAAATATATATGTAAATATATATCTTTTTCCTATATAATAGTACATTTATATTATCTAAAATTATATTAAATTCAAACAAAAAGAGATGTCAAAATCAAACAGAAGAGAAGTTAAATTTTATAAAACGAATTCGATTTTTTTAGGTGGTTTAGTGTATTGTTAATATGTGGGCTTCTGTCAGTAAGAAGATCGTAAATGTTATGTGGGGTCTCTTTTATTTATGGTAAATGGGTATTTATATGTATATCAATCATTTTCACGATTCTTATCTAATAGCCAAATCTCGTTCATTTCCAAGAATAGCTAAATATAAATCATTCAGCATGATACATATAATGGCAATGAAGAAGGAATTAAGTATGAATCTTTGGCTAATCATTCAAATTCCAACTCTGTTTTACCATAAGTCGAAGGATTACTTCATATTACTGCAGTGAAATTTATCATTGACACCATAGAGTGTTGTTTTCTGTTACCATCTAAGCAGTTCCATGCTTTAATTAATTAACTTATTTAAGTGTGTAATATTTATAATAAAAAGAGGTGCGCGCAGAATCACATGGTGTATGTTCCTTCATCAATTTAAGCTGATTAATCAAGACGTGGAATGGACCTTTTGGAAACTGTCATTGATAATGAGTTGTCGCAAACTTTTGATAAGCGGGTTTTTAGTAATTTCCACTCAAATTATTAGGCCTTGAGCATATGGCCTAAAGAACCTGGAAACAAATTTCCATTTCACAACCTACTATACAATAAGGCATCCAAAAACGTTTAAACAGCTACAAAAAGTACAGAACTTTGATTAAAAATGGGAAAGGCTGTAATTTACATTGAGAAAAATAACATTATTATAATCTTATTACTACTACAATGTCTTCTTCTATTGGTGTTTTTAGAGCCTAACCTCTTCAAGGAGCACTTGTCTATGTTTCTATTACAATGGTGACCAAATTTAGGGTCTTTTTTACTTTAGCCACACCAGTTACTTTTGATATTATTAGTGATTTATGATACTGTTATTTAATAATATATTTCTATTTAAAAAAAAATAAATAAATAAAATTCTTGAAGGATCGGGATCAATTGGTTCCTCTACCATCCAGCATATTCTAGAAATATTCATGAAGGAGGTTGGTTGCCTTCTTATTATCTCCTAGATTTTAAGAAACTCTGAAGTTTTTTTGTTAATAATGAATCTGATACAACGAAGTCAAGAATGTCAGCCACTTGTCAATCAAAATAAGTCGCATTTAAGACATTTCGACGGTTCGGAATATTGCATAAAACACGGAAATGTACAAGTGAGAAGCTTTATGAAGCTTGCTTTTCACCAAAGAAAATCTCCAGTATTTAGATGGAGTTTGAGAGAGGAAAATCGTTGGTTATGAAGGTACCTCTGGTTCAACCGTTGTCAGTTATCATTGAGGAATTTTTTTTTTTTGCTTAGTTATGCCTGGGCGAATGGCTATGTAACCAAGAGATTTCGCAAGAAAAAGTTGAAAATTTCTTCAAGAACCATAATCTACTGGAAGAATATTCAAAGAGAAGTGTGTGGCAGTGTAATTTTAATGAAACCGATGGTAATTAGAGGTGAAGACCTTAATGTAGAAATTGAACGTAGAACCAGAATATTCCTTCTAATCTCATAACTATGTGAGTTTGTTTACAGAAGAAGATACAAGAACGAGGATATATTTGATAGTATTTTAAAATCATTAAAAGCATATTGGGCTCCTAAATGAATAATTCAATGAGTTGTATATTAAACAATAATTTTTGTTTATATTTGAAGGTTCTTAAATACATTACTTTAATCACCTGTTCTTCACTAGCATTAATTTAATATAAGATAAATCACTCATTTAGAAATAATTAACTGGTGTGGGTAAAGTATAAAAGACCCCAAATTTATTTTAGTTTTCAATTAAAAAACTACTTTTCGATTACACAACTTCCAGCTCTTGTTTACATGCCTAAAATATGCATTGGTTATAAATCATTCAGATTTTTCTTCTTATTCTGGACTCCTGAAGAACATAAAAATCATTCAGGTCATTCCAAGAATTACCGACAACCCACATTGAGAATCTTCATGACATAATTTAAAAATCTATTATCAGTGAAGGATAAATCAGTTTACAATTTACCATATATAAATATATTTTATATACCTAATATAGTATACCTAAATATCTAATATATCAATTTCCTAAACTTTGAAAACTATATTAACCTTTCATTACCTTATAGCTTTAGCTTTTAAATTATTTTCTTCAATATTATTTTATCATATTTTTATTGTTTATAATTATATTTGTTATAGTGTTTGTTGTATTCATTCGTGTGTAGTAAATTTTTCTTCAACATTGTTTTGTTTATGTATTTTTGTTTACGTTTTATTGTTTTATGTTCTGCATGTTGCGTTTCTTATTCTCCTATTAGTATATTATATTTTTCTAAATAAGCAATATCTACAAAGTTACGGAGCTCTTAAAACAAAAAGTTATGAAACAATTATCACGAAACAAGATACAATAGGGATGAGTAGGAGTTGGGGCTTACTGTAGGATCATAAGAAATAAGTCAAAATATCTTGGTTAATATTCATATTCCGAAGACATGTTATAGGTAATTAATATAAAATGAGTTTGGTAATCACTCGACAAAAATTGCTACCACCCGAGAGGTATTATACAAGTGTATATATATATATATATATATATATATATATATATATATATATATATATATATATAATTTTGAACGAACCATCCTTAAGGTAAATCTGCTAAAATGTAACATATAACAAAAGAAACAAGAAAATATAACTTTTGTATTGGGCCATTTAAATAAATATTTCTCCTCCTTTTTAACATCCAACGAAATGTTTATATTAAGTCATTCATATCCCGTTGTTCTTTTGTCCGTAAAATTGGGTTTTGTTTGACTTACTACGTTGGCTTCCCTGAAATGAATACTGAAATTTAATCAAGAGTTACCTCAGGTCACTGCCTTCTGATATGTGCCATTATATCAATGAACTTTATTTAGAATTTAATAGGAAACGTGTTATTTTTATTATCTCATAAATATAAAAAAATCCCTCTGTTTTTTACTACAAAAGGCTTGGTCTAATGACAACTGTATACGAAAGAGCACATTAAAAGTGGATCATATACCGGCATGGGTAAGTGCTCTAAGTACCCTATAATTTTGTTGGCTTGAATAAGTTATGTATATGAACACAAAAAAATTCCGTCACGCTGGAGATGCGTAAACTAAGCAGATTTCCCTCTCGATAAATCTACGTACTCTTAACGCAATAGCACCGTCAATCAACTTCAAGTGTATAAATACAAACGGCAATAAGAAACCTCCTGACGAGAAGCGCCTGATACGTAAACAACAGGTGTACCAACTTCTCACAAGAAAGAAAAACAATTACGGAAATATATCAGAATATAACATATTAATTTTATCGAAAACTATTTACTAGATCTAGTACTGTGATTTAAAATGAATCAAAATAATCTTTATCTCAATCAATCAAATTTTAGTAGTCCATAACATATTTGCATTTATCTCCTATAATAAAGGTTTCTTGAAAACAATGTATGGTATTTAAGCTTTGAATAATGTGGTTTATTACATAACAGAGTATTGTATATGTAACATGAGTAGAAGTGGGGGGTTTGCTGAAGGCTCAAAATTATAAAATGCAAATACCTGGGGTAATATTCAAGATAAAGTATAAATGTATATAACAATATTTATAGTACATTTAATTTGATATAAGATTGGTTTTAGACAATTTTTCGATCCGACTTAAAGTAACGGAGATATTTCGACTTTCCAAAATTCCCACCTCTAAGCCCCCCTCAAACTGGTCCGATTTCAGCCATTAACGAACTTGATCTTCCTTTTTACATAAAACGATTAAATATGGAGTTCAAACAAAGATTGCAACCGCTAGAGCGTAAACAGGCAAATATATAAATCTCTCTCTCTCTCTCTCTCTCTATATATATATATATATATATATATATATATATATATATATATAATTTTGAACGGACCTCATTTTCGTCATCTTCTGGGTAGGATCGATGGACATTTGAGGAAATGTTTCCAAAACTCGCGCCATGAGTACGGACCTGAAATAAGAAACTGACATAAACTAGTTAAAATATTTGTCTAGTTACAGAACTATTTCGGCAAAAAATATAGAACATTATTATTTTTTAAGGGCTTCATTTTAGGATTGCACTTACGGTAGTGGGAAATTGTTTGCAGAGAAAATATACATAATCTAAATTTTTTGTTATAGGGCGTAGTCTAGTTGTAACACTAAACATCGGAGGATCGCACCCTAAATTTATTTGTGTGGATACTTATCTACGATATACAACTTTATTTTATAGGCTATTGAGCCAAAGTTTTTCATTTGGCATATATAAAAGTTTTAATCAGGGATTTCTAAACTGTATAAATGTAATCTGAAAAATATATTTCTTTTTTTCTTTTTGTGAATTCAACTTATAAGGTCATGGTCACCAATTGAATAAAAACAGCAGGAGATTTTACTGTGGGCTATTGGTTATTTTAGGATTATTGGATGGTGGTTGGGATTAAATGTTTAAGGATAATCGTATAAAAGCCGCTTATTCACGATTAGGATTAAAATTAACGTTGAGAAATGGAATTTGTTAATTACATTGCACAGATGGATAATATGTAAAAGCATACAAACATTATGGTTCGTTCCAGTTAATTTTCAAACATTTTCCTCACTTCTGGAAAATAATATTATTTAATTAGAATTTTGCCAGATCCAAAACAGAAACAAACTGGGACGCAGAGTTTGCAAATAAAAGTTTAGGACTTTTAATTTTTCTTTTTCCATTGGTCATTTTTCTACTTTTTTGTAAACACGATTACTAAGTCAAAGCTTGCATGGATGTAGCCTACTATAATGAATCTTCTAACTTTTGAATGTAAATGAATTTCTATGTTTGAGTGGAATTGAAATTAAAGGGAATTTAAGTGCTGCTCTATACGAAACGTCCCGTCCGTAAAATGTATTTGCGTGGGAGGATTTTTGTTTATTTTACAATATTTATGTGCAGGCCTCTTGGCAGATCAAAACATAATTGATCGGCAGATTTATATAGTTAATTTTCATTTAATTCAATTACTAGATCGCAGGAAGTAAGGTCTTTTGTGGTAGCTAAAAAAGTTGCGTAACACGCACATATATATAGAATCAGGTATTCTAAAATTAATATTTTTCTGAAACCTTCTATGTTATTCCAGGTAAGGGGGTTTTCCATAAAAAATAAAGTAACACTCAGCTTGTTGACTTTCGACTGACACGTAATCATGGAATGGCTGCATTTAAGAAATAACTGTGTATCCCGGGAAAACTAATACAAAGTTCTTGCACAGCATTAAGGAGGCTAATGTAACAGGACATTACAGTAAATGCATTTAACATTCTAAGAATTCAAACCTTCATTCCATATCCTTAATTTTCATTTGGTTCGCGAAACCATCCCGATTTCATTCTCATCCTTTCGGAAGCATAGTTAATACCCACAATGCTGAACGCACACGAAATCCCTTTCAGGCTCATCTCCAAGACGTCTGAAATGTAATTACTTTCCCTATGTAATGATAAAAAATAAATAAATTAAAGGATAAAAATAATTTATTTTATTCTAATTTATTGATTACCCGTTCAAGCCATCAGTGTTCATACAAATACTTAATCAAATATTTGATACTTTAGCTGAATGTTATATGTGACCGTTGGTTGTCAGCTATATTCCCCAGGAGTATAGTTACACGAGGCGAGAGGTGATTTAGATCTACCAAGTTGTTAGAGGTCTATGGTATCTGATTGCCCAAGACAGATAGCGCATATCCGCTCCTGCTACTTGATATTGCCCTTCTGCCCTTTCAGATATTTTCAATCCCTTAACGAGATCAAATAAAGTGATTTCGGTAGCTTAAAATGCCACATTTACAGGACCAATATTTTTTTTATCGTAAGACCCTGGGTAACCAAAGTGTTTATTTCTTGAAAGACCTTGGAATATATAGGCGTAAAAACTGATCAAATATAACTCTTATAGTTGGTGATAAAAATAAGACTGTCACTCAGGGGCTGCCGAATCAACGTGAGCCGATCAAGGAGCAGATGTAAACAGTATTTCAAGTTTATGCCGAATATGAGATCCTTAGGTGCGCGAAGTAAAATTCGCATTACTAGGTGGGGGGGGGCTTACTGACGCGTTAAAACTAGCAATCTAAGTATCTCGGTTAATAGTAAAGTTAGAGAAAATATGCATAGAGCAATAGTTGTTGGGAAATATATTTCCATTTCGTTTGGTTAGATAAAATTTTTGTTTTGTTTCTCTAAACTCCCCTCTCAGGGGCCAATAACACCCGTTAACGAGCTTGATCTTTTGTTTTACATAGATCACATGCATTCCGAGTTAAGAAACGATCTAACAAAATTTATGCCCATTTGAGCGGAAACTGACATAAATACGTATATAATTCTGAACGGAATCCTTTTCGTCATCTTCTGGCTTGGACTTATGGATATTTGAACAAGCGCTTCTAAATCGCGCCATAAACATCCTTAATAGCTGAAACGTCCTCAAAAGAAAGTTTTTTATTATCTATGCCATCGTAAATTCATTATGAACAAATGCATTTACAGAATCCATTTGTAAAACAGATTAATATCCTCAATCAAAAGACACCAATTAAGGGACCGGTCAAGCTCGCAACGTTCTTTGTGAATCTGATAGATAGTTGAAAAGACAAATTAAAAATGTAAACAACTTTTTTTGGGGGGGTTACTATAATAAAGATTAATTTATTTCTTCCTGAAGTCTCTAGGCGATTCATCAACACTTTTGCAGGATTGAATCAGAGGTACATTTTGAAAAGGAAAATAATAAAGCGAGGTTCATCTACCTGAAAAAAAGTTGTATTAAAAATTCAACTTATACAGAGATTAATTATATTATAAAATACATTTTTCAGGAGGAAAAATATTTTAATGCGTACAAAATGCAATGGATTTAACTAAAACTTGATTAAAATTAGATTAGTTGGACTCTTTGCAATACATTTGCCAATGAATTACAGTTAAATGTCGTAGAGGTGAGATTTTCGTTCTACGAAGAAAACAATACTTAAGTTAGAAAACCATTGTATAAAAATTAATTTATAATAGCAAAGACAGGGGAGCTTCCAAATAAATAATTTAATTATTATTTACCGTATTAACAAGTATTTCATTTACCCTGTATTATTTAGAATCATTAAGAAAAGCCAGTTCCTTGCCCCACATTTTTCGTCGGTATATTTTCCAATTGGAACCCAAGATTTTCCGGTTGCTCGAAATGGGCCTCACGTATGCATTCGGATTTATAAAAAATGTATAGAAGAGTTATCTACACGGTGCCCTGGGAGAGAGGCATTCGATTCTGGCGTTATGGCAAGTATTCCCTGCGGGAAAAACCACAACCAAATAATATACAAGTTGCTTTCCTTACATTTTTCTTCCCAAATTTCTTTCTCTTCAACATTTGCCAAATAAGAGGACAACTTCGATTTTACGGAAAGTGTAAACATTTCATTTTAAATTGATTCAACCTATGCGATATTTAAAAATATTCGGCTAAATTTACTGTGTTTAAGTATTTCCTTCGTAACTATACAATTGACTCGTCCGATTGCCGAAATCTTACTATACTTAGTTTGTGTCGGCATCGGTCTTAGATTTGGAAGTAAAGAGGGAGTGGTTATTACCACTACTGGCTGTTGTGTTCCTGTTTTTATACAAAATATGATGCGCTTATCTTGTCCTCTACACTTGCTCACCTCAAGATAAGTATATCCATTGTTCGTCAAAAGAATTATGAGTTGCCTTCTAGTGGACACCATGAGTAACCTTTTTTGTGTACTCCATATCACCAGGTAAATGGGACCTTACCTTTTTCTTGTGATCAACTTTTCTCTATATTTTTTGTACTATTGCTCAACATTCTGTTTCACAGCAGTGTTGTTGGAAGTGAAGAATATTTTGTACTTTGAGAGAGAAAAAGACGTCAAATTCTTAAGAAGTTTTTATTGCAGCGCTAAGCGCTTTCGAAGACTATTGTCTCCATCTTCGGAGTCTCTTACTTGAGATTTTTCTGAACGTGCTGTCTGTGATTCCAACAACACTGCTTTGAAACAGTATGGCTGGTCGGGCTTCAGATGGAGTATCAACATACCACACAATTAGAGACAGCACCTTCAGAAAAATTTCAAGTATGACACTCTGAAGATGGAGACAGTAGTCTTTGAAAGCGCTTAGCGCTGAAATAAAAATTTATGAAGAATTGGACTTTTTTTTTCTCTCTCCAAGTACTCAACATTCTGAGTTGATAGCAACATTGAACTGTCTGGAATAAACTGAGGGAAAATGAATCGTATAAACTCAATGGAACCTAGTCCACAGATGTTTACTTCCTTGTTCGAAGTATAAAATATTGCAATCTTGAAAAACTTCAGTTTCCAGATTTCAATGGGATCAGCGGTTTTAATCCTTTTGAATTTCACTTTGAGCTCTGCTTGACGTCTATTCGTATGTACTTACGCCATCTACTCAAAAACGACCGCCGGCCTTAGAATTTTGAAATTTAATTTAGGACTGTTGTAGTGTTTAGAGGACAAAAAAAAACCCAGTAAATTTCGCTCTAACTATTAAAATACCTACGTAAGATTTCGTTGAGACTTTCTATGTTCACAAAAAAACCTTTACAAAGTATTTTCTACGAAATTATCATCAGATGCGTTTAAATGGAGATATCGTACATCACTTTCATATGAAGTGTGCACAAACGTTTTATTTAATAGGCATACAAGTAATTCATATTTTGTTCAGATCAGATTTTTCATTTAAATTTAAATGATAATGAGTATTAAATTTAAACGTGAAAAGAGTGTATTTAACGAAGTATTAGTATTAGAACAGTAGCGTTCACAGTAAATGAGATCTTATGATCCAGTATATTGGCATCAATTTGCAGGTTCCAGCCACAATAAACAGGAAAACATATTTGAGCAGCGAAGATAAACAGAAGAATTTCAGACAAGTAGCATTGTGCCAGTAAGGAGATGAAAGAGAAACAGTCTTCCAAGATATGAATGATCATAAGGCAGAAGACGAGACACGGAAAAGGACAACTAACGATTGTTGTGGCGAAAACTATCTTCAACACAATTATAACTACAATAGAAGGAATACAATAGCCAATAATTCCACTCAATCAAGTCTCTCGTTTTGATAGTACATTCACAGAACTCGCCTATTCTTGGTGTTTTTCCGCTCTCTGCTTAGAGCCTGGGTAAAAATGGCTATGATCAATAAAGTTGACATAATTATGACATATACTTTATCCTTATACTTTATTATACATATACTTTATCATATATTACATGTTAAGAGTCCCTTGAAAAACAAAATGCTTTATTGATTGATGGAGTTTCTTTGTATTGTTTATATCGACTACCACCTTCCGGCAATTAAGATCTAAATATATCTTTTCTAAGTAAGCATCACAATTGGAAATACATTATAAACATTTTAATATAATAAAACATTTTGTTTAGCAATGAGCTCATTAACATCTTCCAACACGGTTTGTCAGTATACGAAAAAGAACTATTCAACTTAGAACAAGAAGGGTAGCTCAATCCTTGAGGAATTTCCGCTTTTCATAGAAAGTATTTTATAAGAATTATAACTGTAAAAAAGAATTATGCCTCACAAACCGATAAAAAGGACAACACACATTTAGTTTCAATGTATTTTAATTTTGAAGATATTCCTAATCTTGTTTTTTTTTATAGGTTAATTATACGTAATTTTAAATCAGAATATGTTCTTTATTTCATTTGTTGGAAAAAGGGAAAGATTCTCTGTATTTTGTGACAAATTTACTCACAGTTTACAAAACCCTAAACACCGATCTATACAAATCTACTTTTTTTCATTCACCTATCACAGGTGCCAAACATTCCCCAAAGACTTAACTTAAGTTCCGTTCTTCCCATTAATAAAAAAAAAATCATTTCAGCTTCTCGTTGCGTTTGAGCTCTTCTGTAATTTCTTCTAATTTAATGATTTTATATTAAATAATACAGGTTAAATTCCTGTGCCCAGGCGGAAATCGTACTCGTCACTAGAGGTTTACCATGTGAGATTAAGGCCAACGGATTGCTACGGAAACTTCATAGAACTTTAGTTAGCCTATGATCTTTAAAGTTGTTTATGCCAATAAGAATGGGAGTTAAAAAGAGCTTAGGGCAATAGCGAAATAAGTTACCCTGAGAAAGGTAGAAATATGTCCAGCGAAACGTTAGCATGTGGTTAGTATCCAAACACCGTAGTATTGATAATAAATCAGTGCTATAACTGGAACACACCTTTCAAATCACGGTAACACTGTTAGGCTGTTCTGTTAGAGGGACAGTTTCATGAAACATGTCATGAACTATATTAAAATTTAACCAATTTTGAAAAGATTAAATGTTAAATGAATCACAATTACATATTAAAACTAGGAGGCGCTGGAGCATTTTATTTTTATTGAAGCTACTCAAATCTAGAAGCCTTCAGGAACGTATTTGGATAGTAGGGAGCTGTTCAAGGTATTATTTTGGCCCGGTACTTTTCCCCGCAGAAATTTGAGTTGAGCCCAACCACTTCTGCCCACAATAAACTCGGTGAACCTTGAGAGGCACTCTTGGAGAAGGGTTTTATTGTAAATCCCTGCAGTAGAACTCTCATAAGCCCCTGAGATACTCGGTGGAAAATAAGGTCCGGTTGTATGTGGCGCACGTTATCTACTATTAGAAGAGCAGTGCAATACAAGTATGAACTGTCGTGAGAGAGAGAGTGGGGCGGGAGCGAGGAAGAGGGAAGAACTGAAGAGCGGCTGTAATGTTAGGCCGGACAAGACGGAATTCGGCCAGCCATTTTCCGGGTGATTTTCCCCCGTTATTGCCCACTTCCAGACATCTGCTTCCCCCCGGTCCAAACCATTTCCCTCGCAGACTGCCCGTCTATCCTGCTTCCATCTACCAGCACTGCTCGTCATTCTCCATGATAAGAGTCCGCCCGCATTAGTTTTTCTCTCCTTCAGTAGTTTCTCCTTTTCCCGTCTTACCAAGCCATTATCGAAAATGGAATTGCGGAATGGAGCTTTCCTTTGATTCACTGACTTCATTCAAATTGAGTAACCCTCATTTCTTTGAGTATATATGGGAAATATGACGAATTTCATATTAAGCTCCCCACACACGTTCCTGTTGTCCCCATGTTGTTCATCGTTATATTGTTTAACATACTCGTGTTAAGTTTTACTCAAAATCATTGACGTATAATTAACAAAACCATCAAAACTACATTATTATTATTTATTAACGTCCACTTTACGCTACTATGGCTAATTGGGACGGGTTATCTACAGGTTACCATCCTTTTCTAGCCAGAGTGGGGCTATGATTTTATTTAATGAGTTCGTCACTAAATAAATTCCTATTGCCCAGGCGTGAATCGAACTCGAAAAACTAAATTATTCTGACTGAGTTAAGTTCTTCCAATCAGTTGTGTAAATAATTCGTGTGGCATGATTAGAAGGTATAATTATTAAAGTGTATCGTAAGAAAGGGAAGGATGTGAATTTCATTAAATTTGATATCCCTTATCGGAAAAGAGGTGAGAACGAAGCCGTTCTAGAGATAAGATATCTCTCTGGGCCATGGAGCTGATTACAGTATAAGTGTTTAAGATTTGAGTACTTGTGAAAAAATATTAGGCTAAATACGTGTGTGAGGTGATGAAATAGTTCTGACCCGTTGCTTATGAAAAACTAGCTCAGATACCCGGCTTCGCCCGGGAATTCATTTGACGCTGAACGGTGATGGTATTTTTTTGGCATGGCTTTACTTTGCACAATATTTTGACGTTTACCCGTCCCTGTGTTTAGGGTTTATACCCGTCGTTGCTGTGGATTTTTAAATAATAAAATTAATTTTTTATGTTAGACGTCATTGTCCTCCATATTGTCATATTTCCCGTCTCCTGTGCATTATGGATAGCTTTGTATTATTAAGGTCAAAATATTAACATAGATTTGAATTAAGTAATTTAAACACATACCTAGTTTTATTTAGTTCGGGTGAGTCTTTTGTGCCAAATAAAATTGTTCACTTCCGCTAAAGGTTTTAGCGTATATCTCGTTTATTTTTAGGCACAGCAAAAAAGTGTATATAACAAAAGTTACTCTAAATAACAAAGTAAACAACTTTTGTATGTTCATATTTGGCGAAAAACCAATAGGAAACGAAATATCGCTATTTTTAAATTCATGCCTCCCTTACAACCCCCACTCCTGCCCGTCCCTAGAAATGTTGGTATGGCTTATTATAATAAAGGTGTTAGTGCAAATACACAGACCGAGTTTTATTTAGTTCGGTTCAGTCTTTTGCGCCCAAAAACATTGTTGACTCCCGCTATAATTTTTAGCGTAAAACGCGTTTACACTTCGGTATACGACGAAAGTGTATATAACAAAAGTTACTCAAAATAACAAAATAAACAACTTTTGAAATGTGCATATTTGCCAAAAAATCAATAGGAAACCAAATATCGCTATTTTTAATTTCAGGCCTCCCTTATAACCCCCACTCCTGTTCGTCTCAGAGAAAATTAATATAGCCTATGTCCGTCTCCTGGCTCTAAGCTACCTCCTCACCAATTTTCAGCCATATCGGTAAAGCCGTTCTTGAGTTATAAATAGTGTAACTAACACGACTTTCTTTTATATATATATATATATATATATATATATATATATATATATATATATATATATATGTGTGTGTTTAACAATTGTGTGATCCTCAGCGTATTCGATATTAAAGCCTTTGAAGACCTG
The DNA here is from genome assembly GCA_019009955.1 of Riptortus pedestris. Taxonomy (NCBI): domain Eukaryota; kingdom Metazoa; phylum Arthropoda; class Insecta; order Hemiptera; family Alydidae; genus Riptortus; species Riptortus pedestris. The sequence continues at coordinate 149,055,627 of CM032229.1, read as the reverse complement.
AAATTACATTTCTAACACACAAAAGACAGAATAAAACATGAACTTATCACACAAAAATAGTATAGCACATAACCATAAAAGAAGATTCGAGAATATGCATTAAACCCCCAACCACAAAAATAAATATTTCGAGAAAAGCGTATCATTTCCAGACGTAAAACTCTTTAGTGCTCTGCCTGAATGTATTAAGCCTATTAAAAAATATTCTTTGTTTAAAAATAAGTTAAAGAACTTCATTTCTGAAGGGTGTTTTTAAACACAAGATGGATACTATCAAAAATGTTTGTATATTTGCCATAAAAATCAGCCAAAAAAAAAAATTGTAATCAGGTACATTGTTTCTTTAAGGTGGGAGATGTTTCTCATCATTTATAAAGCTTGTAATCCTTTAATAAATTTGAATCTTAAGAAATTTAAAAAAAAACAAAAAAAAAACTTATATTTAAGAAGGTATTAAGGTGTTTTGTTATTTTTTTTTCTTAAAAATAAGAAGTATTGAGGTTGTTAAGGAAATTATTATATTGTATATAGTTATTGAAATTATTGGATATTATAACATGTATTCATAAAATATGACCAAATATTATAAGGAATTTATTATATAAGAATAAATATTATTCAAAAAAAAAATTAAGAAATTAATTGCCGTAATATTAGAAAATTATTTATAGAAAACAAAACTACGTGACGTATCTAATTATGTTAACATTTAAAAGAAATACCTTTCATTTCATTTAAATTTTGCGTTTTACTATATTACTCTGTAAAAAGAAAGAAGCATGCCCTCCCACGTACAAAATTATTCTGTACTACATCTTATTATTAGTAGTATTATATATTCAACTAAACTATTATTAAAGTAAAACAAACTTTTCAATTATGTAGTTATTTTTAAGAGTATTTGGGCGAGACTTCCAATTAAAATTTGCATAATGCATGAATTCAAGAAACATATATACAATAAATACTATATACAATATACTGCGTTTAGAAACAATAAAAGTAAAAATGAATGTTTAACACAAAACAATTGAATTTGCAGTATTAAAAAAATGTTCATTATAAAGTTGTTTAAAAATTGTATACATAATAGAGGAATATGTGGTTAAAAAAGTTACAAAACTACAAATACAGAAAATAATTTAATGCTAATTCTTTAACATTTTGTTTATAAAGTCTATAAGGTAATTTGATAATGTAAATATTTCGTGTTTTTTTAGCACATAGTAAAACATCTGTAATTTAATGTTAATTCTCTCATACTAATGTGTTTAAGCCTTCATGGCCTATATGGTACAGTTTTAAATTTCTTTTTTCAGCGTTCTCTACACAGCGGCAGTTTTGAGAGAGTGTAAGGTTTCAAGGGGTTTTCATTTGTTGATATCCTTTTTAATTCAAGTTTACCACAACTCAGATAGAACCTACCCAAAGCCGTAGCATGTTTCGATGCACTAGTGTTCTTACAATTATGTTCATGTTAGATCATGTTATAGTAAATAATCGGAAGTTTCTTTGATACACATTAATTGACTGTGGTTTAAGGACAATTGGTACCTCAGTAACTAAATAGTATTTTCCAGAATAAAAAAAAAATTGATTGAACATTTAAAATTGGCTCAGTATCTCCGAAACTAAATCACTTAGAACACAAAAAATGTCGCGGAGTCTGTTCACCTCCTGAAAAAACAGGCAGAATATTTAGTTTATATTTGAAACTTGTATTTTATTTCGGGTTTCTGCACTATGCTGATTCACGAATGCTTCATTTCTGGCAAAAGTAGGGGGTAATATAGATATCCATTTCAACGTCAGTCGCACTTAGTTCATGAACCCGTGAGATCTAACACTCTCAAAATTCGTGAATCTAGTTTACATATACGTTACGGAAAGATAAGAATTTAAGCCCAATGCAATTCTGTATGGACTTGACAGTAAAAACGTATTCTAGTAAGGCAGTCTCCGTTTAGTTCGTGTAAAGAAGATGCTAAACCAGTCAGACATTGCGGCGTTGCGTGATGTATATTATACGGCGTAGGTAGCTAACGCATGCAATACTCCAGGGAGTAACTCAAGCCAAGATTAGATCACGCAAGTAATTCAAGTGAGAGCAGTTGTCTCACGTTCAAATGACTGTTAGGATTAACACTCATTATAACCGCCCTGAAAGAGAGGACATATTCCTAAAAAGTCCGTCACGCAGGGTCTGTGTAAACTAAGCAGATTTCCTTCCCAAAGTTTAATAGGAGATAAACCTACATAGTGCTAACACAACACCACCGTGAATATTAAGTGAATAAATAAAAAACGGTAGTAAGAAAGCTTACCCCTTTCGGCGGGAAGCGTCTCCAATGTAAACAAACAGGTCTGCAGACAGTGTAAAGAAAAACAATAACTGAAACATATCATAATATAACATATTTGTTTTATTGAAAACTATGTGCTATACCAAGCTCCATGATCAGTGTTCTGTTAAGAAAAGAAAAGCACTAAAAAACTGTGACCTCCACAGCGGTAATAGACAAATATATGTGTGTGTGTGTGTGTGTGTGTGTGTGTTTGTATATATATATATATATATATATATATATATATATATATATATAGACAAATATGTGTTGAGTGTGTGTGTATGTGTGTCTATATATATATATTGGCGAACCCGACAGACGTCGTCCTGCGTGATATTTCAAGCAATTATGATATTAAATTTCATAATATTATGTTTCAAACACATGCTACTTTTAATAACAAAAAAAAACAATTTTTGTTATGTGCACGTTTGCCTAAAAAGAAATAGAAAATGAAATATCGCGAATTTTTTATTCGGGCCTCCCTTATAAGCCCCACTCCCGTTCGAACCTAAAAAAATTAATATAGCTTATAATCATGGAATAATTAATTCTAATTTAAGTGTAGAGTTCTGTTAAGTTCGGTTCAATCCTTAGTGCCCATATAAAATTGTTGGCTCCCACTTTAAGGTTTTGTGTATATCTCTTTTATACTTTGTTAAAGTACAAAAGTGAATATAACAAAAGTTACTCCAAATAACAAAATATCCCGCGAGTATTTGCCGAAAAAGCAATAGGAAACGAAATATCGCCCGCTCCTGCTAGATTTGCCGGGCTGATTTGTGAATTGAAACCATCCAGAGCGTCACCCAAACGCATACTAAAAAATTGATACAAATATGTCCAGCCGTTTAGGAGGAGTTCAATGGCATACACACATACAGTAGAATTATATATATATACACTGTAGAATTATATTTCCTTATGAGAAATCTGCTAAAAGAAGCCGCTCCCTCAATACGAAGCCCAACGAGGATAAAAGGATTAAAAACAGTAATCAACAACAATTGCACAAAATCTATATATTTTAGTATATCTATAAATTTTAGATATAAATCAAAAATTCTGTAATGTTATCCACTAAATAATAACCCAACATGTCAGGAACTCCTTAAATTCTATCAAATGGCAGGTTATATTTTTAATAAGAATAACTCTGCATTCGACTCGTCTTTCCTAATATTACATTTTTGTATCCAATGTTCCAAATAGAAGTTATTAAGGTTAATCCTTAAAGACAAGTATTTGGAATAATTAAGTCAAGAGTTCCATCGACTTATGTTTCAGATAGGAAGCTTAGTTTAGGGCTATGCCAATGGATATGAATCCATGAATCTTCCATTTAGATACAGATTATGAAACTAAACTACATTGTGAGATGAACTACTTTTTTTTTTATTGTTCGCCACTATTAGATAAACCATCCGGAAAGTAGAAGTAATATTGTACTGTACTATTGAATAGTCAAGCATTAAAAAATTCTATATTAACAAGGGTCAATAAGAAGGCCAAGTCCTCTACTGTTTTTTTAATATTATGCAGAGTGCACTTTCGGAGTCAACGCTCCATCCTCAGTGCCTGCTGACAAACACAACCTTGAGTTAATTTAACATTCATAGCATGACCAAAAGCAAAATAAACAACAGTCATAAAAACAAACACAAAATAAAGAGTAAAAACAATAGAAAATCTATTAACTAGTCAACTACTTAAAATTAAAGCCAAAACAATAGAAAATCTAATAACAAGTCAACTAATAAAAGTTAAAGAAGTAAACAACGATAAGCGTATGTCAAAACTAAAAACTATAAATGAAATTAAAAAACTAAAAAACCTACACAAATTACAGATGTATATGGAAAACATATCACAGTGGATGGGAACCTCTGAGAAACTGTAAGAGACATCCAAAAAATAATCAAAAACCCCCTACTAATAATAGAGAAGAGATGTAGGGGGTACCTGATTATAGCTGCGTAGCCTGGACCACGATCGCCGGGCGACTGAACCTCTGTCCCCGTAAAGAAGACTCCGAAAGTGCACTTTGCATTATATTAAAAACAGTAGAGGACTTGGCCTTCTTATTGATCCTTATCAATTGGTTTCTCTACCATCCAGCATATTCCAGAGATAATTCTATATTATTTTTTTAAATCGAGAGAAATAATAATTTAATCATACCATTCATTTAAATTTAAATTACTGACACTGATTCTTGTAGAATGAAATTGTTGAATAATAAATGACATCACATTTATGAATTCTTTCAAATGAATTATTTCTTTTTATTCTTTCAGACCTCTTAGACTGAATGAAAAGTTGTTTTCCATTCATTGTATGAAATTTACTGCATTCTAGTAAGTAAGAAAAAAACTTGCTTCTGGATTTTAATGATGGGGTGAGGGACTAAAATCTACTAGCACTATGTTCAGGGGTTAAAGCAATAAATAAATGAAAAGTATATCATCTAAGAAAATCTTTGCTGTTAAAATATAACTCATGACTGACTTTCATTCTTATTAAGTTTCATTGTTATCAAAATCGTTAAGGAACTTATAATTGTAAAATAGATTAAATCTAGATTATTTGGTTACCAAGGAAAATAGCGATTTCATTCAACCTCATAGTAATGCATTTATCAAGTATTTCAAAGAGTTGGCTCAAAGTTAAGCCTGTCGATGGTCAATAGACATGTGCACATGAATATAAATGGAATTGCAATCAATATTGATTGTAAAAGTTTTGCTATTGACCTGAATTTGAATCGACCCGACATAGAAATCACTTTTCCATTGAAGTTGCCCGGGAATGGAAGTTCCAGCGGAATCTTAGCGAGCAGGAACGTTACCCAGGGAAGATGTTCTTGAGCAGTAATAAGATTTTCCAGTAAGTTTCCGAATTCTCGCAGGATACAGAGGAGTACACAAACCTTGTTAGAGTTGTAGCTGAATTGATGAAAAGGATTCATCTCCAAGTTCTCTTCCTTGCCTCTGGTGTTCATAGTAATGCCTCAGGTAGCTAAGCTAAGCTAGTCATTTAATTTTACAACTGTGTAATAAATACATCACACAAAACAATTTGTGTTACAATTACATTTCACCTGGCAGTGTAATTAATGTAATATAATAAAGTCCGTCACGCAGGGGTTGCATAAACTAAGCAGATTTCCCTCGTGATGTGTAGCAATAGATAAAACTACATACTAACACCACCGCGAATATTAAGTGAATAAATAAAAATGATAAAATGAAACCTCCAGACGGGAAGCACAAAAGCGAATGAAACAAAATAACAAAGGAAAAAACTAACTTTTGTTACGTGCACGTTTGTCGAAAAACAAATAGAAAATGAAATCTCGCAAATTTTAACTTCAGGCCTCCCTTATAACTCCCACTCCCGTTCGAACCTAAAAATTAATATAGCTTATCATAATAGAAGAATTAATGCTAATTCACATTCCGAGTTTTGTTAAATTCGGTTAAATAGTTAGTGCCCAATAAAATTGTTGGCTCCCGCTGTAGTATTTGGTGTATATCTCGTTTATACTTTGTTGTAAAACAACAGTGAATATAACAAAAGTTACTCTAAATTACAGAATGAACAACTTTTGCTAAATGCATATTTTCGGAAAAACCAATGGGAAACGAAATATCGCTATTTTTAATTTCAGACGTCCTTACAACCTCCACTACTGCCCGTCCCTAGAAATATTGCTATGGCATGTATAATGAAGGCGTTAGTCCTAATATACGTACCGAGTTTTATTTAGTTCGGTTGATTCTTTTGTGCCAAATAAAATTGTTGACTCCCGCTACAATTTTTAGCGTATAACTCATTTATATTTAGATATAAGACGAAAGTGTATATAACAAAAGTCACTCTAAATAATAACATAAATAACTTTTGTTATGTGCAAATTTGCCGATAAACCAATAGGAAACGCAATATCGCTATTATTAATTCCCTAGAAATGTTAGTATAGATAATTATAATGAAGGCGTTAGTACTAATTCACATACCGAGTTTGGTTAAATTCGGTTGAGTCTTTAGCGCCAAATAAAATTGTGGACTCCCGCTTTAGTTCATAGCGTATAACTCATTTATGCTTCCTTTCCGGCAAAAGTGCATATAACAAAAGTTACTCTAAATAACAAAATAAACAACTTTTGTTATGTGCATATTTGCTGAAAAAGCAATAGGAAACGAAATATCGTTATTTTTAATTTCAGGCCTCCCTTATAACCCCCACTCCTGTTCGTCTTAGAGAATATTAATATAGCCTAAAGTCTAAGTTGGGCAAGTAATAATATATATACCAAGTTTCATAAAATTCAGTTCAGCCGTTTATTCGTGAAAAGGTAACAAACAAACAAACAAACAGACACGAAAGAAACAAAATGTAGTTATGGTGTCTATGACGTGTGAAACGGAAAGTTATCGTGAAATTTCTCGAAAAAAATCAATTTACAGACAGAGGTTACAATTTTATATATATATATATATATATATATATATATATATATATATATATATATATATATATATAAATATTTATTGTACTTTTAATTTGCAATATGATTGGCTATATACAATGTTTTGATCTGACGTATAGTAACAGAGATATTTTGAGCTTTCGAAAATCCCCCCTCCCACTGGACCGATTTCCGCCATTAACGAATTTGATCTGTCTTTTTACATAAAACGACTACATATCGAGTCTGGTAACGATTAAACAATAATTGCCACCACTAGAGCGGTAACAGACAAATATATATATATATATATATATATATATATATATACTAGCTCAGATACCCGGCTTCGCCCGGGAATTCATTTGAGGCTGAATGGTGATGGTATGTTTTAGCAAGCTTTACATTGCACAATATTTTGACATTTACCCGTCCCAGTGTTTAGGATTGATACCCGTCGTTGCCGGTGATTTGCTAATAATAGAATTATTTATTCCATAATTCTTCACAGTCTTCGCTATTTTTATATTTCCCGTCTCTTATACATGTAAATATGGTGAATTTTTATTTAAGGCCTCCCTTATAACCCCCCTCCCGTTCGAACCTAAAAATTTTAATATAACTTATAATCATGGAAGAATTAATGCTAATTGATATACCGAGTTTTGTTAAGTTCGGTTCAGCCGTAAGTGCCCAATAAAATTGTTGGCGCTCGCTAAAGTTTTAACGTATAACTCATTTATACTTAGGTATACGACAAAAGTGTATGTAACAAAAGTTACTCCAAAACTTTTGTTATTTTTATATTTGCGGAAAAACCAATAGGAAACGAAATATCGCTATTTTTAATTTCAGGCTTTCCTTATAACCCCCACTCCTGCCCGTCCATAGACATGTTGGTATGGTTTATTATAATGAAGGCCTCACTGCTAATACACATACCGAGTTTTATTTAGTTCGGTTGAGTCTTTTTTGGCAAATAATATTGTTGACTCCCGCTATAGTTTTTAGCGTATAACGCATTTAAACTTCGGTATACGACAAAAGTGTATACAACAAAAGTTACTCTAAATAACAAAATAAACAGCTTTTGTTATGTTCATATTTGCCGAAAAACCAATAGGAAACGAAATATCGCTATTTTTAATTTCTGGCTTCCCTTATAACCTCCACTCCTGTTCATCTCAGAGGATATTAATATAGCCTAAAGTCTAAGTTGGGTTAGTAGTAATATACATACCAAGTTTCATAAAATTCGGTTCAGCCGTTTATGCGTGAAAAGGTAACAAACAAACAAACAAACATACACGAAAGAAACAAAATGCAGATATGGTGTCTATGACATGTGAAACGAAAAGTTATCGTGAAATTTCGCGAAAAAAATCAATGTACAGACAGAGGTTACAATTTTATATATATATATATATATATATATATATATATATATATCAATGTTTGATTGTTTTATTTTGGAAAATGCACTTTGAGTAAGTATGTCAGCTGTTATAAAAGGGTGTCTGTCAAAGGACGGATTTTACCTTTGTTCAATTCCAAACACTAATTTTATTTTATTTAGTTAATTGCATCTGGTTCGTATTGAATTTTACGTTTTTTCTTTCAATGCGTTAATTCACTGTGTCCGATTAATTATTGTGTGATGCATCGTCCCTCTTTACGATGAAAAACGTGTACATAACAAAAGTTTTTTTTATTTTAGTATTTGAGTAACATTTGTTATATGCAATTTTGACGTATGGACAAGATATAAACAATAAAATAAATAAGATTTTCCCTCTGTATGTTTCAAGTCCTCTATAAATCGTCTTCACGAAATTACACTTATTTTAAAAAAATTTCCACCGAAATCACGTGGAGACGGACAATACTAGTCATCTAGTTTCGTGGATACATTAAATGATGACCAGTATATAGAAATGGATTACGAGTACTTTAATGTTCTGAATGCATACATATATCTTGCATTTTAACTCAGGAAGGATGTGAAGTGAGGAAAAATGATTATAATGTAACAGAATAAATTTTATAATCCCCATTTTATAATAAGAATCGAGCCGGCCTTATTATGGCGGTATTGCAACCGATAAAGTTATCACTTCTGCTCTACCGCTCCCGATCTCATATTGGTTTATGCACACGTTTAATTGAATCCTTACAGATTTATAAATGTAGAGTTGTACCCAAAAATGAGAGTTCGCATAAATAAATTAATAAAAAGGGTAAACGATGGGGGAGTGAAATTGCTTAGGATGTGCACCCACTTATAATTTTTACATTGCTCCATTAATATGTTTCACTTTACTGAACATATCATGTACCATTATGAATATAAAAGGTATACTCCAAAACTAGAATATAGTACTGTTAAGTACATAAAATAGCTAACAATGTTGTGCTTAGTATTTTTGGAATTTTGAATACTATGCATGGTTATGATATATAAGCCCCACAGTCGTCTCAACTAGAGCAATGGGTTTGATTAGAAACCTAGTTTATTTTACCAGATTCAACTATAGTAGTGTTCGATTCTCCATAGCTCCCAGAAAGCTATGTAAGTGGGACTTAAGCCTTATTTATTTATTTTATTGTACATAGGCACCAAACTCGGGAGAGTTATTTGTGCCTGCGTTGTCGAAATTCTATTTTCATTTTCCTTCTTGTTGTTCAATAGTCCCTTTCTTCAGTTAAACCATCCACTTCTCAGCCCTCCGTCATCCTCACCTATCTTGCAACTCTCCTAGTTTCCCCATTTCTGTGGCAAATACAAAAAAACACAGCAGTATTTGGTTATAATCAATTTGATATATAAATACTTAACTCACTGCCTTGTGTGCCCATATGTTGAAGTCCTATATTATTATATTTCTTTATTTAAACCAGCAATTACTAAAAATTTTGAGTTTTTTTTTTTTTTTTTATAGAGTTGCTATCATTCCCTTGCCTTGCAGTGAATAACATCCAGCTATTGCACAGTCTTTTACATTTCCCATTTCTTCCCAAATCTTTGAGTAAAGAGAGAACTAATTGGTGTATATTCTTCAAGACAAGTAAACACACTTGCTGCCAAAACATATGAGGAGACGCATAATTTAAACATATTGTGCATTCTGAACCCTTAACCGACATTATTTATATACCACCTTTACTAAACTCGATATTTACTCTTTTCAGGTTAGAATGGTTAAAAAAGAGATCGAACCATCTCTAATATCATAACTAAACTAAAATAAAAAGCCATCAGTCGGGTTTGAAGTGTCACGTGCCATTTTTATGGCAAATTTAAATTCTTGCAATTGATGCTTTATACATTTTACTCCTAAGTAAAATATTGCAAATATACATCCATTTTCTAGTATTTACCCTTTAGGAAATCCATAATATATTGTTATTTATTGGCGTCCACAGGGTTACCTGAAGGAGGGGGGTGGGTGATAACACCCTTTTATAGCCTGGGTCGGAAAACGAATTTTATTTAACTAAAGCGTTCAAAGCTAAATAAATTCCTATTGGTCAGGATCACTACTATGCTGGAGGTTTCTTATTATCATTTGTATTTAAAAGATATTCTGTTCAAACCGACGTGTGTCTAAAGACTTTTGTCAAACGTTGACATGTTTGGGATGACTTTTCGACGTTTCGATCTTTCGGATCTCTTCAGCTAGGCGTGTGCTACACGTGAGGTTTCGCTCCTAGTGCTAGCCAAGGACAAAGTTGAGTTTAACGGAATATTTAAATTAAAGTCATTTGTATTTATTCACTTGATGTTGACGGTCCTATCATGTTACCAGCATGTAGATTTATCTTAAACACCACGAGGGAAATCTGCTTAGTTTAAGCAGCCCCTGCGTGACGGACTTTTTAGTTTCCAGTCTCCTGTAAACATTGAAGTCTAATGTATTATGAATTTTAGTCTGAGCACTGCAGTCATACAATATGTCACACCCAGCTTAAATTTCAAGTCCTGTTTACATATAATTTTAATTACAGTGAAAATGGCGTCAGATCAGTTGCGTGTCCATGAAAGACGGGCATCTTCATTTAAGGACAATTTACTGTGTATTTATTTTGTTGGGAATTTCTCGAAGGAAATCCGGCTAGGGTCACTTTTTTGGGCCAGAATCAATCAACAATTATTTTCTTTGACCATACGAGTGTCATATTTATTCCCACCATATATAAACATTGAAGAGACTCTGACGAGTTGCGGCGGAAGCTGGCCTGGAGTGAGTGAGAGAGAGAGAGAGAGAGAGAGAGAGCGAGAGAGAGAGAGAGAGAGAGAGAGAGAGAGAGAGAGAGAGAGAGAGAGAGAGAGAGAGAGAGAGAGAGAGAGAGAGAGAGAGCACTAAATTCGGGCAAGTACGTTGGGAGCAAGTGGAAGCCATGTTTAATAGATGTCGCCCAAATGCCAACTAGTCCCTGCTTTGAATGCCAACAACTGACATTTACTACCAGGCTCGGGGGCTTAAATGTTCTCACCCCTAAGGCTCTTATACCCGGCCCTCTTTCTTTGTTTATCTATAGAATTTATAGTACATATAAATATTAAGAATGTCAGAGCTGGGGGTTTCAATGGGCCACCCCACTTCATGAAAGAGTCAATCCCCTTTATGACTCTCAGCTATTGGGAAAGTCACAAAATATGGAGTGAGGGAAGGGGGTACTTAATCTGCTTGTCCAACAACTGTGAAACAGTTTATCTGGACTATACCAAAAACAAAATTGAACCACGGTTAGAAGTAATCCATTTTTTTTTCGAGAATAAGAATTGTATCTCCAAGTAGTATATTCTAATTTTAGCAGATTTCCCTTAAGTTAATTATCCATCGAAATATTACGTAGCATTAGGAGTCAAAACATTGTGCAGTCAACAAGTAATTGCAATATTGTAGTCCTAGCATTAGTCTCTATACTGTTCTAAATTATGTTTAAATTTTTTATCCCCTTTTCTTATTAGCAGATTTCCCTTAAGGGAAATCAGCTATTGAGTTCCCACTCATGGTGCAAATTTCGAAATTTTTCTTCAAATATCCATCGAGCCTACCTAGGAGATGATGAAAATGAGGTCCGTTCAAAACAGTATATATATATATATATATATATATATATATATATATATATATATATATATATATCTGTTATCGCTCTAGCTGTCGGAAATATTGTTTAATCGTTACGAAACTCAGCATTTAGTCGTTTTCTGTAAAAAGAAGGATCAAGTTCGTTAATGGCTGAAATCGAACCAGTGGTAGGGAGGGGGGTTTAGAGGAGAGGAATTTCGAAAATTCGAAATATCTTTGTTACTATGCCTCTGATCGAAAAAGTGTATAGAACCAATCTTATTACAAATTAAAGTATCATTATATACAATTATTCCATATCCTGAATATTAATCAAGATATTTGCATTTTTCACTTTTCTGCCTTCAGCCTACCCCCTCTTCTACACATGGCATATTAACAATAAGGTGTTATTTCGTGAATCACTTCATTACAAGGTTAAATACCAAATATTGTTTTCATTGAACTCTTGCTTTGTGAGATATATGCAAGTACGTTCTGTTGACTTTCCCCTCTCCTTCTTTTGTTTTTGGATTACTAAAATTTGCGTGATTGAGATTAAACTGATCTGATTCATTACAAATTACAGCACTAGCTGTATTAAATTACCTTCAATAAAATTAATATGTAATATTCAGATATATTTCATTAATAGTTTGTCTTTCCGGTTTCTATTTAATCAGCGGTACGACGTTGGCTGGCCTGTTTCTTTGCAATTCAGCCGTTTTCCGTTGTAGAGATTATTTAATTATTAACAGAATGGTTTCTCATTACCGTTTGTATTTATTCACTTAACATTAAAGGTAGTGTTACCAGTATGTATATTTATCTATTGTAAACCTTCGCGTGGGAAATCTGCTTAGTTTACGCAGCACCTGCGTGACGGAATTTTAACGTAACACATCATCTTTAGTGATATGATTCCATGCGACAAGAACAGACTGTAATTCCATAGATTGTGGATTGAATATTTAAATATGTGACTAATGAGACAAATGTTTGTCTACTGTTCCTATCCTATAGCTCTGTGGTTCGCGGTAGTGCATCCTCAATCGAAACTGTTGCAGAACATTGCGGATGGCATGGGTTCTAGCTCAAGATGATTTCTCAAAAATAGGAAATAACAATAATCGTAAACTGCCATAGATCGTAACCAGTGAATAAAACAAAAAGAGCAGGCCGCGAGGAAGAACAGGAAGCCCGAAGAACGGAACTTTGAAGATGAAACTCAATCTCTTTTTGTCCTCCCTTTATTTTGCTGCAGTTGATGGTTTGAATACTTTTTAATACATTTTATTCTATATGTTGTTGTTCTTAATGTCCCTAATGTTATGAATTGTATTTAATTAATTAATTCAGTCTCTTCAATAAACTAATAATTTTGAAAAATGAATTTCATGATAGTTCATTTTTAATGATGTGATTAAGTTCTTCTTTTATTCAGCAGACTTTTCGCCAGCTCCCATAATATATGTTTTACTGATTTTTCTATATTTGATTTTGGGGGTTCATCTGTGGATTTAAAAGGTTTGTTATTTTTTTATTAAGTGTAACTTTTGTTATATACACTTTTGTCGTATAATGAAGTATAAAGGAGATATACGCTAAAAACTGTAGCGGGAGTCAAACATTTTATTGGTTGTTTTTCAGTTTGCGTTTAAACTCGATATGTTTGATAGTTTGAAGTGTTATCCGGTTGCAGGGTGGCCTACAATCTCGTCCCCTCTACTCGCTTTTTGAATATAAATTAAATAATTTTTAGAGTACCACTGTATAATGATATCTCTGGAATATGCTGGATGGTAGAGGAACCAATTGATCAGGATCAATAAGAAGGCCAAGTCCTCTACTGTTTTTTAATATAATGCAGAGTGCACTTTCGGAGTCAACGCTCCATCCTCAGTGCCTGCTGATTAAAGCTGCGTTGCCTGGACCACGACCGCCGGGCGACTGAAGTCCCCCTGAAGACCGCCCGGTAGTCGTGGTCCAGGCTACGCAGCTTTAATCAGCAGGCACTGAGGATGAAGCGTTGACTCCGAAAGTGCACTTTGCTTTATATTAAAAAACAGTAGAGGACTTGGCCTTCTTATTGATCCTGACTGTATAATGATTATTAAATCATTCGTAGGATTAAGGTTTTCAATAAATAATTTAAAAAAAAAAAACAATGTTTATTATAACCCTCAAGCGTGAACGGAAGTTGTCGGAAGGCTAACACAGTAAGACTTATTTCTTGTGAAATGTTAGCATTATTGGACTTGCTTTCTACTCACATTTACTACAACGTGTATAATGTAAGGTATAAGGCTGTGCTTAAACAATGTGTGCTCTAATTGGGTTTTGACAGGAATTATATACACTGTTATATCTGTTAGCCAATTAAGAGTATCAAGTTCAGAATTCACCAAGCTTCAATCACGAAACAAAACTTTCTCATTCAAAGCTCAGGAACCTTGTTCTTTTTGTAATCAGTTCATCGCTAATAGCCTGTCACATATACTTCTCTACTGTGAGAAGCTGATCGAAGATAAAATGCTGATGGACCAGACTCCAGTTAAATGTTATATTAAGACGGAAAAGGGTTTAAAGAATGCTTTTAGTTATCTTTTATGACCTATATTTTACTATTTACACCATATTGATTTTCTTTTGTTTTTCTTTATTGTCATATTATTGTTGATCTCAAGAACTTGGATTTAATTATTTATTTAAGAAGACAGAATTTTTATTTGTTTATTTAATTCGTACAAGATGTAAATCTTTAGCAAATAAATATATATTCTGTTCTATATACACTATATATGATATTTATTAAAAATAAATGCAATCCATGATTTAAGTATTCATGGTTCGTCAAACGGTGGCGAGCGTTTGATTAGGAACTCACTAACGGAAAAACCCAGGTGGGAGGTGTAGTTGTACACATTATTGAATCAACAATGATTTCCTTGGCATCGTCGGGTACCTAGTACGTTAACTATATATAAAGTATTCAGTGGGTGGTTTCTAGGGTAACAAATCGTATCAATAAAATCAAAAAGAAATTATAAATGGAATTCCTCTGGCTCAGCACCAATGATGACAGCAGGACTTGAGTAGAAGAATTCAGAAGCAAATTCCATGAGTGCTAGATCCCAGGAAGTATTTCAATCAACCGTTCATTCAATGATTTCATGGAGCCTGGCCTAGATTCAATTTATTTACCACGGCTTATCTGTAGATTAGACTTATCGAATAAGATAACGTGAATATCCTTGACAGGAAGGAGGTCATACAGTCTCTCACCCGTTCAAATACAAATACTAATAAGGCTACTAGGTGGAAGCGCGCTGTCTTTAGAAAACAATGTCGGAATTTGGAGTACCTGGAAAACTTACCAACTGTCAAAAGTGGTTCCCGTGTTCGGTCTGTAATGAGATGACTATGCGACGGTAAGCGAGGATTGAAACGATAGGGCCGGTTAGGAACCTGATGAAGAAACTCAAGGGAAGAGGTTATATCAGAATCGAAATTGGCATACAATTTTTGAACTAAGAGATCAGGATGGGCGGGTGATACGACTGGAACTGACCCTAGTAGCTTCCTATGTTAGGCAATGGGAGATAGCTAACCAGGAGGGAGACTGAACAAAAATGGAGAGAGTTCAGAAGGTCAATTGGGAATCAGTGGTATATTTTGCTGGGACAGAAAAATATACGAACACTAATAGTTGCTGCTAAAGATTATCAAATTCTGAAAGGCTAAAAAAAGAAAACTTCGTCACTCAAGAGCTGCCTAAACCAATGCAATTTCCCACGTGCTATTTGAAACGCTAATTATGTCTATTCTATACTCTATTCCAATAGAAGAAGCCTATGTAAACAGGAGTTGAAATGTGAGGTGGACATGAGATGTTTAGTGACTCTTTTCCATTTTTTATATAACATTTTTTGATTCCACTTATGAAAGCGAAGATATTTTAATTTTACCCCCTGATTCCCCCTCCCCCTGGCCTGATTTTGGGACGATTAAAGAATTTGATCTTTTAGTTTAACATGAACCATTTAAATAACATTTCATGAAATTTTTCGAAAACCATGCCATGAGTGCGCCTTTCATAGTTGATATCCCTGAAGGGAAATCTGCTAAACAAAAATCATAGATACAGTGTTTGCTAAAGAAAAAAAACCGTTAATAATCCATCGAAATATTTCGTAGTATTAGGATTTTCGAATTTTTTCTTCAAATGTCCATCGATCCTACCTAGTAGATGATGAAAATTTTGTTTGATCGTCACCAAACTCGATATTTAATCGTTTAATGTAAAAAAAAAAAAATAAAAAAAAACACCAAGGTAAGATAATAGCTGAAATCGGACCAAAGGGAGGGGAGTTTAGAGGGGAGAATTTTGAAAAATTGAAATTTCTCAGTAACTATAAGTTGGATCAAAAAAGTTTATGGAATGTATCTTATTACAAATTAAATGTACTATAAATATTGTTATATGCATTTATTCTCTGTCTTGAATGTTAATCGAGATATTTGCATTTTTCAGTTTTCAGCCTTCAGTAAACCCCCACTTCTACTCGTGGTACGGAAACAATGCTCTGTTATAATAATAATGTTGTAATAAACCATATTATTTAAAGGTTAAATACAAAATATTGTTTTCCAGAGTCATTTATTATACGAGATACATATCTTGTGACACACGCCCCCCCCCCCGTCTTAAATTCTTGGACTACTAAAATTTTATTGATAGAGATAAAAATTATTCTGATTCATTAAAAATTACAGTTCAAGATATAGTATATAGTTTTCAATAAAATTAATATGTTATATTCTGATATGTTTCAGTTATTGTTTTTCTTTGCGGTGAGCCGTTGGCAGACCTGTTTGTTTATATTTCAGACGCTTCCCGTCTGGAAGTTTCTTATTATTGTTTGTATTTATTCACTTGATATTGACTCTGTTATTGTTTTACCATTATATAGATTTATCTATTGACAACTTTACCAGGGAAATTTGCTTAGTTTAAGCAGCCCCTTCGTGACGGACTGTTTGGTGTATCAGGTCAAAGACCCAGTGCACCTTTTTGCTAAAAATAGAAAACAAAAAGATGATAAATATAAATGACACTTTATAGACAAGGAGAGTCAAAAGTTGCTCTTAGTGAGAGCATAATGGCGGGGAAATGTTGGATGTTAGTGCCATCTCTGGAGAGACAGGGGAACTTTGGCTTCACTGTTCTCGACATCCCGCCAACCACCTGTCTTCTCTTCGTTAATCTTATTATACTTCAATTACATCCTAATATACCTTCTAATTATAAACCACTTTATAATTATCCCCCTCACTCCTGCAAAGTGTCATGTACAAGATTTGATCATTACCTTGATACCCGGTATGTTACTAAATATTTTCCAAAAAAATGGCAACATGATTTTGGATGTATTGAAATATTTTTATTAGTAATGGTAATTTTTAAAGAAGTCTTCACATAATACAGAAAATATCGGATATACAATATAAATATGATTTTCGGAGTTTTATTACTACATTTCCGACCTTTTTATGGAATTGTTATGTATGTTAATTCTTATGTGAATTTAAGTTCAATATTTGTTCAATAGTTAATATTTACAACGTAGTCAACAGCACTTACCCACAGTTTTCTGTATTTCAGTTATCAATTATCGATGGTGTTTAATTTAACATGTTGGTTTGTTGATTTCTCTGCCAAAGTCATGTTTTATTCAGAATTTACTTACATATATATAAATATATAAATATATATATATATATATATATATATGTGTCTGTGTGTGTGTGTGTGTGTGTGTGTGTGTGTTAGTGTGTGTGTGTGTGTGTGTGTGTTAGTGTGTGTGTGTGTGTGTGTGTGTGTGTTTGTGTGTGTGTGTGTGTGTCTGTGTGTGTGTGTGCGTGTGTGTGTGTGTGTTTATATATAAATATATAAATATATATATATATATATATATATATATATATATATATATGAAATAACAATTTTTGACTCAACCTTTTTTATTATCTTCTTAATGTCTAGAGAATGTAAGTAGATAAATAAATATCCTCTTCTTGTTTAAATCTCTTTATTTTATTCTCCCTATATATTTAGAGGCTTAATTGCTATCTGTACAGGATTTCAAATATTGATTAAATATATAATTCTTAATTAAATACATCCTCAAATGAACAATATAATTTTTGTTTTAATAAACTCCATTATCATGAGCTTCCGAAATCTGAATTTACCCAAATGTCCTCAAAATATATTTAACAGTATGAAATAATATGCCTAATGAAAAGTTTGTTTGTTTAGGAAAAAACAATGCAGAGGTTATCATTGAATGGACCTATTCAAAGTATTTTTGTTCTCACAAATAAAGAAGTGCGTGTCAACGTTAAATTATTTTAGCAGATTTCCCTTAAGGGAAATCAGCTATTGAGGTCGTACTCATGACGCGATTTTCGAAAAATTAAGACGCTTCCTGTCGGGAGGTTATTGAAATTGGATGAAACATTTATTTCCGTTTGTGTTTTTTCACGGTGTTGTTGTGTTAGCGGTATGCATATTTATCTATCTATCTATGTATTACTAAACTTCACGTGGGAAATCTGCTTAGTTTACGCAGCCCCTGCGTGACGGACTTTTATATATCGTCCCGCTATTGGCAGGACACATACTAAATAGTTCCGGACAGCACCAGGGATGTTTTCACACACATTGGAGACACTCATGGAAGAAAAACCTGTTTATGAAACATTGGTAAAATAATTTGTTTTTTTTTATAATGTATTAAATTTATATGTTATATACGCAGTGAAGATTTGTGTATTGTATTAGTGGCTATTTAGCCACTAAACATGTATGGCAACATAAAATAAAGATATTTCAAGGGGAAGAAGAATTTCATGTATTTACTTACCCTACCAATAAATGAAGATGATATATAACGCTCTCCAATTCATAAGTATTTGAGAAAAGTATTTACTAGCCCTCCAAACGACAAAACCTCTTTGTTTCAAGCACTTTTCCTCTCATTCATTATCGTAATCCTTTTTCCCTTCATGTCAATTACATGAACTATAACCCATTCTTTCATTCCTAGACCTAACCATTTCCTTTCAAATCAATAAATTACAGATTATGTGTGCTTTACGTAAATAGCCACAAGTATTAAGTGTACCTATCATCATAAGTGTACCTGTCCTATAAGTGTATCATTCATTCCCAGTCACCAACAGCTATTGCAACTAATTACAACTCAGGGACTGCGTAAAGTAAGCAAATTTCCCACATGCTGTACATGCAGATCTTACACCTACTCACTATACTTCCTGTGATAAAAAAAAGAAAATTAATCAGGATATGAGATACTTAGTAGCTGAGGTGCTCTACGTGAAAATCTCATCAGTCGTGGTTATTTCTCAGTTACACAAAAGACAAATATCTCAGTTAATATTTGAGTAGAAAAAGAAATGGGGAAATAAACATTGTACAAATAAAATTTACAGTAAGATTGTTAATGACACATTTTTTAATCAGACTCATAATAACGAAGATATTCTAATTATATTTTCCCACCGATTTAAACCCACTCATTTCAGCCATTAACCGAACTCATCAATATTTTTATATGAAACGCTAAATTAACGAGTATTGTAACGATCAAGCAAAGATTACAGAGCTGTAACAGACATATATATGTCTTTGTGTGTGGAGGACCTCATTTTCGTAGGCTACTAGGAGTCAACACTTGAAGTATTTTTGAAATTCTGTCATGAGTACAGGGGAAACCACTTAAAACACAAGATTCTTTTTCTCTAGGGCTTATTTCCTGTTTTCATCATTAAAATATATCAAAAAATAGTCTAACTTCTGTGACACAACCCGCTCACACGAAAATGGCTTTCAATTCAATAAATAAAACATTCACATCCACAACATGGATCCTGCTAAAAATGAAGCCATTCAGGGGCCAAATGATAACTCCGGCAGTAAGTGGGTGCCCACCACCAAAACACACCCATATACACTAAATAAAACATTTATGGACTAATTGGAAACTTTGCATGGCATTTTCCCGTAAATTCTGATCGGTATTTTATAGAGGAAAAATTTAACAAAAATAAATCCACTGATGAACAATCATCAACATTCTATAACAAATCCCAATCAATTACAACCATTTATACACTCCCACGTTCATCATCACAATACGATGAATGCTTTTCCCTTCAAATCCTATTATAAATATACCTTCCATCCTGATATTGAATGGAAAAGTATGGAAAGCCTTTATTTCAAAAATCAAAAGCATAACGACCCCAGTTTTTTTTTGTTTTTGATATTTGTTAATTATTTATTTATAGGCTCTCAATTAGTAACTTTTTATTTATTAATATGAATTCACTCCCTACTTCTTAATTTCCTTCATTCGTTATATTTTTATTATGTATATTTATCTCCATTATTTTTATTTTCATTCTCATAATACCTTGGATATCTTTAAACCTCCAAAGGGAACTCCTTGATGGCAGATTCTCTAATAAATGTTCATGGCGGCCTCACTACTAAACCTCTACTACTACATAATAATTTTTCTGTGATCATCTTTTTTTCTCTTAAAGATATCTACTATATTTATATAATTAAAATTAAAATACATCGTACTAGGAGTTGGAGTAAAGTAATTAATTGTGGGGAACATTTATTGTTTTAATGTAGCTGAGGTTATTAAATCCATAGCTTTTCATCTTTCATGAAAACTTAATTTCCTGGTTCCAAGCAGGATTCCAGACCTTAAGTATAACATTTGCCACACAGTCCAACCTGCTTCCAAGTTTTTCAGGCCAACTGAACAACCCTCGTTAATCATGAAAGCCATATGAGATGTCACCCTTGACGCTTACGCTCTCTGCTAGCGAATTGGTGAACTACATTTCTTTTTCTTTTTTTGGCAGGTATCGAAAAACCCCTATTTTAGCTTACCTTACACAGGTTAGTGGTAGATTTACCCACGGCTTGAACACAATATATATGCATTCATCTGAATATTTTATTAATTATTAAATTTATACTCAAGTGAGTAAATATGGTAATCTCAATACACCCAGTAAATCTAGTCACAACAGAAATTTATTAAGCGACAGACTTAGAAAATAAAATTTTTTGGTCCAGCCTGACTATAAAAGAGTGGTAAAATGTTATGTTGTATTAGGATTAATATGATTAGGGTAATCAACAACTAGGTTATTGTGCACTTTATAGTAGTATAATGCTGTTTACAAGTCCCTGTTTTACTCTATGCCATAAACTGATATATTGTAAATACCGCTCTTGTCATATCCTAAGGGAATTAAATTTACTAATTTCCTATACAATTATTGATAACTAAATCTATAAATACATTTTTATTTATTTATATTTACTTAAAGATGTGTGCTAGTAATACGAGTTACGTTGAACCTATTTAAACTTTTTACTACTGGCTTAATATTTTTAACTGCCTATATATTTGGCCAATAATTAATAATTGTTGTACATTTTTTAATACTGGCAATATATTTACTTATCCTATATAATAATAGTATATACACTTTTTTCATTATATATTATATTAAATAAACATATATTTTCTCCCTTACAAGAACATATTTTCAACTGGCATTATTATTATTAATTGACTTTTAATTTTAATGTATGTACTTTTTTCTGTTTTTTTTTATTTGTTTATTTATTTTTCTTGCAAGTAATTAAAATCAATTTATCACATACTTGCTCATACATACACTTACTGCATTTTTTTTTTAAATATATAAATAAATAGATAAAAGCCAACTTGGATTATCAGAATTCCTGCAAGTCCAGGAATCTAGCCTCTCTCATCTTCGCCCTCATCGCCTGCAAAATGTTATATAACCAATGTCGTTGATAAAACCATGTACCTCAATTATTGTTCTATACATTTTGCCATGCCTGAAATACTAACGGGTTGATTTGTATTTTCTTTTTAACCGCCACAGGAAACTGTCAGTCCTACACTTTCGACTATCTCATCGTGCAATATATAACTAATAAGCAAGCTTCAATTCCAGGAGTTGTTCCAGAAGGATGTCATTGTAGAACGATAGCAATCTGTTTAGTTAGTGTCGGACTTTTTTCCTCGTGTGAAGGTCAGTTTACTTCTTCCAAACGAACTTATAACTAGACTGACTGCGCATGAAACATATAATTTTGAAATGAAACGTGGCTGTTACAACCAAGTTCTAAATCACACATGTTCTGAGGTCGACATAGCTGACAGACTGCGTTTAAATAGTCGGCCATATGTTGCACTTATTACCCATACCTCATAAACCAGGATCTAAAGAGCCTCAAACACTAAATAAACCCAAGCATTTCTCACGGAGTCAGTGAGCGGAAAGGCCTCGAGTGAATTTCAAGGGTGAAGTTATGCTGAAGTAGAGTTACCACAGAGCGGAATGGGCGCAGTCACTCAGAGAGAGTACTAAATAAGTAAATAAATAATAAATGGTATTGCGCGCAGAGGGGGGTGGGGGTTGCCCGTTAAGGGGTGGGCCTGGAGAAGATGTGACCAACCCTTAATTGCTGGGGTGGCTAACCTGACCTCCGGGGCCCTCTAACCTGCCACCAGCAGTATTTCTTGTGTCTAAACCCTCACCCCTTACTCCTACATATGAATAATATAGGAGGCAGCTCCCTTCCTCACCACTCCCGCCTGAATAAGAAACACCCCCACATAAATTCGGTGCCATGTTTTCTCTCGCTCTCTATCTAACTCTACCACACTCTCTCGCTCTCTCTCCACAACAAAACAACCCGAGAACTTTTGCGGTCAACATTTCTTGAGGGAGGGACTAACTCAAGATTGTTTATTTCAATCGAGCCCATCAACAGATCCCCATGCGTAAACATGCGGACTAGGGGAGGGGGAGAGGCATTGGATTTCTGCAATTGGCGGCGAAAGAAAAACAGCATAAAAATTGATTGAAGCCCAAGTGTATACAAACTGCAAATGTATTATTTATTCACAAAGACAGGAATTTGCCTTTATCAAATTGTAAAATTATACCAATCCAAGGAATATTGTGAAACTTTAATAATATATGTCTGTAGATTAGAGACGTCTAAAATGCGTACTTCGTCTTCATAAAGTTACACAAAGGCTAGACTACACGATACGTTTAATAAACAACCTCCTTAAACGATTAGGTGATCTT
Source organism: Riptortus pedestris (assembly GCA_019009955.1). Classification (NCBI taxonomy): domain Eukaryota; kingdom Metazoa; phylum Arthropoda; class Insecta; order Hemiptera; family Alydidae; genus Riptortus; species Riptortus pedestris. Next base: position 149,032,485 of record CM032229.1, on the reverse strand, counting down.
AATTCTACACAGCGAATTCAAATCTTTCACTTTCTACTTATTATAAAAAATTATTTATTTGTTTAACACGGCCCTACTCAATGACTCATTCACCTTTTACCAAACTATGTGAATAAATAAAATAATAGCAACACCAAAAGGAAAAGAATGAATATTTGAAATAAAAAAATCAAAAAGAGGAGTGAAAATCAAATGATAAGAAAAAGTAAAAAAATGAAGACTTTTCCGTACACACAACAAGACGGAGAACCATAATAATTCGACGTTTAAGTATTATTTCCGAAAACATATAAATTTAATTGGATAGAATTTAAAATGGAGGTCTTAACCCTTTCATTGAGCAAAGCCACTATGGTAACTTGATTCAAGCCACTATAGTGGCTTTGCGCAATGAAAGGGTTAATATAAACAATGTTGGGACATATCTCAGAAGCCTCTCTTATCGCCCTCCAATTCCAAGTCTTCCGCCACAAGGAACCCATGCTTCAAACAAGTCTGTGAAAGGTACTGCTTATGCTCGTTCCTCATTATTCTCCATTAAACGTTCTTTGTATACACACACACACACACACACACACACACACACACACACACATATATATATATGTATATTCTGAAACTCCAGTCAGATTTTTTATTGTGTTTTCGTTTGTTGTTGTTTAGATTTATCTGGGTTTCTTTACTATTTGTTTTATTCCTAACCTTAGTTTTTTATATTTATATTGTATATGTACATATTTATTCAATGGGATCCTTATTTTTATTTTTGTTGTTATATTTTCAGAATTTTATTTTCCTTCTACATGTACATTGTTTTGATAACTAACGAAGTTTGTAGGACGTTTTAATGGTTTGTGTTTGCCAACAATGCTCATGATGGAAGCCAGTGTTCTGAAAGCGCACGTGGATGGAGTATGTATCAAAGAAATTTATTAATCCATAGTTGTATTTTTCCAACAAAAACCAATGGAAGGGAGCAACTAATAGAAGTCTCTAAAATCATGTTCACGTCTAATGAATGTAGAAAGATGATATTGAGGTAAGGATACGTATTTTATCTTTAAAAGGATTCCTCAGACATAATATAGGAACATATATTAGATATCGGCTATTATTTTGTAAAAGTTTTCGCAGGCAGAATATGAAAATGAACCCCTATATGGACCGGAGATATCGTTGGCTCCTTGAAATATAGGTGTCCTGAATTCACACGTTCTAGTTGAAGCACGTTCATGTACCTGGACAGGATAGTCAACAGAGAACAATAACGTTGACACAGATATATAACCGAAATGGTCACAAGGAGCAGAGATGTTTCAACAGCCATGAAAAAGTTGTCAACTTTGAGTCTCTCCCGAAAAGTAAAAATGTATACTAAACAGTCATGAGACTAACAATTATATATGATGGTCAAACGGGGAGATTCGCCAAGGAATACCGGCGAGTCATTATGGCAACTGAGCGAAATATTATTGGATCAGGGAGAGTGTGGGGAAATATTGTTTGTAATAGAAAAGTCCGTCAAGCAGGGGCTGCGTAAACTAGGCAGATTATATATGATGGTCAAACGGGGAGATTCGCCAAGGAATACGCAATTAGGTTATTATTGGATCAATAAATATTGTTTGTATAAATATGCGTAACTACATACAGAAAATATACACTACCGTGAATGTTAACTGAATAAATAAAACGGTAATGAGAAATCGTTCAGTCAATTAACAATACACATTAATAATATCTAAAACTGAAACCGGCTGAATTGTAAAAAAAAACAGTTCAGCCAACCTTGTAGATAGACCGGAAATACAAAAAATTATAGAAATATATCTGAATATAACATATTAATTTTATTGAAAACTATTTACTGTAGTAAGTGGAGTAATTTGAAATGAATCAGAATAATTTCTATCTCAATCACTAAGATTTTTTTAATCCAAGAACAAAAGAGGTGGGGGGGGGTCAATAGAACGTTTTGTTTTCATCTCGTAAAATAGAATTTTGTTGAAAACAACCAATATTTGGTATATAACCCTGTAATGAAGTTGTTCATAATATATCAGCTTATTATTAATATGCCACTAGTAGGAATTAGGGTTTACTGAAAGTGGGGTAACTACAAAATCCAAATATCTTGGTTCACGCTCATTATACGGTAAATATGTATAGAACAATATTTATAGTAAATGTAATTTTCAATAAGATTGTTTCTATACTTTTTATCCTGACGTATAGTAACAGAGGTATTTCGAATTTTCGAAATTTACCCCTCTACCCCCCCCCCTCCCTCGTACGATTTCAGACGTTAACGAACTTGATCTTTCTTTTTACATAAAACGACTAAATATCGAGTTTGGTAGCGATCAAACAATAATTGCGACCGCTAGAGAGGTAACAAATATATATATATATATATATATATATATATATCTATTATATATATATATATATATATATATATATATATATATATATATATATATAGTTTTTAACGGACCTCATCTTCTAGGTAGGATTAATGTACATTTGAAAAACAATTTCAAAAATTGGGTCAAGAGTACGACCTCAGAAGCTGATTTTTCCATAAAGGGAAATCTCCTAAAAGGAAAGATTTCGCTGTAAGGCACCTCAAGAAATTAGTGCTACAAAGGAAAAAAGTCCGCCACGCAGGGGCTGCGTAAACTAAGCAGATTTCCCACGTGATGTTTTACAATAGAGAAATTTCACGAGTAGTTAAGGAAACTGCCGAACTAGCTTTTGGCGGGAAGGTCACTCCCAGATTTAATAAAAATGCAAATATCTCGGTTAATATTCATGATAGAGAATAAATGTATATAACAATTTGTATAGTAAATTTAATTTGCAATAAGATTGGTTCTGTACAATTTTTCGATTTGACGTATAGCAACGGAGATATTTCGATGTTTCAAAATTCTCACCCTCTAAACCCCCCCCTCCCCCTGGTCCGATTTCAGCCATTAATGAACTCGATCTTTCTTTTTACATAAAACGACTAAATATCGAGTTTGGTAACGATTAAACAAAAATTGCGATCGCTAGAGCGGTAACAGACAAATATATAGATAGATGGATAGATAGAAGAGATTGATATATATATATATATATATATATATATATATATATATATAAGGACTCAAGCTCCAAGTTGTAAGTATTCCTGTGTAAGGATCTGTGTAGGTATGTATTTTCTGTCCTTTCTTTACATCGTTACAATTTTCATTTATAACTAATAGAGAATTCAGTTAGACGCCTTATTACTATAGGGCATATGTAGGCAACCATCCGCGAGACATTTAAAAAACCCAATTAAACAAAAATATTACAGCACTTACAGAAAATGAGGAAAATGAGGAGAGATTTTTGCGTTTAGCAGTACTTATAAATGCGAAAAGTTCTTTTCATTGAAAGTTAATAAATCAAAACATTTGTACAAGGCTGACTGACGATAATTTGGAAAATTCTTTTCGTCTTTGCATAAGTGGAATTAATCAAAACATCGATGGATTAGTTTCCCAAATTCAAGCTCATTGATTTCGATGTCGCTATTTACGCGATTTCGCTACGATTTAATTATAATGTTATACTTATTTTCCCCCGTCCATTTTATTATTTCAATAAACTGTATTATAATTACTTTGTCGTTATAATTTCATGTCTGATGTCTGATATCTGTCGTTAACAATTACGAACACTACTTTAAAATGCACTACTTTTAAAAGCGGCCCGCGAATGTATTTGCTCACTGAAGTTTAGCCCGCAGCATATCAAAGGTTGCCCATACCTGCTATAGGTCTTTGGAAAAAGTCTTTATAATTTTGTGATAGTGTCAAAGAAGTGAGAAAACAGTTTGAATTGGCCAGAAAGCCAATAACAACCACACCTCTATGATTAAAACTAGTTTCTCCTCTTCTATTTTTGATAGACGTAGACCTTAGAGTATATAATCTGAAACAATGTGAAGAAGAACCCTGTGCCAACACGCCCACGACTGAAATTTCTGCAAACTTGGGAGTTACTTTCTGAGAGGCCTTATGTGCCAAATATTATTTGTTGAACTTTCTGAAGAAATGATGAGTTGTTTGCTAGTTGTATTTTAGGTTACTATGGCGGAGTCCCAATAAACCTTAGTGTTTTATTCATATAGATTATAATTTTGAGCGAGAACGTAGTTCAAAAAGAATGGATTAAATATGAAAATAAGAATGAAAAATACGAAGGGTTTTTTTTTTAGAACATAAAAAGGATAGATAGACCGAAGTCAATCGATGAATGTGAAAGATGAAACCATTAATTTAAGTCCTTCATTGATTTGAGGGATAAGATTGAGAGAAGCGAGGGCTTTGTTATGAAGCGATGCCACTCCTTATATTGAAAATACTATGTTTTATTCATAGGCACCACTATCAGTGCCTTCCCCCAGACCTCATCCAATGTCTTACGTCTGGCTCTTCCGCACTCTGTATAATTAGATACTCTAGCTCTCGGATCCTTATTTGCTCAGAGGTACTGGAGGTCTCTCCTCGCTGCTTTAAATTAATCATGCGATTGTCCGACTTCCAATCAGCTAAGTCAAGAGGCGATGTTTTCAGTAAATTATGATTATGAAATGTAAAAGTCGTTTTAAGCCAAGTGCTACTGTCGTATCACGAAATTCATTTTGGCTGTTTCTGTCATTCTAATCAAGGACTTCAAGTATATCCTATCATGATGCACTCAATTAAATTTGATAGTTAACAATCACTATAAAAATCACCATATTTATTTTCATTCAAAACTGAAGGTGAAGTTTGTTAATGGCTGAAATTGAACAAGTAAAAATTGTAGTCCAAGAAGGGGGTGTAATCGTTCTAACGAAACTTATGACACCGAACTACTACCAAGTTAGTCTACAAATTATGCTACATACAGTTTACTGCATCTTGAATATTAACGGAGATATTTGTATTTATATATACATTTTCTCAGTTCATCACTTATATATTTGCCTTTCCAACGAAGGATATGAAGACAAATCATTATTGCTCCGACACATGAGATATTCTCAACCAGCTATTATATCACGAACTGAAGATTAGTTGACAAAAACATAAATTTTCAGTGTTTTAATACACTTTGCTTTTTTTTTTCTTAACTTCAATTCAGTATCCCTGAAATGAGCGAGAATATTTATATAATTTTCTCCACTTTTATGTCCCATCATTCGAAACTACGTACAGTGAATTTGTCATTTACAATAATTATTTTCAAAAAGCACAAATTAGTTGTTCTGTATAAAAATGGCATATATAAATATATAAAACTCATTTATCAAATAAGTAAATAGAATTTTAAAAAATATCCAAGATACAATTAAATGAATATAAGAATAAAATATAGGATATAAAATATTTACAACAATGGGATAATTTATCAATAACAAAACCACATATTACTTGTTCTATATACATATGGCACATAAATATAAAATTCATTTATCAAATAAATAAATATAATTACATAAAATATACAAGATACAATTAAATAAATACAAGAATAAAATATGCGATATAAAATATTTACAATAATGGGGAAAATGATAAATAAAAAACCTCATATTAGTTGTTCTATATACAAATGGCATATAAATATAAAATTCGTTTATCAAATAAATAAATAAAATATAAAGAGACGAAGAGAGAGGTTTATTGAGTAAAGTAAAGTAAGATTACTTGGCCTTTATTTTTTTTTTACAAAATGTAGCATCATATTTTTTTTTTTAAATTTACGATATGAATTATATAAATCAATTATTAAAAACAAAAAGCAAATCTTACCTTGCAATGGGCCAATTATATACACTCAGCATTATTCTATACTTGTTAATGAGTCGTCCATTAATGCACCCTTAGTCAGTCCGTCAGCGTTTTTATTTCCAGTGTGACCATTGTGTGCTGTTATCCATTGTATAGGTACGTCTACATCTTCCTGTATGCAGAATATGAATTGTTTTAGAATTTGCACTTGGACTATGTAAATCTATCAATTAGAAATGCTAATTGAAAATATGCTAAATTAACACGGGATATGCATTTTTTTTTTTTTTTTTTTTTAACGCAGGATGTTTGAAACCAGAAAGAGTGGTCCTCAAGTAATGCCTAATATTAATAATAGGCATTCTTTATAATGGAATCTGTAGTCTTCTTAAGACGATGAACATGTCTGTCTACATCTTGTGCGTCTCTTAATGGTTTGCAGATTTAGGGCGTGCCTCCTAAAAATAAATACATTTTGAACTTTGAGGCAGCCTTTGGTGTGAATTTTGTTTAGAACTGAATCAAAACCATTGACGCGAGGGCTGTCAAACCCATTTCCGACGTGCAGTATTTGATACAAGATGGCGTCACCGTGAACCATACCAGATTATTCCGGTAGTATGAAAAGAAGAAGTAGAGATAATTCTCTACTTCTTCTTTTCAAACTTCCCTATGTAAACAAGATTCTAAAGTTTTCTTCGTTTTGGGTTAAAAAAAAATAAAATAAAATAAAAAACACTAATAAAAATCGCATTGATAGGAAGAGGTTTCCTGAAGGTCAAATACTCATAAATATAAATTGCTCTCTTATTATTCTAATTAGAGAAACGTGTTCGGAAGTGCTATTTTAGAACATTAAATTATCAACAAGATTATTTTTTAATCTGATTAATAATTACACTGTTAATTGGGATTATTAGCATTAGATTTTTGGTGTAATTATTAGCCAGATTAAAAAGTAGTCTTGTTGATATTTTAACGTACTAAAATAGGTGCAGTAAGGGAGGGAAAGGTTGCCAAGACACAAAAACTTATGACTGAATGAGAGTGCGGACTCAGAGGCCAAAAAAACAGCTGAAAAACTTGAATATGAACAACTTACATGAAGACATTTCAAGACGAATAAAACGCCTCATCTTAGATACATGGCAAACCCACTGTACTAACACAAGTACTGACAACAAACTGGGAACTATTAAGAACACTATTTGCTTGTGACCATCAAGTTTTAGAAACTCTAGGAGAGAAGAAGTAGTTCTCTCGAGACTTAGAATCGGTCACACCAAATTAACACACTCATACTTAATGACAAAGACAGGCCGACCTACTTGCTCAACTTGTAACATTCCCTTGACGATAAGACAGAATGCCGAAAACGACAACTCAAGGTCTTCCCCTTATTACTTACAATATCTTTTGACCGAAGGCAGCTAATACATTAACAACATCTTTATGCCTACACAATATTCAAATATACGACAATATTTGACATACGAATTAAGTCTGGTGTGCAACAGGATCTCAAGTTACATGCATTAATTGTATTAGATGCGTTTGTACACATGCGTATGTTTACGCTGAAGAAGGAAATTACGACAATTATTAGCAAAAGTACCATTCTCAGCCATTCATTTCCTATTGATCAACCACCATTTATTTCACTTTTGTTATTTGTCATTGTTTTTTTCCGATATTTGTTATTGTTACTTGTTGTTATCTATTTTAATCTTGTTATTCAACTTTGTATAATTCTTGAAAAGGCAAATCACCTTTGATGCGATGTCAATAAATAAATAAAAATAATTTTTGATTTTCTTATGAAATCTTCAAATGTCGAGTTTGGAAATAATAAAAAATATATATATATATATATATATATATATATATATATATAAAATTGTTAAAATGTTATCTGATTTATCTTCTAAAAATGATCGATGGACATGAAAATTTTTGTATGAGAACAAGCTAAAAATGTAATTTAGCTAAATATGTAAGCCCTGTAAATAAAATGCAATGCAACAAGCTATGCTCAGCTCATTTGCTAAATAAAAGAAGATTACTCGATAAAAAGAAGAGAGATCAGTAAGGAATAGATAATTATGATCAATGAAGCACTTAAGATAAGTATAGAACCAGATAAACTTATTTTAATATTATAATGACTGTTCAAATCAATTTATCCCTTTTAAGGTCGGAAGCCAAGAGGTTTACTGTATCAATCCTATTATCACAAACTAAATAAGATATTAAGATGTCTATCCTTGTATTCATAGTACTATGTTTTATTCATAAATTTCTAGGTTTATTCTGTGCCTTCCTTAAAATAGACTTCCTTCCACTCTCTAACCTACAGGATATTCTTACTTTCTCTCCCTCATCCCTACAACTTTATTCTGGAAAGCCAATCCTATTTGTGTAGCACAGAATAAGCAACTCACGACAGAGCACACATTGCTAAAGTCTAGTACAAAAAGAAGATTGGAATAATTTATTTGGATTTGGATTTCACCCTGTGCCCTGGCCTGTGACCCGAAGAGGGTCCAATCTATAACTTCCCTCAGGTCCTAAAACTAAAAGCTATTAAAAAATAATTGTGTTTTTGAGTGTTGTCATAGTTATAGGTAACGTTTTTCGTAACAGAAATGTGGCCAACTCTCTCAATAGTCCAGGAACTTCTGTATTTTGTTCGTATTCAATAAGATAATTAGTAGGTACAGGTAACATCCACAACAAACTCACACACATACAAACACACACCCACATACAAATATGTATATATATATTTAAATTTTGTGTACAATCTAGCACTTTCGGAGATATATGCAATTATTTATTTCCGCCCCCTTAATCTATATTCTAAGACTAGTCGTTTATTGTTATGTGAGAAGCTAACAAAAGTCCGCCCAATCAAGTCCAAAAGGGCTAAATGAAGGCCAAAACGGATAATTCCGCTGAAATTTGAAAACCAAATATTTCACTATTACAAAACGCTTTTTTAAAAGTTGTAAAAAAAGGTCATTTTAGTCAAATTCATTCAATTGAATTGATGCTAGCGTTCAATTGAATAGCGTTCAAATCAACTATTAAAAAGTATTAAACAGCGAAAATTGAAGTTATTTTATTAGGAAACTCCATCTGGCTGGGAAGCCATTTAAATTTTTCTCAAAAGTTAAATGGTCACCTTCTTTATGTTCATGCTTCTATAAACAATCATTTTTTTATTTACCTTACGTGCTTTTATATATAAAGTTTGCCATTTCCATTCCAAAGCTCCGTTTAACTCCGGTTTTCTTAAATTTTACTATTAAAAAAGTATCAAAAACTTCTTCAAAAGTTTCTAATGGAATAAAAAACGGTAACAAAAGTAAATTATACAAATTAAACAGGGAACGAATTCACAAACAAGACGTTCACTTAATAGTAATTAAATTTTGGCGAATCGCATTTTTGACAACAAGTTTGGACATTTTCTTAAAATGCCCATATACTGATACTGCTTATAGTAAAACAGTAGGTCAAAACGGGAGACAGTTGGTTAGTCTACTTGCACTGTCTAACAATTCTCATGAGACAGCTTCTTCCAGAACTGAGTAATGACAAGTGGAAGACAACGGGAAACCAATAGATGTTTATTTCATGTTTGATGTTTATGGCAAACAGATTTTCTGATCATATGTGTCTATATGATGTACGCATGCACGTGTGTGTGTGTGTTTGTGTATAAATATACACACACACACACACACACACACACACACACAAATATACAAAGACTATTATATGAAAAAAATTGAGTTAATTTAATGATGAAATAACATTAAGAAATAAAAAACGAATTTAAATATATACAAATAATTCAGTAACCCAGGGCCTCAGGTTAGCCGTGCTAGTTAAGGCGTTAGTCTTAATCTCATGTGGTTGACCTAGAGTGGCGAGTTCGGCCCTGGGCAGTAGAAATTTGTTTAATGACGGACCCCTCCCTAAAATTTGTTTAAACTCCTTGGGCCCACTCTGGCTATAAAAGGGTGGTAACCTGTAGATAACCCGCCCCGATTATCCATAGTAGCATAAAGTGGACGTAAATAATAATAAACAAAAAAAAACAAATTCAGTAACCCTGATATCACTTGTAGGCAAAGGGTCAGAATTTATAGGAGCACTATTTCTCTGCCATTCGTTTTATTACAACTCTACACTTTTCATTTTTTTCTTATCAATATAGACGAATCCAGTCTAGAAAATAGTTATTTATAATACAAGTGACGAAAGTAGATCATTTTACAACTCGAGTGAAACGTTTACCCACACGAGCGAAGCGAGTGTGGTAATTTCACGAGAGTTGTAAATTCTACTTTCGTCACGAGTGTAATATTAAATTTTTTCTATAATCGTGTAATACATGATCACATCTAACCTGAATATGAACAAAATTAGGATGTTGTGAAGATTATGGTATGTTGTTGGTAGGTTATAAGCATGGTTGTGAAAGGTTATAAGCATAGTTATAAAACAAATAGTGATGATTGTGAAGTAGTGCAGTTATAAACAAGTGCAGGTTATAAACAAGGATGTAATTATTATTATATTTAAATTTTAAAATATATTGATTATTTCCACCAATAATTCATTCACATTTCAATTTATTTTGTTAAAATAAATTCTTACAATCTTAAGAAACATTTAAAAGCATTTAATTTCCAACTTCAAATTATTTTTTAATTTATACTTATTACTAATTAAGAAGGCAATTCACTTTCTTCACTCTATTGCAAAATGTTTCACTTTCTTCACTCATTTCAGTTTAGTAATGTTACCATTATTCAACGATTACAGAAAAAATATTTTTTTCTAGCTCACGGACTTATAACGTTCTTAGTAATAAGGATATTAGACCCCTTATAAGGCGTTGAAGTAAAGAATATATAACACGTAGAGTATTAATAATGTGCACGAAAGGGAAATTGTGTTTCAATAAATTCTTCCACATTGCCTGCTAGTGATATAAGATAAGTTTCAATATTCAAGTTGGGCAATATGATTCCATGAGCCGTTTGCTCATTGAAATTAATATAGGTCTTTTCGAATATTACCCAATGAAGTTAACTAAATTTTCGCATTGAAATAATTTCATTTTAAAGGAGGGCAAATTCATTCAATGCGTAAAGAATATTTATGAAGCAAAACGTTTTACCTTTGTAAATCAAAAATTCATTCACAAAATTTAAATGAATCACGAAGTGGCACTCTCTGGAGAAAGGAGCCGTAAAATTGACGTATATACTTTTACGGTTCAAAATAAAAAGAAGGAAAAGAGAAAATTTCTCTCTCATTTGCCCATATATATTTCCCTTTCCTCTTCTCATCTTCGCCTAGGGTTATATACCCCGAGCGTTAGCTCTAGACTAAAATAAAATCCAGAGGAGGTGTCTTCTTGGAGTAACCTAATATCCAGAGGCTGTTTATACCACCCTCTCTTTATTTAGCATTCATACCGGGGCCTTGTTCGTTTTATTCCTTGGATTACTGTAGAGTCTGGAGGCTCGAGGGATTTCGGTAGAACCCACTCCCTCCAGGATCTTGAGGGGCTAGGTGGAATCCCACCAAATAAATATGTAACTGATCCTCCTTTGATAAATGAATACAATTTTTCGCAGGATATGCTTTTATGGGTTTGTCGCAGCATTATAATATTTTCGCTTGAATGAGATTCAGGACATTAAATAATAAGTATATTCAGTTACACTACTGCGTTGGGAACTCATTTCGTAAGAAATATAAAGTACTTTGGCAACATCACATGATTGGTTTGGGTCTACCCAGAGGTTATCGTGGTAAGTTGACACATCGGCCAACGCTCCACTACTACCAGGATACAACACACCAGGTTCCAACGTTCCACTACTACCAGGACACAACACACCAGGTTCCAACGTCCCGCTACTACCAGGATACAACACACCATGTTCCAACGTCCCACTCCTACCAGGATACAACACACCAGGTTCCAAAACTCCACTACAACCAGGATACAACACGCCAGATTCCAACGTTCCACTACTACCAGGATACAACACATCAGGATCCAACGTTCCACTACTACCAGGATACAACACACCGGGTTCCAACGTTCCACTACTACCATGATACAACACACCAGGTTCCAACGTTCCACTACTACCAGGATACAACACATCAGGATCCAACGTTCCACTACAACCAGGATACAACACGCCAGATTCCAACGTTCCACTACTACCAGGATACAATACACCAGAATCCATGATTCCACTACTACCAGGATACAACACACCAGGTTCCAAAACTCCACTACAACCAGGATACAACACACCAGATTCCAACGTTCCACTACTACCAGGATACAACACACCAGGTTCCAACGTTCCACTACTACCAGGACACAATACACCAGAATCCATGATTCCACTACTACCAGGATACAACACACCAGGTTCCAAGATTCCACTACTACCAGGATACAACACACCAGGTTCCAACGTTCCACTACTACCAGGATACAACACACCAGGTTCCAACGTTCCACTACTACCAGGACACAATACACCAGAATCCATGATTCCACTACTACCAGGATACAACACACCAGGTTCCAAGATTCCACTATTACCAGGATACAACACACCAGGTTCCAACGTTCCACTACTACCAGGACACAATACACCAGAATCCATGATTCCACTACTACCAGGACACAACTCACCAGGTTCCAACGCGGAACATCATCAGCGAATCCAACACACTACCCCTCACCTCTTATTCAGAATATTTAAAAGTTAGAATGATACTCGGAAAGTTGTTTCCGATGTTAACAACGCCGCACAATTGTAAGTGGGAAAACCTCCAAGAATATACTAGAGAAATAAATTCTTAAGGAGCAATAAAAATTAACAAGTGGTTAGTAGTTTCTTAAAAAACGGTTACATCAAGACATTTATTTAATTTCATTAAAAAATTGAAAAAACCCTGATTTTAAATTGATAAATGCCTTACTCAAAAATAGCAATGAAACATGAAATGTACAAAATCAAAAACAGGAACGCATTCGAGTTGATTATTTTCAGTTTAACATTTGGGTACAATAAACTCCGCCTTCCTTGAGTAATTGTTATTTGTTGATAGGTTTAACACATATTAATTTAAGGCATTAATAGCTTTAACGTGTTCCGTATTTTTTTTGTGGCGTGTCAACCCTTAATGTTCAGTTTTTGCGCCCTATTAAAAATGATAAAAGAAAAATTGGATTAGTCTATTTCACATTTGATTTGTTTATTTAAATGCAACTTATGGGAATTAATGATTCTTATTACGACGCCAATGCAGCTACGTATTAATTTTTAGTTGTTATTTCCATTCACAGACCATTCGAAGGATAAATAATAGTGATATATTTAAACCCATTAACGATAATGAATTCACCAATATTCGTTAAAAGCCATTCCATGCATCGGGTTTAAAATGGGACTAAAGTGATTACATAATTACTACGTTACTCCATTATTTACTTTACGTCAGAAAACCATTATTATTTCAATTCATAAACGATTCACATTTATTCTATACAAACATAAATGCGTGCGATTGTAAATTATTGCTTCGCGGATATTACAATTGAATATCTTCACATTTACTGTACATGTTTCAGGATTTTGTGATGCAAGAAGAATATGATTTTGTGTAATGGTGTAATCAGGAAGCGATCTCTGGAACCCGTCAACGACGGTTAACAAGCTTATATATATATATATATATATATATATTGTTTATGTTTAATTTTATTTACGTCCACTTTATGCTACTATGGCTAATCGGGACGGATTATCTACAGGTTACCAGCCATTTAGCAGATTTCCCTTAAGGGAAATCAGCATTAGAGGTCGTACTCATGACGCGATTTTCGAAATTTTTCTTCAAATGTCCATTGATCCTACCCGGGAGATGACGAAAATGAAGTATATATATATATATATATATATATATATATATATATATATATATTTGTCTGTTACCGCTCTAGCGGTAGTAATTTTTGTCTTATCGTAACCAAACTTGATATATACAAAAAGAAAGATCAAGTTCGTTGAAATCGGACCAGGGGGAGGGGGGTTTAGAGGGGGAGAATTTCGAAAATTCTTAATATCTCCGTTATTATGCGTCGGATTGAAAACTTGTATAGAACTAATCTTATTGCAAATGTAATGTTCTATAAATGTTGTTATGTACATTTTTTCACTATCTTGATTATTAACTGAGATATTTGCAATTTGTAGTTTTCAGTCTTCAGTAAAGCCACTTCTCATCAGTCATTAACAATATTCTATTATGTTATGAAGCACTTTACTTGAAGCTTAAATACCAAATATTGTTATTATTGAACTTTTACGTTTTGAGATAAATGCAAATACGTGGCGCACGTGGGAAATCTGCTTAGTTAATGCAGCCCCTGCGTGACGGACTTTTCTATCCAGGGTGGGTCTAAGGAGTTTATTTAATGAGTTCGTCTCTAAATAAATTTCTACTGCCCAGGGAGGGAATCGAACCCGCCACTCTAGGTCTACAACGGGAGATTAAGACCAACGTCTTGCCTCGCATGGCTAACCTGAGCCCATATATATATATATATATATATATATATATATATATATATATATATATATACCTACACAATTTTGAACGGACCTTATTTTTATCATCTACTAGGTAGGATCGAAAGACTATTGAAAATAAAATTCGAATATCGCGTCATTAGTGCGACCTCATTAGCTGATTTCCCCTAAGGGAAATTCGCTAAAATGTTCTCGATTATAATACTTTCTTTACTTCCAACAAATATTAAGTTCAAAGCTTTGTGGTAGAATTAGTTGGATAAAATGCGATAACAATGATAATAGATGTATGTGGAATCGAGTCGTAAGAGAACTGGGCTAAGGGTGAATATATCACAATTAACGAGAAGTATTATGAACGAATATTCCCATAGGGGCTCTAACTCCTCATTATCACGAAGCACTACCCTCTACTCAACTAGCTTAATCCAGTTCAGCCTTAGTTTACCTCTTGATGGACTTAAGTCAAAATATTATTTGTAAATAGTCAAGATTTGTATGGGCTAACTCCCACGATGAATGAATCTGCTTGTGTTTGGACATCTGTAAACAATTATTTATCCATTAAAATGGCAAATTAGCAGCTTTCCCTTAAGGGAAATCAGCTATAGAGGTCGTACTCATGACGCGATATTTGAAAAATGTCCTCAAATGTCGAACGATCCTACCCAGGAGATGACGAAAATGAGGCAAGTTCAATATTATATATATACTAGCTAAGGTACCCGGCCTCACCCGGGAATTCATTTGAGCCGGAATGGTAATTTTTCGGCAAGACTTTACTTTGCACAATATTTTGACATTTACCCGTTTCAGTGTTCAGGGCTAGTACCCGTGGTTGGTTTAGAATAAAAAATGAAATATCTCGAATTTTTATTTCCGGCCTCCCTTATAATCCCCACTCCCGTTATAACCTAAACATTTTAATATAGCTTATAACCATGTAAGAATTAATGCTAATTTATATATTCCGAGTTTTGTTGGAATCGGTTCAACTGTTGGTGTCCAATAAAATAGTTGACTCCCGCTTTGTATATCTCGTTTATAATTTGTTATACAACAAAAGTGAATATAACAAAAGTTACTTTCAATAACAAACTAAACAACTTTTATCATGTGCATATTTACAGAAAGACCAATAGAAAACGAAATATCGCTATTTTTAATTTCAGGCCTCCCTTACAACCCCCACTCCTGCCCGTCCCTAGAAATGTTGGTATGGCTTATTATAATTAAGGCGTTAGTGCTAATACACATACCGAGTTTTATTTAGTTCGGTTGAGTCTTTTGTGCCAAATAAAATTGTTCATTTCCGCTATAGGTTTTAGTCTATATCTCGTTTATAATTCAGTATACGAAAAAAGTGTATATACAAAAGTTATTCCAAATAACAAAATAAACAACATTTCTTATGGGCATATTTGCCGATAAACCAATAGGAAACGAAATATCGCTATTTTTAATTTCATACCTCCCTTACAACCCCCACTCCTGTTCATCACAGAGAATATTAATATAGCATATAGTTTAAGTTGGGTTAGTAGTAATTTACATACCAAGTTTCATAAAGTTCGGTTCAGCCGTTTATGCGTGAAAAGGTAACAAACAAACAAATAAACAAACAAACAGACACGAAAGAAACAAAATGCAGTTATGGTGCCTATGACATGTGAAACGAAAAGTTATCGTGAAATTTCGAGAAAAAAATCAATGTACAGACAGAGGTTAAAATTTTATATACTTATATATATGAATAACCAAGTTATATTCTTCTTATTAATATGTACATTTATTTACGAAATTAACAATGGCGAAGAGTAAAATGGTAGGACAAAAATATTTTAACCAGTATTTGAAGAAAAGGAAGTTACTAGAATTGAGCTTGAACAAACTAAAAGACGATCTAACTAAATGCCGAAATTCTCAGGATACACTGACCTACTACAATGAAAAAGTTTCAACGATATGGACTGAAATAGTAGATGCACAGTAAAATATTGACTTTACACATATTCAATAGAAAATGAACTGGAACTTAGTTGGCACTTGGAAGAAATACATGAACAAATTTACGTAAGGCACCACACACTGTAAATAGACGAGGAGGTGTTACAAATGATTATTGTTTTAAACTTGATAACATATGATTATTGTGTTACTTTTGTTACCATTTGATTTTTCAAAAAAAATCAATGTACAGACAGAGGTTACAATTTTATATATATAGATAGATATATATAGTTTTGAATGAACCTCATTTTCATCATCTACTGGATAGGATTGATGGACATTAGAAAAAAGTTTTCGCAAAACACGTCCCTTAAGGGAAATCTGCTAAAATTGTTGACAGTATAGAAAGAAATCAGCTGATTCCACCAAAATCGCCTGATGTAATTTCGATTACATTGCCATTCAGTCAATGAATTTCATCTTGTCTATAAATTTAAAAAATATCATCAAAGTGAAAAATAATATTTTTTTGTGAAAAAAAGTATAATGGAGTTTCGGTTGCTGAACTCTGTTATACTAAATAGATAGAAAATTCATGATTAAATAACATTAAAACATGAGCTTTACAAGAAACCCTGATGTGGTGGAATTTATAATTTTCTTTCCTCAATTTTAGAGAATAAAAATATGAAAAAAACAGTAAACCAATTGCAGTAGAAGAAATGTATCATTCAATGGATTTTCATCTCCTAGATAGGACCGATGGACGTTTGAAGATATTTTTCTAAAATCACGTCAAGCTTATTTCTCATAAGGAAAAATCTGTTAACCCATTTAACCGTTGCATCCAGCTTTGCCAATAGCAATGTATTTACTAACAGACTCACTAAATAAATTCCTTAGTATCATCACCGTAAAAAGCACGGTATCCAGCACATAGCCCACCCCTATAGGTCGAAATAGTAAATAAATACAACTTCGAGTACATTCTGTACTCATTATAAACTACTTCTAACGTCCCAAGTTTCGATGTTGAAACAACATTGCAAGATTAATGAATGCTGACGACCTATGGTCCTTCTCCACCCCCCCCCCACCACCGGTTTCATTCTATCCCAAAGTCTCTTGTGTTTATACAATACCTTGTGTATATATATATATATATATATATATATATATATATATATATATGCGTGATTTTAATATCATAGACCAGGTGTGGGCAACCTTTGACATGTTGCGGGCCAAACTTTAGTGTGCAAAAACGTTCGCGGGCTGCCTTTAACATTAGTGCATTTGAAACTAGTGTTCATAATTTTTAACGATACATATCAGAGATGAAATTATACTACAATGCAATAATAATACAATTTATTAAAATAACAAAATAAATTTAAAAAATAGGTGTAACAATATAATTAAATCGTAAAATTTGGAATTATTACTGTTAATTTCATAAATAGATTTACATATTAATAAGATGAATAAAACTTGGTTATTCATTTTAAATCTAAATGTAAACAAACAGAAAACATCCATTTTTGAGGTGCTGGATGGTGAAGGAATTATTATCTCAGGTAAGAAAAAACGCCTCGTTCCTTCACTATTCGTTGTGACAGAGCGCTTTCAGAGCATCCGCTCCATCATCAGTGCCCTCTTCACAATGATGTGACAGGAACCAACGATTCCCTGTGACTCCCACAGGAGGAAACAGAAAACAAGTTGCAGAGTAATATAATAGTGATATAACCACAAAAATCAAATGGTAACAAAAGTAACACAATAATCATATGTTATCAAGTTTAAAACAATAATCATTTGTAACACCTCCTCGTCTATTTACAGTGTGTGGTGCCTTACGTAAATTTGTTCATGTATTTCTTCCAAGTGCCATCTAATTTCCAGTTCATTTTCTAATGAATATGTGTAAAGTTCAATATTTGACTGTGTATCTACTATTTCAGTCTATATCGTTGAAACTTTTTCATTGTAGTAGGTCAGTGTATCCTGAGAATTTCCGCATTTAGTTAGATCGTCTTTTAGTTTGTTCAAGCTCAATTCTAGTAACTTCCTTTTCTTCAAATACTGGTTAAAATATTTTTGTCCTACCATTTTACTCTTCGCCATTGTTAATTTCGTAAATAAATGTACATATTAATAAGAAGAATATAACTTGGTTATTCATATATATATATATATATATATATATATATATAAGTATATAAAATTTTAACCTCTGTCTGTACATTGATTTTTTTCTCGAAATTTCACGATAACTTTTCGTTTCACATGTCATAGGCACCATAACTGCATTTTGTTTCTTTCGTGTATGTTTGTTACCTTTTCACTCACTTCGTTTTCTATACATTTTTCGGCAAATATGAACACAACAAAAGTTGTTTATTTTGTTATTTAGAGTAACTTTTGTCATATTCATTTTTGTCTTTTAACATAGTATAAACGAGATATACACTAAAAGTTTAGCGGGAGCCAACAATTTTATTGGGCACTAATTATTGAACCGAACTTAACATAACTCGGTATGTCAATTAGCATTAATTCTTCCATGATTATAAGCTATATTAAAATTTTTAGGTTCGAACGGGAGTGGGGGTTATCAGGGAGGCCTGAAATAAAAATTCGTGATAGTTCATTGTCTATTTGTTTTTCGACAAACATGCACATAACAGAAATTGATACTTTGTTATTTAGATTAACTTTTTTTTTTTTTTTTTTATACATTTCTCCAGGAACAAACTGTGAAGCAAGTAATTTGCGTAGAAATATTGATATGCTCAACTATTCATTCCAATTTGAACTATGACGTACCTCACCTGGAAAAACTAATTCAAATCTATGTTAATATTTTGTCCTTAATAACTGAAATCTATGCATAATGCACAGGAGACGAGAAATATGACAATTTGGAGGACAGTGAAGTCTTTCATAAAAAATAAATTTTATTATTAACAAGTGCCAACAACGGGTATTAACCCTAAACACTGGGACGGGTAAATGTCAAAATATTATGCAAAGTAAAGCCTTGTCAAAAAAATACCATCACTATTCTGCCTCAAATCAATTCCCAGGCGAAGCCGCGTATCTGAACTAGTTTTAATTCTAAATGTAAACAAACAGAAAACAAGTTGAAGAGTAATATAATAAGGATATAATCACAAAAATCATATGATAACAAAAGTACACAATAATCATATGTTAACAAGGGTAAAACAATAATCATATGTAACAATTACAAATAACGAAAGTTAAATAGCGATACCGAAATCAATGAGACATTTGAGCTTGAATTTGGGAAACTAATCCATCGATTAATTCCACTGATACAAAGGCGTAAAGAATTTTCCAAATTATCATCAGTCAGCCTTGTATGAAGTTTTGATTTATTAACTTTCATCATTGAAAAGAACTGTTAACATTTATAAGTACTGCGAAACGCACAAATCTCTCCTCATCTTCCTCATTTGGAGTAAGTAGTGTAGTAATATTTTTGTTTAATTGGGTTTTTCAAAATGTCTCGCGGGCCGGTTGTTTGCCCACATATGTCATAGACTGTAATTATAGAGATAATCTTTTTAACTTCCATATGTGACCAAAGGGAAGCGTATGATAATGCCCTTCATAGCTAGGTTTTGCCAAATCTAGTTTTTGTGCCACAAATGAAGTCGTTAGTCATACGAGTTCTATAACATCCACATGAATCAGGATTTCTGATCAAGAAAATGCAATGTATGCCGTCATCTGCAAACTACTGATAAACAGTAAATAAATAGTATAAATAGTAAGATAAAGTGAGCAAAAAAGAACGGTGTCTCGTAAACCGTTAGTTCTACAAAAAGTTTCTATACAACAAAAGATGTCGTCAAATTACTTTCTAATAGTATTGGTCATACATTGTTTTTCGATCTGACTCATAATAATGAATGTTTGAGATATATCGATTTGGGTTTTTGTTTTATTTATTTATTTTATCCGTTATAATCTCCCCCCCTTCCACTGGGCCAACTCTTTCTTATCCGGTTAAAAGTTTAAATATGAGGTTTGCTTTCAATATCTTGGAATTTAAGGATGCTAGAGAGCTTACAGGCAATCTATATGTATAGATAGGTAGATAACAAATATTAATATTTATTTATTTATTTTATTTATTGCTTCCAAGAATTTTCATTATAGCAAGGAGTAGGCCTTATACGTTATAATGAGGTTAGTTGTTCTATGTTAGTAGCTTATATATATATATATATATATATATATATATATATATATATATATATATATATATATATATATATATACACTCATACATAGACACATATTTTTACAAACTAGAATTGAGAATAACTGATTAGAACTTACATTAACATTTCTAGAAAAATCTAAACTAATAAGTGTCATTATATTTTATTACCTTACCTAATATTAAAACATTATATTTTCAACATAATAATTTTATAAAATTTGTCATTATCCTGGTTCCTGTTCTTACTAATACATATGTATAACACTGCTAAATAAAAAAAAAACAATTAAGAGAAGAAAACCCATTAATAAAATATTAATATTTGACCTGATCTTGTTTATGGCACTGATTTACTATGATTCTACTACTCATTGTATAATTTTGTCATGTTTAAGCTACCTCAATAAATTATTTTTCGATAGACTAAATCCCCATTTGAAGAAACCCTACCTCCATTCTTTACAACTAAATTGTTTAACGGCATTTTAAAGGAGTGATCAATAACTATTTGTTGAATTAGAAATTTAATCTTCAATTGGGGCTCAGGTTGGCCATGCGAGTTAAAGCGTTAACCTTTATCTCACATGGTAAACCTAGAGTGGCGAGTTCGATTCTTGCCTGGGCAAAGGAAATTATTTAGTGACGAAATTCATTAAATAACGTCCTAAAATCCCACCCTGGCTAGAAAAGGGTGGTAACCTGTAGATAACCCGTCCCGATTAGCCTGAGTTGCAAAAAGTGGACGTTAATAAATAATAAATAAATAATCTTCAAACTATATCGCCTGAGGCAATTGTGACAGTGATAGCACAAATCAATAGTTCTTTTCGTAGAGAAGGATTATAAAGTATTAAATTACTATAATAAGGTTATAGATTCGCCATAAATAATTAAGGATAATAGTACGCCTTGTTGTAATGTCTGATTTCAAAAATAAATATTACCAATATAACACAAAGTAAATACAAGTAAATCTAATAAGCCGAGAGGGAAAATTTATTGTTTTTAAACGTACTAAAAAAAAAAAAGGAATAGGGCAGAGGGTTTATAAAGATATAGAAGAGGGAGGGAGACAGGGGTTGGAAAATATTATTGGTCGTTGAGAAGGTA
Source organism: Riptortus pedestris (assembly GCA_019009955.1). Taxonomy (NCBI): domain Eukaryota; kingdom Metazoa; phylum Arthropoda; class Insecta; order Hemiptera; family Alydidae; genus Riptortus; species Riptortus pedestris. Next base: position 149,010,709 of record CM032229.1, on the reverse strand, counting down.
AGAAAGAAGAGTATAGAGATATATTTGTTAGGTGGAGGGCACAAGTCACGTCAGTCCCTGGGGCACCCTAACCTTACATCTAGGTAGGGTCAGGGCAGTCAGCTCTTAGTTTTCTTCTTTCTTCTCACACACTTCTTAACCACTTCTATCTCTACTCTACTCCTTCTGCTTGGCTTTACCGCCCCAGGCTCAGCTCACAGCTAGGCGAGCTTCTAAAATCCATAGACATTTGGCTAACCTATGGCGGCATGAATCAAATAAATGAACAAAAAGTCCGTCACGCAGGGGCTGCGTAAACTAAGCAGATTTCCCTCGCAAAGGTTTACATTAGATAAATATACATACAGGTAACACTACCGTGAATGCTCAGAAAACTTACAATACAAGTTAATAATCTCTACAAGTGGCTGAATTGTAAACAAACAGGCCAGCCAGCCTCCAAGCTCTGCATAGATAGCCGGAATGAAACACTTAATAAAATATATCTGAATATAAAGTATTAATTTTATTGAAAACTATTTACTAAAGCTAGTGCTGTAATTTGTAATGAATTAGAATCAGTTTTATCTCAATCACTCAAATTTTAGTAATCCAAAAACGAAAGAATGGGGTGGGGTCAACAGAACGTATTTGCATATATCTCACAAAGTAAAGGCTCAATGAAAATAATATTTGGTATTTAGGCTTCGAATAATGTGGTTTATTATATAACAGAGTATTGTTTGTGTAACACTAGTAGAAGTGGGGGTTTACTGAAGGCTGAAAACTGAAAAATGCAAATATCACGGTTAATATTCAAGATAGAGAATAAATGTATATAACAATATTAATAGTACATATAATTTGGAATAAGATTTATAATATACACCTTTTCGATCCGACTTATAGTAATGAAGATATTTTGGATTTTCCAAATTCTCCCCATCTAAACCCCCCCCCTCCCCTGGTCCGATTACAGCCGTTAACGAACTTTATCTTTCTTTTTACATACAACAACTAAATATCGAGTTTGGTAACGATCAAACAAAAATTACGACCCCTAGAGTGGTTACAGACAAAAATATATATATGTACACAGTTTGAACGGTCCTCATTTTCGTCATGTACTAGGTAGGATCGATGGACATTTGAAGAAAATTCCATCATGAGTACGACTCCACTGGACTAACTGTAAAAGTCCGAGCAGGGGCTGCGTAAACTAAGCAGATTTCCCATGTGAAGTTTCACAGCCGAGAAATCTGCTCAATAACAACTGTATTAGTAAGGGATCTCTAAACCTATTCACGATTGACGAATAGTTACGGAAACGGCCGCCAGAGCTCTCAGCGGAAAGTCCCGAACTTAGCCGACCACACACAGAATTCAAATGCAAATATCTTGTTTAATATTCAAGATACAGAATAAATGTATCAAACAATATTTATAGTAACTTTAATTTTCAATAAGATTGAATCTATACAATTTTTCGATTCGACCCATAATAACGGAGATATTTGGAATTATCAAAAATCCTCCCCTCTAACCCCCCCCCCTCCCACTGGTCCAATTTCAGCCATTAAGGAACTTGATCTTCTTTTTTACATAATACGATTAAATTCCAAGTGTGGTAACGATCAAACCAAAATTGTGACCCCCTAGAGCGTTAACAGACATATATATATATATATATATATATATATATATATATATATAGTAGAGCTAGTAGATTATCCGAACTAATGTTGTCAGAGGTGGTTCGGATAATCAAAAGTTTGGATAATCAAAATTTTTATTTATTTTGTGCTTATTTATTTTCTTATAAATAATAAGGAAAAGGAAGATCTAAAGCAACTACATAAAAAAACAAAAACTAGTTTGTTTATTTATATAAACATAGTATGTATGAGCATAGTGAAGAAACGTGTGTTATGAAATACATACATACATATGTATAAGTTGTCTAATTGAGATACATGTACAATACAAATACAGTGTACACCTCACAAAGAACGGATTGAAACTGAAAGTAAGCTATCCACAACCAGTTATATGAACGGAAAGGGTTTCACAGAATCTAATGCAATGAACAAATTAGGTAGTGTATACAGTTCTAAGTAAACCAATGCATATTCAACGTCGAATTTCATTGAACCAGATACAAATATGTAACGAATCAGTTTCTGAGAAATAATTAATGATGGCTTCCGTTATAGACTATGTGAAAAATAATTTTATATTTGTTTAATTGTATTCAAAGTAAAAATAATTATAACATAGCAATAAGTAAATTAAATGATCAGTTTAATTAAAATTACACATTAAAATATATACATATACATATATATATATATATATATATATATATATATATATATATATATCTATATATAATATTTAACGGACCTCATTTTTGTCATCTCCTGGGTAGGATCGATGGACATATGAAGAAATTTTTCGAAACTCGCATCATGAGTACGACCTCAATAGCTGATTTCCCTAAAGGGCCGAGAGAGAGCCCTACCAGCCGCTTATTACGGAATCAAAACTAATGCCTTTCCCTTTAATATTTATGTTCCAAACAATACCGTCTCACAGAACAGAAATCACATTGTTTCACAGAAATAGTATAAACCACAATCTTAAAACAATATACACCATAAACATAAATATTTCGAGAAAGGCGTATCACTTTCATGAGTAAAACCATTCAACGCACAGCCCGAATGTATTAAATTTATAAACAAATATTCTTTGTTTAAGTTCATTTTCGGTAAAAATGAAAGATTTTGAATAGTTTGGTTGTAGTGTTATATTTGTTACGTATCTTCGTTATTTTTGGACATTTTGTTATTCTTTCTTGGTTTATATTTTTGTGTTTTGTTGTACTTCGTTGTCACCTATTACTTTTTATCTCTCGTATTAGTTGTTCTTTGTTGTTACCTATTACTTTTTTTTCTCTCGTATTAGTTTTTCTTTGTTGTTTTCTATTTTTTGTTGTATTTCTATTCTATTAGTTGTTTTCTATTTTAGTTTTATGTTTTGTTGTTATTTTTAGAGCAATATCGCCCTAGTTGTGATGCTCGGAAATATATAAATAAAATGAAAGCCACAGTTCATTTAACTACCACACATGTTTATTTACAATTTATTTTTGTATTTGCATGAATCACATATTTCACTATTGTATGATATTAGCATTGTTACCTGCACGTTGATTTATGTACATATACTTAGAGTACTTTGCATACAAAGGCTAAATATAGGCTCGCCTTACAATGTCATTACATTAAATAAAATAATATAACAAAATAAGGATTTACAAGTTGTTTTTTAAAAATATCTATATCTTTCTAGACTTCTTGGAATAAAGCTACATTATAAAAAAAGGAAATTGAACGGATTATATTATTGGATTTTAATAGCCTCCTCTTGATATAAGAAGGTCTCCTATTTTTGCGAAGTTCTTTTGCTGAGCATAAAAGTAAGGAGTTCTTCCATAAGCATCTTTTCTATTAACATCTGCTCCGATATCCAAAAGCTCCCTTACAGCTTCTATTTCCCCACCGATGACGGCGTAGTGCAGTGGAGTGTAGTGAGTAGAATCTGGTACGTTAATATCAATCCCACTTCTGATTAGCCATTTTATTGAGCCTATACTATTCCTACTTGCTGCAATGTGCAATAAGGTTTCACCAGCGCGAAACTTTTCAAAAATGTCCGCACCATACACCTTCAAGAGATCTAGTATACTGGTATTGTTGCACTCGACAGCGGCGAACATTGGAGAGTGATTAGTAAGGTTGCGGAAATCTGCTGGGAATCCATTTTCGAGTAAGATGCGCGCCACGTCTACACTATTGTACAGGATCGCTAAGTGCATGTACGTTTGTCCATAATTTGGTCTATCCTTGACATTTGCACCATGCGCTATCAAGACATTTGCAATGTCAAAATAATTTAGCTTTGCAGCCAGAGACATTGCTGTCTCCTGATTTATATCTCGATCGTTTACGTATAAACCATGTTTTAACAGAGTTTTTAGAGCATTTAAACTTTTATGCTCTACTGAGATGTGTAAATACGTTTTCAAATGAGCGTTTCGACGGTTAAACACAGCTCCTGAAGCAAGTAATACATTTATCAATGCTGGATTGTTTGCCCCAACTGCTATTGTCAACGCTGTTTCGTCGTTCACGTTTACCAAGTCGACGCCGATTTTTTGGTGGATAAAAAACAGAACAAGACGAATGTCTCCCATTCTCGTCACTTTATGCAGATAAGTATCGCCATTGGGAGAAACGCGGTTTATGTTGGCGTAACCGTTGATCAAAAGTTGATAAATAGCGGTCTTTTTGTACACAACTGATAAGAGCAAAGGGGTTTCATCCTCGTCGTTTACAGAATCAACAACAGCACCTGCTTTCATTAGAGCTGTGACTGCGCGCTCCGTCCCATTGACTACAGCAAAGTGGAGTATAGTGTTCCCCTTGCGGAACCTCGCGTTAATGTCGAACTTGAACTGTATGAACGTTAAAATAATGTCCTGTTTGTCGAAAAGTATTGCGACTTCCATTGGAGTAAGTCCGTTGCAGTCGAAGTCATACATGTCTTCCCCGTAGAGGATCAGCTCTCGGATAACTGCGACATCGCCCTGGCGTACAGCTGTGTGAAGACCAGTCTCGCTGCATAGCTTCAACTTAGTAACATGTCCGTCATCGCCTAATACCTCCAAGAATTCAACATTTCCATCACGAAAGATTTGGGAAGGAAATGCCACGTCGGTGGTATTCTGAAACTGAATAATTTGCATAAATAATCATCATAAAATAATTGTCAATTTTGAAATCTGTCAAAAGTAAAAGACAAAGGTTATAATGTTCATATCATTACACTAAAACATATTAAAACAAAAATTATTAATATTTAAATAATCTTCTCCCCCTATAATCCATTTTCCACTTTACTCATTACGTTTCCATGGGTTCTGGATTTGTCCACCGTCCAATAGCAACAGATATCATCTGGATCATTATATCCAAGTTGCATTTCTTTTTTAATCTCTGAAACTTTCTTCAAAACCTTCCGAGTTTAAATAGGTCAATTAGCTTTAAATGAATAGTGTGTGCGACTTCTAAATTACACTAAACTAAATAAAGATCAGATATGCCAATCTATTTTCCTATAATCCTCAGGACCCCTGTCATTTTGGCATTTGATGATATACATCACCGCTAGCCTTATATTAAATTTATATAATATTAAATTTTCAGAACAATTATGTTGGCAATCTTAAATAATTCATTCTTCAAGGTAAAAGTGAAAACGTTTTCCCTCTGTAAAATTCTTTGCTTCTATGCCACTTCACTTCAGCGTATTTTTACGTTTTAAGACAGCATCCTCTATCGACAGTAAAAATGTTAATGTCAAATAAAATGGTAAAATTTTAGCAGCTGCTTTCAACTGAACTTCAATACCCCCCTTATTCCTACCAAGATAAAGTTTAAATTTTCTTTAGCGTGTGTGGCATAAAGTGTCTCCACTTTTGTATTTATCAAAAAAACGGCCTCCTTATCTTAAACTATATATTTTTAGCTATGCCCAGAATTTGTTCTTTCAAGTTTTTTTTTATAAGCATTGTCACGTAGTTTTCATCAAATTCATGTTTTTTCAGAGTATGAAGTGATCTTAGTTCTTGGTTATTTCGGAAAGAGATAATGGTGGATCAGAGCCTTGAGTCCTCATGAGTTTTGGTACTTCTTCAATAATAATACTGTCCATAAATAGCTAGCTGAAAGCAATAATTAACAGTTTAAACGCAGTGCCATCTGAGAAAATAGGCCTTCTTGCATTGGGAGGGAGGGATAAATTACCGTGAACATAATAATAATATAAATCTACCTAAGCCTAAATCAAGACTTTTGGTATGAGTAGTTACTTGAAAAATAAAGATAAGAGATAAAGACAATCCCAAGCCATGGAAATTATTTTTTCAACTTTAGTTTCGAATGTTGTGAAACACATTGCAATATATTTTGTGCAAAGCTTTAGGGGGGGGGGAATAAAAAGGTGAAGAATGTCGGATTATTCCTGATAGCTCTTTCTAATCCCCGTATTGAACAAAACTAGGCACAGTGAATCCTTTTTTACTCATGTTGTGCAATTTCCCTCAACATTCATGCGGCATTTGAAGTCTCTTTTTTTCCAGAATATATCTTTCACTAAATATTTTGATATTCAAAGTTATATTGTCAATTACATCGATTCCAACTCGACCCACTCTGCTGAAGATACATGATATCCACAAAACGTCACTGGACAACAACATTGTGTTAATGTAAGTTCCTCAAAGAGAAAGCACATTTCTTCGAGAATGATTATGTTTTGTTGAGAAGCCTGACTGATTTTCTCCAATTAAAGGATTTTTTGTTCCCGAATTGTATGACAATGTTTAGGGGCTGCTAATATATATAATGTATACCTTATATAATTATAATGCTATCGCTGATATAGCACAAGGGGCTCATTACATAACCAGGTGTTATCCATACCGGCCTTTTGATTTGTTTTATTTTCTTTTTTTGTTTTATCTTGATACTCAGGACAATAAAATGAAATAAAAAATTCGAAATATAGTCGTAACAATATTGACGTACTATCGGGTTTTACTATGAATAAATATTTTGCAATGTACATGAAAATATTCCAATAATTAAAAAAATAATATACTTACAGGTGTTGCAAAAGGAAAGAGCATGCCCACCAGCCCGAACACAAGGAAATTTGTTAACTTCATTCGTCTACAAATAAAATTGAAAATCATGGGTAAATATTACAGTTCTCTTCTAGAGAATTTTATTTAATTAAAATGTCATAAACTAATATTCAGGCGACACTTTATGTTGGACAGAAAGTCAATAAAAAAATTACTTCACGAATGACACAGTAAGCATTTCCTCCATGCGTGTACTGGCACAAGATCAGTTTAGTATTAACTAGTTGCAGGTTGTTAACTAGTCATAAGTTTCCACTCAGAAAAATATAACAGAACAATATAAAACTCACGAAACGAGAGGTAGAGCAATAAATAAGTTTCTAATGAGTAAAGTGTGTTTTATTGAATTTTTGTTCAAACCTATGTGAACAGAATTATTCGTTTATTCACAATTTTATTTATTTAACTGAAATATTGTTATTGGGTATAAGGAGTTTATAATTGACTAAAGGGCTTATCTTTTACTATGCCTAATAGAGAAAAAGTCCGTCACGCAGGGGCTGCATAAACTAAGCAGATTCCCACGCGAAGGTTAAAGATAAATATACACAGGTAACACTACCGTGAATGCTCAGTAAATGTACAATAGAAGTTAATAATCTCTACAACGAAAGCGGCAGAATTGTAAACAAACAGGAAAGCCAGCACCATAGTGATGTATAGATAGACCGGAAAGACAACAATTAATGATATATATCTGAATATAACGTATTAATTATATTGAAAACAATTTACTACAGCTAGCGCTGTAATTTGTAATGAATCAGAATCAGTTTTATCTCAATCACACAAATTTTAGTAATCCAACAACAAAAGAAGGGGGGGGGGTGTCAACAGACATCTGATTTGCATATATCTCACAAAGTTCAAATAAAACAATATTTGGTATTAAAGCTTCGAATAATGTGGTTTATTATATAACAGAGCATTGTTTATGAAACACTAGTAGAAGTTGGGGTTTACTGAAGTCTGAAAACTGCAAATATCTCGGTTAATATTCAAGATAGAGAATGAGTGTATGAACAATAATTATAGTGCATTTATATTGCAATAAGATTAATTCTATACACTTTTGCGATCCGACTTATAGTAACGGAGATATTTCGAATTTTCAAGATGCTCGTTCTCTACACCCCCCGTCCCCCTGGTTCAATTTCAGCCGTTAACGAATTTGACCTTTCTTTTTGCATAAAACGACTAAATATCAACTTTGGTTATGATCAAACATATATATATATATATATACACAGTTTTGAACGGATTTCATTTTCGTCATCTACTAGGTAGGATCGATGGACATTTGAAGAAAAATTTCGAAAATTCCGTAATGAGTGTGACCTCAATAGCTGATTTCCCTTAGGGAACCTCTTAACCAGTAACTTTGCCTGAGCAACCGAAAAATATTTTTGGCGTATTTTATAATGCTCATTTAACATTTAAAGGGAATAAGTGCATTTCAAAATGAGAAAAAAATGTACATGCATAAAAATTGTATGTTTAATACTAAACTTACCAGTGTGATTGCTGAAACAACTGTGGAAAACAGTAATATAAACAAAATAAATGTAATGATTTATACCTGTATATATAATAATGGATTTAGAATGGACTTATGTTCTAAGAAAAACATTTTAATGAATTCAATGTAGATAAATCCCTCAAATTTGTGTTTAATATTTGAGATTATTTCTTAAGACTCTTACTTATCAAGTTTGATGGATAGTCAAATAGAAGAATGGGATATCAATTAATAACTGAGAATTTATAACTAGCTATCTGAAGTAATGAGTTATCATAACATGTAAATTATGAGACATTATCTTTTTTTTTATGAGTAGGAACTCCAAATCTAAGAATAGATGAATATTAATTATTATTCTCGTTTCCCTTAAAAGTGAGTTTTTATGACGTCTACAATGAGTAGTTTTTGTTATCTCCTTCGCCTCTAGTAACCATACTTCTTTCCACTTGCTTGTACATTGAATCTCTGATGCAATAACAGATGTCTTCACGTCCAAAGTCCCAACCTGGCTAGAAAAGGGTGGTAACCTGTAGATAACCCGTCCCAATTAGCCTTAGTTGCAAAAAGTGGACGTTAATAAATAAATAAAAAATATCAATTAACTTGAATTAGAATGAGATGGACCCCTGATTTTGGGATATTATCGTACATTAACGCTTTATAAGGCTCTCCTGAAACTTGCACGAATGGTCTAGTCCACTCTCAACCCTTGTACAATCACTACATATGCGGGGGTTTGTCATTGTTGTCTTGTTTATATATGAATAAAAACGAACAAAAATACTCCAAGACTGGCAAAAGCACTGGTTACGTACTGACTACAAACTATTGGAAATTAAACGCAATGTTACAGGATGGTCAAAGAGACAGTACGTAGATTCGAGAAGAGACCAAGTCGTCCTCAAAACGTATTGGACATACATGCCTGACACATTCTTACTTAATGAACAAAAAAGACAAGCCTACTTGTACTCATTGCAACACTGGACTAACTATAAAACACTTACTAACAGAATGCAGATTACGAACTTACTTAAACATTCCACACGACTTGAACGAACTACTGACTGAGGGTAGCCCACATATTGCCACGATTCTGACATATTTAAAAACAATTGGGCAGGTTGAGAATATTTAATTACATATTTTAAATTTTTTTAACGTGTATGAGCGCGTGCGTATGTGTTTGTGTGTGACGTATTTAAATTTGATTGATGCCTGTTTTTATGAATAGTTTTTGTTTCAAAGTTACCAAGTTTACTTTTACTTATTTATTTACCATCTGATTTTAATTCTATGTTGTGTTCGTGTTTCTTGTTTCTTTTGTGTTCCGTTCCCTTAGTGTTGTTCTTTATATTATTTCGTGTTCCATTTTTTGTTATTTTGTTTACATGTTTTTTTTTTTGTTTATTTGTTTTTTTTTGTTATTTTGTTTACTTATTTTTTTTTTATTTTGTTTACTTGTTTTTTTTTGTTATTTTGTTTACTTGTTTTTTTTTGTTATTTTGTTACCTGTTTTTTTTTGTTATTTTGTTTACTTGTTTTTTTTGTTATTTTGGTTACCTGTTTTTTTGTTATTTTGTTTACATGTTTTTTTGTTATGTTGTTTACTTGTTTTTATTTGTTTTCCCCCATGAAGAGAAAGAGCCAAGTCGCCATAGTTGCGGAGCTCTACATAATAAATAAATATATGTGTATTGCAAATAATTTAAAGTTACTGAAGAGTCTGAAAATTGATGTCATACAGAACATTCATAATAGCGCTTTTACGGTTCCATTTTGAAAAGGATTGACTGTAAACACAATTGTGAGAAGTGCATTAAACTGTTAGTATACTGCCTTTGAGTGAGACCACTCAGTGTCAGGAGCGAGTGAACATCACTGATTTATAGAGAAAGAGCACTGATGATGAGGCAGGACCTCGAATGTTCTGAAATAAACATTTCATTGGAGGTGGCAGTAAATAAAATTAGTTAACATGAATTGAAAATAAAATGGAGAATTAATTAAATCTCACAATAATCCTGCGATATTTATTATTTAAACTGTAAATATTGCATTACACTATGTTACAAGGCAATTTTATCCTTCATATTTTAAATATTCTATTGGTGAATATTCAATCCCGCTTCGGTCTAACAAGATGGACAAATACTCATTTTGTGTTCACCACAAATAGATTTTTGGCAAAGCTGACAGCTGGAATTGCTTTTTCGATCCTTGTTCCAGGGACAGAAACTGCACCTAGCTCGTTTTGAAGTTTCTGATGATTTTTTAGGCCCTGGTTCTACCATTTCCTTTTTTAAAAAATTGGTTATTGCCAATTTTAGATCTCCTGGAATGGGCTTGGACACCCGATGTTCTAGGTGCGGAGTGACGAGAGCGATGGTTAGCGTTTTCAGAAATTGCGACCGATATTTGTTAGTATTTGGTAACTGGTTCAATAAGGCTCAGAACATATTGAGATGGTAGTAATAAATCAGGCCTAATTATCAACTCTTTGCCTATATATGGGATCCTGCCACGGGAATAAAATGTTTTCGCGTGGCACATGGATATAATTTTCAGGCCGTACTTGTCAGGCTTCGGAGGTATATGCATCCCGAATGGGCATCTGCCTCTAAAGCCCAGAAGAGTCTCGACGATTGTAAGGTATTCGGAGGGAGTGTAGTGCATCTTACAATTATCATTGAATAAGTTCCATACCTCCAGTAAGTAAGTAAAGGGTAAGAACAGCCAGTATAAATTATACTGTTGTCATACCTGTCGGTGGAGACCGTTTGAGAGTTCTCTAAGCCACCGCTGCCTAATCGTGTCACAATAGCAATAAGCTGACATCAAAATCAGCTGGAATCACTTCGTTGGACGCTTAAATACCAAATATTGTTTCCGTTGAACTTTTACTGTGTGAGGTACATGCGTACACATGACAATATCAAAGAATTTCATTTATCCCTTCGTCATACTGCTTTCTACAGCCTCTTTCCCTCTTTTAGAATATTTTCCATTTGCAACCCAAATTTCAATCTTAGAATTCATTTTTAATATTTTGAATGATATACTTTCGTCGAGCCTACATCTGACATTTAGAATAGATATTTTTATAGGGTAAGTATATATTAATGACTGTAAAACTTGACAACCCACATACTTGATTAAAAGGTACAGCCAATCCTAATAACATGGACGGATTGCACATCACAGTTTGGCTTAGCTGTTTGAGATCTAAATACCTGTATGGATGTTAAATTACGCATATTGCATGTAATCAAAATAAAAAGTCCGTCACGCAGGAGCTGAGTAAACTAAGCAGATTTCTAACATGAATTTTAATAATACGAGTAGATAAACCTACATACTGCTAACACAACACCACCATGAATATTAGGTGAATAAATAAACGGCAATAACAAATATTTCCCCTCCAGGCGGGAAGCGTCTCAAATGTAAGCAAACAGGTCTGCCAATGGCATTCAGTTATTGTTTTTCTTTCCGACACCGCAAAGAAAAACAATAAATAACTGAAACATATCAGAATATATCATATTAATTTTATTGAAAACTATGTACTATATCTAGTACGGTAATTTATAATGAATCAGAATACTTTTTAACTCAATCAATCAAATTTTAGTAGTCCAAGAAGTTAAAAGGGGGGAGGTCGGCAGAACATATTTGCATCTATCTTATCTATAGAAAAGTGCACATTCTCTCAAATGAACAGGAGTGGCTTCGAATAATGTTGTTTATTATTGTAAAAGAGTATTGTTTACGGAACACGAGTAGAAGTGGGGGTTAGCTGAAAACTGTTAAATGCAAATATCTCGGTTAATATTCAAGATAGAGAATAAATGTATATAACAACATTTATAGTATATTTAATTTGCAATATGATTCATGTTATACACTTTTCCATCCGACTTATTGTAACAGAGATATTTCTAATTTTCAAAATTCTCAGCCTCTAACCCCCCCCCACTCCCCCTGGTCCGATTTCAGCCATTAACGAACTTGATCCATTAAGGGAAACCTGCTAAAATTCTGTATTCATACTTGAGTTTCTATACACTTAGCACGCCTACAAAATTTGTATTTTTTAATTGCCTTAACCGATTTATATTGTTTAAAACCAGCACAATACTGATTGTGATGATTGCAATAAACTTGTGAATTTTTTTTTCAAAATGAATAAACACAATATGCTCTATTTCCAAACGGCTCTGTAGAGGACTTGTAAGGTTATAGGTCGCTTTGACGCGGAAAGAATAAATATATAATAGGAAAAAATAAGTTAGATGCTAGTAAAGTGCGAGGAGATGTCATATGCCAATGGCAATACTGGATACCCTGACATAGAGTATAAGAAAGGGTGTATAGAGAGAGATATCTATGGTAGGACACATCTCCAGGGAGGTACACTGCAATACTGACATTTCTACCTCCATGTACTTCAGTTCTCCTTAAATTCTATTACCCTTTCCTTCCATTTTCCTACCTACATCATACAAGACCGATGCACTATATTTCAACTATTCAATGTTCCACCAGCTTACAACCGCTAAAAAATATGTATATATCAACGAGTTTTCATCTTCCTTAGGGACTCGCTAACTTTGTCTGTCCTCCTTTGTCCCTGTTTACCATAAGGCGATTTACCTTTTAGCAGATTTCCCTTAAGGGAAATCAGCTATTGAGGCCGTACTCATGATGCGAGTTTCGAAAAATTTCTTCAAATGTCCATCGATCCTACCCAGGAGATGACGAAAATGAGGTCCGTTCAAAATTATATATATATATATATATATATATATATATATATTTGTCTGTTAACGCTCTAGCGGTCGCAATTTTTGTTTGATCTTTACCAAACTCGGAATTTAATTGTTTTATGTAAAAAGAAAGATCAAGTTCGTTAATGGCTGAAATCGGAGCAGTGGGAGGGGGGGTTAAAGGGGGGGATTTTTGAAAATTCAAAATATCCCCGTTATTATGCGTCGGATCGAAAAATTGTATAGAATAAACCTTATTGCAAATTAAATTTACTATAAATATTGTTCTATACATTTATTCTGTATCTTGAATATTAACCGAGATATTTGCATTTGTATTCTGCGTGTGGTCACCAGTAGGCTATGTTCGGACTTTCCGCCGAGAGCTCTGGCGGCCGTTTCCACAACTATTCGTCCCTCGTGAATAGGTTTAGAGGTTAGGTTAACTGTTTTTTGGGGCTAGAAACTACTGGGTTATTACGCCCTAAATAATGTTTTAGGTTTAGAGGTTTCTTACTACTACAGCTGTTATTAGGCAGATTTCTCTATTTTAAAACTTCACGTGAGAAATCTGCTTAGTTTACGCAGCCCCTGCGTGACGCACTTAACCTATTTACAACAGGTTTCGTTCTAATTTATTTTTTAGAATTTTGAAACCCAACTTGATTAAGGACTCGACCAGTGTAGTCAAGCCGAAGTTCAATAAATGTTTAGAGTAGAGAGGAAATCGTCTTATAACATCCGTAATTGCAATACCACTGCCTTCAATAATTTCTTATTCTAATATTAAATTTCTTGTTATTCAAAGTTATATCATTTTAATGCTGTTTAACTCTAATTTGTATTTACACTTTATTCAGTTGCCTTTTATGTATTTTTTGTACCATCCATTGTATAAACCCCCGCTCATACCCTTAAGTCCAGGCCACCGGGTAGTAATAGCTCTTTGGTATATAAAACAGTCATTTTTCTTTACATGAAGTTATACAAAATACTGTACGAAATTGTTCTAACTATTTCTGTTGTCTTATTGGTAGCAATGATCACTAATATAAAGGCTAAGAAAGAAGCTTTTCAGAAAATTTTACATACTCAGAACATAAAATTGATTTTTAGTAGCTTTTATTCTTAAAAACGTCCCTAGTTTAAGCAAAAACAAAATTCTCGTTTTCTCCTGCAAAACCTGATGTGTATTGAATACCTAAGTGTTTTTTTTTTGTATTGTACCTTAGTAAAGAATTATACCCCTTAAGTATTGCTCAATCCATCTGCTTTTGTCCCAACCTGCAATTAACCCTTATTTTTATATGAATTAGATAACTATCAATGTCGGTTTAAAAAAAAAAAAAAAATATGTCTCTAGACTGATGAATCTTCGTTGATGACGACATTTCGCAAAAGTATCAATGAGTACTCACACTTTCTGAAAACCTATCTTGGTCCATCATTATTTAGTAATACCCGTTGTGGTAATTTTATCTTCCAAAATTCAGGTCATTGCCTATTCACGTTATCAATTTCTCGTCAAAGTTGGGTTCGTTACTTGCCTGAATAAATTGATTCAGATATTGTGGATATTATTAGAGAGAATTGAAAAGTCACAGTATGTATTGTATCGTTCCAATGAATAATAGCATACATCCACCTGCGAGTGAGGCATTTTAAAAAAAAGGCAGTGTTTGCGTTATGATTTTGAGCATGGATGAATGTCGAACGATATTTGGAGCAAGGACGTAGACTAATAACAGTTGGGCGTAGAAGAGGAAGGATTGAACCGCTCAGCGGGGCGGTAGCTGTGACACTAAATCCCACAAGAGCCTAGATGGATGTTGGAGGGCTAGCAGAGACCACAGGAAGCCGTAGATCAAGGACCGGGACGTCCGTTAGCGATGGCCAGAGGTAGGAAACGGTTAATTCGATCAGTCTCGTCGGTGGGATGAGAGAGTCTCACGGGCCATTTCCCTTAACGAGCATCAGAGCGCTCTCCTCTTTGTCTTTGTTGCTGAGATATGGCCATCTGTTTAATTGGCCAGCGCTGATAGAGCTGCTGGCCGTAATCCCCTTAGGCCACCCCTCCAACGGCTGGGAAGGAATCACGTCCGGCCGGCGGAGAGGGAGAGATATGAATGGCTCTTTTTCACAATTAGATTTCTTCCGCTCAGCTCGTTAATGCCCTAACCCGCAGCATGGGATGCGCAGACTGACTCATCCGCCCGGAACATAGTGCTTCTTCCGCAAGGCTTCCGCTTGTTCGTTAAGTGCTCGTCTGTCTTCACTAACACATATCATTCGCTTCCTTTTTCACCCGCAGATGAGAAGAAACATATTTTCTTAAAACCTTTATCGTTACAAAAATCTTATATAAAAAAAAAGGACCCATGGAAACATCTTGGGTTGCAAAGAAAAAAGAGCTGAACCTACATCTAGACTGGAAAGCTACAGTAAAGCGAAAAATTGATAAATCAGCTGAGTGACCTACTTGAAGAATCATCTTAAGACGAATGGACTAAACTTCGAACCCTACATCGAATAAATAGGAATATACACGTTCCCTGACGATGATCATCAACGAAAGCCACATCTTTGTTTTTACATTTAGACCTTCTACCAAGTCCAATAATTATAACAGGAGGGAGAGAGGGGGGGGGCTTGCAAAGCATCAAAGTGTGCAATTGGCAAAACATTTTGGACATTGCTTCAGGGAGTCCACCTGATAGTAATTAAGTATTCAACCTGATAGTAATTAAGTATCTAGTCCACCTGATAGTAATTAAGTATTCAACATGATAGTAATTAAGTATTAAGTCCACCTGATAGTAATTAAGTATTCAACATTATAGTAATTAGGTATTAAGTCCACCTGATAGTAATTAAGTATTCAACCTGATAGTAATTAAGTATTCAACCTGATAGTAATTAAGTATACAACTTGATATTAATTAAGAATTCAAATTATCCAACATATCAAGGAATGAATAAAGAGCATTGACTAATAAGTTGTCAATACTTATCAGGCTTTTTTTTTCTAGATAATCGGCTGAGATTATATAATACGTACCATACGTCTTGACTATCTCTTGAGTTCAATAAAATACTACTATTGCTGCTCATTTATTCATACAATAATCGCGTTTCGCGACTGGGGCGATTTAGCAACGAATCAGTTAACTTCCTATAATCACTTTATTATATTTACGTAAGTATGCTCATTTCTGCAAATATTTTCAGTATTGTCCTACATTATAATTTTTTGAAAATGTTGTTATGTTTCAAGTAGTGTATACGCGGTCTATATACGGGCTACAGTCATGTAGTAATTCAGTCAAAGTGTATGGTAGGTCTATGTGAGTCCTTAGATAGCAGTCAGTAAGTAGGTATATGTTTTATAGTAAGTCTACAGTTTAGTGTTGGCAGTAGAATTCCTCATCTCCAGTATGTGTGAGTCAGTCCTGAATGGCCAATTCTTAACTACTCGCCTTCTAGTTCTAAACTACTTCTTCTCTTCTAATTAGCCTTTTCGAGGAAGGCCATTCACAAAGTAAATGTTTCAGTTCTCGAAGTTTGTTATCAGTTGTGGCAAACTAAGATTTCAGCCATGAAATGAGTATAATATGTATTGCTTGGGCATGAATATCTTGATGTGTACAGTATGTGTTGTCGTGAGTTCTTTTTTGAGTAGCTGATTTGGCAAGTTCGTCTACTTGTGTACTTTGTCTAATGCTTGTATGTCCGGGTAACCAGTACATGAGTGCGTGTGAACTAAATATGTGTTTTAATGAATGTAATGAGCTAAGAGAATCAGTGCAAATTATGATGTCCGTGTCCGTAGTTTCAGGTATATTGTCTATCGCAAGTTTCAGGGCTTCAAGTTGTATATTTCCTAGTCTCATCTGGCAGCTTTATTTAAATAAACTATTGCTACTTAAAACACTGATAAAAACCCGTGATAAGACATCAATGAATGCGAAAATGTTAGTCATGATTATGAATATATTCCTGCTCGTGCCCAAGCTGGTTACGCACCTTTCCATTTTTTTTTAAACCTGAATTATTCTCAGACATCAGTAATTTGTTTTTTTTCTCTGCCAAGACAGGGAAAGACGACCAAAATCGGGACTGTCCAATATTATAGATGGTTACGTAAGCTGAGAGGGGGAGAAGAGGACTCGAATAGCTGTCATAATGGTTTTATTTAAGCTGTTGTTGTGTAACAGAGATCCGGCCACGCCACGTGTGCTCGTTCGATAGCCTGTCACACTCCCTCACTCACTCTAGCTCACCCTCACACACTCTCCCTCTCCTTCTCATCCCTCACCCTCCCTCCCTCTCTCTCTCCCTACAAAGAGTAGCCGAAGACATAAGCAGGATTGCTGAGTGGAGTACTAATAATGGTTTAACACTAAACACAAAGAAAACGAAGTGGCACCCTTCCTTCTTGACACACATTAAAATTATTTTTTTCTGTAATCGTTGAATAATGGTAACATTACTAAACTGAAATGAGTGAAGAAAGTGAAACATTTTTGCAATAGAGTGAAGAAAGTGAATTGCCTTCTTAATTAGTAATAAGTATAAATTAATAAATAATTTGAAGTTGGAAATTAAATGCTTTTAAATGTTTCTTAACATTGTAAGAATTTATTTTAACAAAATAAATTGAAATGTGAATGAATTATTGGTGGAAATAATCAATATATTTTAAAATTTAAATATAATAATAATTACCTTCCTTGTTTATAACCTGCACTTGTTTATAACCGCACTACTTCACAATCATCACTAGTTGTTTTATAACTATGCTTAAACCTTTCACAACCATGCTTATAACCTACCAAAAACATCCTAATATTGTTCATATTCTGGTTAGATCTGATCATGTATTACACGATTACAGAAAAAATTTAATATTACACTCGTGACGAAAGTAGAATTTACAACTCTCGTGAAATTACCACACTCGCTTCGCTAGTGTGGGTAAACGTTTCACTCGAGTTGTAAAATGATCTACTTTCGTCACTTGTATAATAAATAACTATTAAAAAATGTAAAAAGCCCAAACTTTCAATCAAATTAAAAGACCAAATTATTGCAAAAAGTGAAATGAATATCCCGGATATAAAATTTAATAGTAATCTCACATGGAGTGACCAAGCAGTTTCATAAGCAAATAAAATACGAAGATCCTTTACTTCATGTAATAAAATATAAAAACTTTTTCCCCTTTGAAGTTAATCTAATACTTACGTCTAGCTTATTATTCCGAATAATGATTCAATGTACATAAAATCACACTCTTTATGATTCAGTGTACATAGGACATCACACCTACAGATGATATTAAAAAAGTCCGTCACGCAGGGGCTGCGTAAACTAAGCAGATTTCCCACGTGCGCCACGTATTTGCATTTATCTCAAAACTTAAAAGGTTAATGAAAACAATATTTGGTATGTAAGCTTCAAATAAAGTGTTTCATAACATAATAGAATATTGAAAACATGAGATGAGTAGGAGTGGGGCTTTACTAAAGACCGAAAACTAAAAAATGCAAATATCTCAGTAAATAATCAAGATAGTAAAAAAATGTACATAACAAGATTTATAGACCATTACATTTTCAATAAGATTGGTTCTATAAAACTTTTAGATCCGACGCATAATAACGGAGACATTAAGAATTTTCGAAATTCTCCACCCCTAACCCCCCCCTCCTCCTTGTCCGATTTCAGTCGTTAAAGAAATTGATCTTTCTATTTGTATAAAACGATTATATGTTACGTTTGGTAACAATAATACAAAAATTGCGACCGCTAGAGCGGTAGCAGACAAATAGATAGAAAGATACAGTTTTGAACGGACCTCATTTTCGTCATCTCCTGGGTAGGATCGTTGGACGTTTGAAGAAAAATTTCGAAAATCACGTCATGAGTACGACCTCAATAGCTGATTTTCCTTATAGGAAATCTGCTAAAACGACAGAGCTTAGAATTATACATACTCAATGCTAAGAGAGATAAACACATTTCTCCGGACTTTAAAGCTCTCGGAGATACGCCATAATATATTGTGCCTTTCAAAGAAGAGCCTGCATTTTGGATGTCAAAGATATGTATATGAAGGATTCATTTCTGTGCTCAGTGTCAGGCAATCTACTTCACAACTGGATGTCTGCAGAGCAAACCCATATCGCCAATTTGTATGTACTGTCGCCACAAGGGAGTTAACGGCTCTGCCTAAAAAAATTACATTATCACCATCATTTTGATGGGCCTGCCATAATCAATTTCTAACGACCGAGATGGGGGATATGAGAGGTTATTTTGTAAATGTAAAACTTTTTAAAAAATGAACTTAAATTTTTTGTATGGTTAGTAAAACGTAATTAGCAAGTGTCATTTGTATATGCAACTAGTCTATAATCTAATTATTATACGTCACATAGAAACATGTAATCAGTCATGCCAATGACGTTATTATAAAATGATGTAGACCTATACATTTTCCTGTAACTCAAATTATTAGCGGAATTACTTTTTCCCTACCCTGACTCCTAGTCATCGGATTTCCGTATTAAACAGTCACTAAGTATCTCAAGTAGGGCTTAAATACAAAGTCCTATTTAGGTAAGCATCTTAGTGAGAAGTAGTGAAGACAGATTATTGCTTACATGTTATCTACAAGGGTCACTTTAAGTCAGTGATCCATTTTGTGTGTTACATAAGTGTTCTAAGAAAAAAATAATCCAAGGCTTAAAGAGAGGCTTTGGTGGGTCAAGTGGCAAGCTTGAAGCGTTCCCATAACATGATCTCTTTCTTAGTTATTCAAGTAGCTACTCAATCGCCCCTCAGTGCGTATTGGACACGCCGTAGCGAAAGGAAGTAATACTTCAAAGCCTAGTTTGCACCTGTCCCCACTGTCCAGCTGAATATAATTTATTCGGTGATCCCCAGTCTTGGACATAACTACTCCAGTTGGGGCTATAGCAATTTAACTACTACACTACGTGTTCCAGAAGAAATATAGTAATTTCCAATTTCTGTATACTTTAAGGCTTTTAAGTGTCCATAGTAATGAAGGAAATGTCATCAAAATCTAGATGCTACCTATAGCCTTTACATAATACCATTGGGTTCGATTGGGAGCTGCTCACTACAACCCTCCAATGCCCACGAAGTTTCAAGGCGTTCTAAGCTTCGATCTAAATCCACGCCAGAATAAACATTCTATAAACAAATATGTTCCCTAAAAGCTTCGCTCTCATGACCTTACATTCATTTACCACATTACACAGTTGAATTTCTTTTGGTGATTCTGCGCAAAATCCATATTTCCATTAGTCCTAATCAGTTGCGTTCCCCTTTTTTGAAGAGTTCAACTTTACCTCTTGTAAAGCAGTACACTCCTACCGACATAGCAAACATTTCTTTTAGTATCCATACATATGATTGTTTGTTAGAAACCCATTTGATTTGGAAGGGTTGTTTAGCCGATTCCATTCTTGTATTAAGGGCAGAACTACTATCATTGTCTTCAGTACTTCATTGGTTACAAGGTTAAGAACATATGTGGGCAACCACCGGCCCGCGGAAAGGTTTAATCCGGCCCGCGAGACATTTTGAAAAACCCAATTAAACAAAAATATTACCCTACTTACTATAAATGAGGAAGATGGGGAGACATTTGTGGGTTTGGCAGTACTCATAAATGCGAACAGGCTGACTGACGATAATTTGGAAAATTCTTTTCGTCTTTGTATCAGAGGAATTAATCCAAATATCGATAGATTAGTCTCCAAAATTCAAGCTTAAGTGTCTCATTGATTTCGATGTCGCTATTTAACTTTCGTTGTTTGTAATCATTTCAAATTTTACGGTTTAATTATAATGCTGCGCCTACTTTTACCAGATTTCCCTTAGGGGAAATCAGCTATTGAGGTCGTACTCATGACGCGATTTTCGAAAACTTTCTTCAAATGTCCATCGATCCTACCCAGGAGATGACGATAATGAGGTCCATTCAAAACTATATATATATATATATATATATATATTATATTTGTCTGTTAACACTCTAGTAGTTGAAAGTTTTGTTTGATCGTTACCAAACTCGGTATTTAAGCGTTTTATGTAAAAAGGAAGATCAAGTTCGTTAACGGCTGAAATCGGACCAGTGGGAGGGGGGTTTAGAGGGTTTTTTTTTAAAAATTCGAAATATCTCCGTTAATATGCATCGGATCGAAAAATTGTATAGAATCGATCTAACTACAAATTAAATTTACTATAAATATTGTTATACACCCTTATTCTCTATCCTGAATGTTAACTGAGATATTTGTTATGTTAGCCGTAACTACTCGGCTCAGGTGGAAGCTTCTTCTAACCTTACCTGTCGTTTCTAACCTTACCTTACCTTCCTTACTTTGTGTGATTTATGCAAATACGGTCTGTTCATCCGCCGCCCCCCCCCCTTCTTTAGTTCTTGTACTACTAAAATTTGAGTTATTAAAATATAAATTATTTTTACAATTCAGAAGCCGTTTCAGTTGGGAATTTATTAAAATTAACTGAAAGATTTCTTATTATCGTTTGTATTTACTCATGGTGGGCTTGTATTACCAGTATGCAGATTTGTCTATTGTAAAACTTCAAATGGGAAATTTGCTTAGTTTACGCAGCCCCTGCGTGACGGAGTTTTTTCATTCCATTTTGTTATTTTAATAAATTGTATTATAATTACATAGTCCAATGAGCTCTACTTCAAAATGCACTAGTTTTAAAAGCGGCCTGCGAACGTATTTTCACACTAAAGTTTGGCCCGCAACATGTCAAAGGTTGCCCATACCTGGTTTAGAATATACAAAGATAAACGTGAAAAACTATCGTTCAACAAAATAAATTTGCTGGAAATTAGAGGCAACTAACAATGTAAAATATATTACTTTAAAGATAAATTCCTTATTTTCTTTATTTTTAGTTTTTTATTTTCAGGGTAGAAGACGTCGAACTTTTCCTCAAAATTCAAGTTTTGTTTTTTACATCAACCAAATTCTGTTTTACTCTATATAGAGCCAATGGTCTTGGTGGTTTGCAAAAAGGTATTTCTATAAATGGAAATAGTTAACAGTTAAAACAATTTTATTTTAAGCATGGCGGAATGACTGGTAAATAGCTTCAACGGGGTCATAAGAGATTATATAATAAAACTGTTCTAGTTGTAAACTGAAAAATGATAGGAATGTAATGAGAGAATATTATCTGAGGAAAATGTTTTTTTTTTCTTCTAGAAAACATTTCTATTGACTTATTATGTATGCAAATAACAAAATACCTTTAAAAAATAAATTTAGAATAACATTTTAATTCTAATAATATGTTAATGATCAATGGTATTCCAGCTATTTCTAAGATATGAAATCACTTCCATCTAAAGCAGATTACAATATTATCAAGCCTATTACACTTCTTATGAGCTTGAAATAATTGATTAACTATTTCGTAGTATTAATTCAATTATCTTTAATATCAGATCCTGGATCTCTTCCAAGAATATTGGACTGGCGCCAAGGCTTAATTATTAATTGAATGAACTCTACAAATAAACCTTGCCGCAATTAGATGTTTGTTACACACTGTTTGTATAATTTAATTGTATTAGTATTGATCAATTCGAGGAAACTAAATGTTGTCAACATATTATTATGTAGCACAGATAAATAAATAGGCCATGGCTTCTCCACAAGGAAAATAGATTTTCTCTCCTATAGTATACTTCCATTTGACCGAACGTTTTGAGATATAAAAAAATGCCCGTAAACTAAGATTTTCCAGGGAACCCTATTAGCACAGGACTCAAAATGTAACCTGGAATAGAAATATTTTTGAGAATGTTTCTTTAAGTGGAAATCACTTTAATAAAAGTGGGTGTTAATTAATATTCAACTTAGAAAATCAATATATAGACCAGGTATGGGCATCCTTTGACATGATGCGGCCAAACAGTCTGCAAATACGTTCGCGGACCGCTTTTTGAAAGAAAGAAAATTTTATTTTTGCCCAATACAACGAAAGTATAATACATACACAAATTGTTACATTTGTTACAAAATTAAGATATTTTGGTACAGCCTCGGA
The DNA here is from genome assembly GCA_019009955.1 of Riptortus pedestris. Classification (NCBI taxonomy): domain Eukaryota; kingdom Metazoa; phylum Arthropoda; class Insecta; order Hemiptera; family Alydidae; genus Riptortus; species Riptortus pedestris. The sequence continues at coordinate 148,987,539 of CM032229.1, read as the reverse complement.
CGTAGTCGTCCTTCAGTCATTGCGCCTAAATTATAATGAGTTTCTCCACTTGACATCGGAAGGCAGGCATGATATTTCCTTACAAGTTGTTGAAGATGAACTGAAATAGGGGACAGCTTTTAAAAGTAGTGCATTTTAAAGTAGTTTTCACAGTTTTTAACGATAGATATCAGACATGAAATTATACCACAATGTAATTATAATACAATTTATTAAAATAACAAAATGCAATGAAAAAATAGGTACATTATAACTAAATCGAAAATATCAAATTATTACAAACAACGAATGCTAAATAGCGACACTGAAATCAATGAGACACTTGAGCTTGAATTTGGGAAACTAATCCATCAATGTTTGGATTAATTCCACTTATACAAAGACGAAAAGAATTTTCCAAATTATCGTCAGCCAGCCTTGTACGATGTTTTGCTTTATTACCTTTCATGATGGTACAACTGTACGCATTTATAAGTACTGCCAAACCCACGAATCTCTCCTCATATTCCTCATTTGGAGTAAGAAGTGTAATATATTTGTTTAATTGGGTTTTTCAAAATGTCTCGCGGGCCGGATCAAACCTTGCCGCGGGCCGATGGCTGCCCACATATGGTATAGACTAACGATTCCACAATATTACATTTTCAACAACATTGCTTGCGTAACATTATTTGATCCGACTTATAATAAAATAAATGTTTCGAATTTTATGTTTTGTTCCTTCTTTAAACATGCTCCCCCACGTTTCTTGGACCGGTCATCCTTGTTCCGGAATCTCATCCTCTGGTTTTGGAATCTTTCTCTGTAACGCAGCTTATATATTTCATCTGGCAGCATCTCTGTTGAAAATGGCTATGTTTTTCTCTCTACCTTTTTCCCCTGAAGGCCAACAATTGCCTGGACTCAACTCAGGAAACGGTTTGATCTGCCTTTAGCATCTCATTACTTCGGGTCTGGGACATGAATGGTGAGCTTAGCACGTGTGTTCATTGGTTCCTAATAATGCCATCCGGACTAGTCCTTGTATATTTATCTACTTCTTAAATTGTGTTCAAGACCTGCTTGCCTTATCCATATAAAATTACGAATTTCTAGCGATATTATGTTCATATCCTAATGATTTATCAATAATTCATGAAAGCTAAAATAATTATTAATTGACCTATGCTAAGTAAGATTACTACACGGGAGGTAGTTGTTCTTGGCAGACTCAGGATTGGCCACACAAGCCTGACACATAGACCCTTAGTTACAAGGACAGACATCACAATATGGAAATACTGCAACACATACCTAACAATAAAACACATATTAGCAGACCACATTCAACGAAATGACTTTGACATGACCAACGATATAACTGAATTACTAACTGACAGCAGCCGATATATTACACACATCTAAAAAATATAAAAATGTATGGCAATATATAGAATTATAATAAAATAAGTCTACAACACCTCAGATCTGGGGCATAAACAAATAAAATAAAATAAATTTCAAATCTCCATCGATCCGATCTAGTATAAACTGGCCCCACGGAAATATATGGTATCGTCTTATTGCATTTTGATTTACTCGTACATTTTAGATATTGAAGTGTTTACCAATTAGCAGGAGTTGAATACAGTGGACATAAATGAATACTGAAGGACTAAATTTAATGATTTTATTTTTTTTAATTATAAAATTGAATTTTACGTGATTTTTAATTTGTTACTGGATAATATTATAAACTGGTTAAAAGACTTTAGAGATAATTATAAAAGACTAAAGCATTGCCTAACGAAGCTTCCTCCGTTTTAATCTTTATTATCTGCAGGAGACTGAGCAGAGATTAGTTCTAGTCTACCTTACAGCTCAATTTTACTAATGAATTACCTTAAAATTAATGATAAAGTATCCCTCAATAACTATAGCCTAGTTAATTTTACAATATACTGGTCTCCATTTTCTAACAAGCTTCGTCTTATGTTCAGAGTATAATTCAATATTATAAGGAGTGGCGATAAAACACATTAGGGGATAATGTACTTACTCTCTTCGAGTTGATATGTAATCATTAAGGAATCAACACATATATAAACTGTCGTCCATACCTGTCGGTGAAGACCATCGTCACTGGCTGATAGTCAAGTACAGCTGGCAAGCGCTTTCGATACAAAAGCACCATCTTCAAGCCCGTCAAAAGCGTATAAACGTATAAAACCACGTCTTGTCACCGTATTAGGTTGTTTACGTTATAGTCCAGATCTGTTACCTCATAGATCTGTCAACCGAGGAGTTTGTTAGCTAGTGTCCAGGTAAATTGTATTCGTGTGGTGGGTCTTTGTCCTCATCCGTATTGGATTATTGACGTTTCTAGTGTTTTTTAAGAAAAAAAAAGAAAAAAAAAAGAAAAAAAACGTATACAACCTAATACGGGATGCATAAAACCTCCTGACTAACGGACAACTAACTCAGTAAAACTTTTGACGGGCTTAAAGATGGTGTCATTGCATGGCAAGCTCTTGCCAGCTGTACTCGCCAGTGACTACGGTCTCCACCGACAGTTGTAGACAACAGTATCATTTATACTGGCGATTCTAACGCTTTATTTGATTTACGTATTTAAACACTTTGACTACAGAACTAAAATCAACAAAACCTGATATTTCTTGTTTCGACGAAATGCATGTAAGAATGTCTGGAAGTAGTTTACTCTAAACGATTTGGCTTACGTGTTGGCTGCATTTCTGGATTGTTCCAATAGGAATCAAGTCAGGGTGTTTCAGATTGTGGAAGTCTTGGATTTCCAACACTGTGGGCGTTTCGGGATCGTCTTAAAAAGGAAAATTCAAAATCTAGTGGATATTTCAACTATTAATATTGGTGTACATAATAGGCCGATATTTTATATTCTCTTTGGTGGTTGTCCATCTTAGTAAAGAGATGTCCATCACAGTGACCTATTAAAAAAAATTAAACCTGATTATCATTGATCTCAAAACGTAAAAGTCCAATGACAACAATATTAGGTACTCAGGATTCATATAAAGTGCTTCATAACATAATAGCATATTGTTAATATGAGATGAGTAGGAGTGGGGGTTTACTAAAGACCAAAAACAAAATAATGCAAATATCTCGGTTAATAATCAAGATAATGAATAAATGTACATAACAACATTTATAGAACATTACATTTGCATTAAGGTTGGTTTTATACAATGTTTCGATCCAACGCGTATTAACGGAGATATTAAAACTTTTCAAAATTCTCCCCCTCTAAACCCCTCCACCCTCTTGTCCTATTTCAGCCATTAACGAACTTGATCTTTCTTTTTATGTAAAACGATTCTATACATAAACGATCAAACAAAAATTACGACTGCTAGTGCGTTAACAGACAAATTTATATATATACATATAATTTTGAACGGAGTCCATTTTCGCCATCTCATTAATGGGCATTTGAAGAAATCCTTCGAAAATCGCGTCTTGAGTATGACCTCCATAACTGACTTCCCTTGAGGGAAATCTGCTAAAAACATTCATTCTTAGAAAATCAATAGCTTTATTGCCACTACAGCAGAATTGTTAAGAAACCAGACACGTAAATTTGGCGATGTATAATTTTTCATTAATTAATGTTTCAATAAGTATCCCTGGTCAACAAATAGAGTGTATATATATATATATATATATATATATATAAAACAACTCTTGTCCTTGAGTTATCAAGTACTCGAAAGGGTAACAATATGCCCTAAGAAATAAAATATAAGTTAGTTTTGCTCTCTCTCTCTTATTATGGTATTTCATAATGGAAACATTAATTGCAAATAAAATTAAAACAGTCGGTGAAATTTTGTGTTAAGATCGTTAGGAGCGAGGAGTAAAAGCTTTCAGAGTTGTTTGATGAAGAGATTTCCTCTTTTTTCCTCCTCTTTTTTTTCCATGCTTCCTCTCGGCTCTTTTAACCTGATTCAAGTGATGCGACTCCCATAAATATCTCGTTTTTAATGATTCATTTTTATTCTGATTCCGCCTCTCGACTGCTCGAGGAAGAGCACTTGTCAGTCTCGCACAATTAGGGGCGTTATAATTAAAACTGATTTATGAAGATGAAAAAGAAGGGGTTTTCACCGCTCTATTTGCAAAAGACGGAAAGGAAAAGGAAGGAGAAAGAATGTAATAGTTGAAAGGGAAGTGTTTAAAGAGTTTCATGGTTATAAAGTCTCTCTCTCTCTCTCTCTCTCTCTCTCTCTCTCTCTCTCTCTCTCTCTCTCTCTCCCTCTCTCTCTCTCTCTCTCTCTCTCTCTCTCTCTCTCTCTCTCTCTCTCTCTCACTCTCTCTCTCTCTCTCTCTCTCTCTCTCTCTCTCTCTCTCTCTCTCTCTCTCTCTCTCTCGCTCTCTCTCTCTCTCTCTCTCTCACACACACACACACACACACACACGTTGCCCCCCAAATATACACCTTCAAGGTATCTTCTGGAAACCACAGACTGTCCCCTCGCCCTGACAGCAGCCAAAATTGCATAGCGACGGGCTGAATGTGAGATATAAGTCCCTTCTATTCCTCCAGGTAGTCTCCAGGACCCAGCTGCTGTTTCGGTCCCGGATAGGTGCTAAGCAGTTACCTCGGGCATGATAGACAACCAAATTCCAGAGGCTTCATCATTCTAAGCCCTTGTACCGGAGGAGGCGTCCATTGACTGGCACTCACTTCCAGAATAGGAACCCTATAGACTTCCAATTCATGAACGACGTGCATATCTCCCAACCTAGGATCTCAGCCTTCTTATACGTTTTGGATCCTTGCGTAATCCTCACGCTAGGATTTTACCCTCGAGAGTGGGTACCCCACCTCCCACCCTCCAGAAGCCTCAAAGTTTGCCCGACCATTGGAACAATTCTGGTCTGAACATAGTATTTCCTAATCTACTGGCCCAGCGCATTAGTAACATCCTCTCCGGCGACGGACCGAAGAAGGATGTCAGCCAACTCACCAAGCTTGTAGACTGGGTCCAAACCAACAAGTCGCCAATTGTGAACCTCTAGAACGGGTATGAACATCCCCCGGTCAACACCCGCTCCCTCGGTGAGTAGCGGTTCATACCCTCCAAGAGGCTCCCGGGATTGGTTAAGTCTTAACCACTTTGAACTCTGCTTTGGATCCAGCAAACTCTATGGGTTTTAATGTCTATTTGGCACCACTTCTGCCAGTGGTCAATCAAATTTCACATAGCGCTTAGAACTTAAAAAAAATTCTTTATTGATAATTATAAGACTACATAGATGTTACTAGTACGGAGGTTGGATAACAATTGCTTGGGAGGAGGAAATGAAGGGGCTTATATAGAATGATTCTTGTAAGATGCTGACTATGGTGCTAGTGCTGGAGTCCTAGGATTTAAGTTCTCCTTTCTGAAGATCCGAAGTCTCATGAGGATGAAGAGGTCGGGCGAAGTAGTGGTACGGATCCAAACTTATTTCTGCGTCAAATGGAGATGATTCTGCAGAAGATGCTGACAGCGTTGTGAAACATTTGCTTTACATTTATAGTTATTGATAATGGAATATATAGTAAAGAATATTAAATATACTAAACTAATGTAGATTACATAATCTATAAAACTTAAGGAACTAAATGTTAATTTTTGATATTTTTTTTCATATATATTCATTGATCTTTAGAGGCTAAGAGTTCAAAATTTTAAGGACATTTATATCTAGATGAACAATGTTAGGAGATAAACTTTCCTCAATTGTTTCATTCGAATTTAGATAAATTAATGAGCTTAGTGCTAAAAATGTAATTTTCTTGTTTACCAGAATTACACTATAATTATAAGTAACATATATATATTGGCTATGTGATAATATTTAATAAAACTATGCGAATTTACAGTGATAGTTGTACAATAGTGTGCATGACCTATACATAAATTATAAATACATGTGTCTATAATAGATTTAACATTACTACCATAAAAATTTGAATCAATATAATTACAATGACCATAATATGTGTCATTTAAAGTAAGTACATGAGAGCGTAGTGAAAGTGTTGCTATAAGTCTCGTATGCTGTACTGGGCATGATATAAGGGCATAATAATCCACTACTGAAGAAATACATGCAATAATCCATCGTAGAGAGCACAATGAGCGAGGAATGTTAGCCAAAGGATTTCGGTTTTAGAAGAAATAATAGTAATATCCTGAAATTGTGTGAAATTGATTTGTGGGAAGAGTGTCTGGTGTAGTTTACCTTTTTTACTCTCCTCTATACTTGTTATTAAATTTGTTATATTGGTATAGAGATACGAGAGCATATCATGCAATTCTAGTAAGTGTAATTGTAGTTCTTCCTGTGAAAGTACAGAGTTAATAGGTTTTATTTTGTTAATGTTATTATTAAATATGGTAATATCTTTTTGAAAAGTTTTGTTCATATCTTTGTCTGATTTTGCCTGGTATTCAATATTATGTTCTATCTGGTAATTATTGTGTTCTTGTTGTTTATGACTTGGTCATAGTGTTCTTTGTCATCATCGTCGAGATTCCCTGTAAATCAGTTAATAGTCTTCCCTAATCCATTCACAATTCCTCTTTTATAGATATTATGGTTACGATTATATGAATGTATTAATGAAAATTGCGACTTGGTAAATTTCGATAGATTAAGTGTGATTTTGTACTTGGCTAGTGACGAGAATTTATATAGTTGGCTTCCTAGTCTTAATAGTTCATTGTAATATTGTCGATAGTCTACATAAAATGTTATTGTATAGTATTTGTCTAGTATGTGTGCTGGAGGTAGTTTAACATGTGTGTCGGAGTCAGTAATATCTGAGTTCTGAACTAAAACAGATAAAACGTTTTCGTAGGTTGTAAGTTTTTCATTTTCTTTGTATGTTGTCCTTATGTACTTTTTATGTTCTGTTCTTTTCTTTACATAATACCTACACTTTATAAGGGTTTTGATTTTTAGTCCGTGTGTTAGCCTTAGTGTACAGTTGACTGTCTTCGATATCTGGAATTTCTTCTGTATCATTAGTTAGTTTGTCTGTGCGTTTTTCTTTTTCTCTAGTAATATTATAATGTGCTATTTTTTGCGTAATTTTAAGTCTTTCGTGATATGGTTCTAAAAATATTTTCGTGATTCTATTATCCGTCTCAAAGTTGTCTGTCTGTAATTCCGAACGTTATTTCATTGGGTATGTGTTTTAACGTTTGATTTAAAGTGTTGTTGAATGTTAATGTTGCTAATCGTACCTGTCGTGTTAGTGTGATATGTGGGTCTTCTTCTTTGACAGCTCGAAGGATTCCAATCATGTTAGAGTGAGTGCAGTTCGGTAAATCCAATGATTTTGTATGCATAGGAGTTGTTTCTGTAAGAAGTGGAGAATTAAATTGTTGCCACATTCCTTCCCGTTTTCCATGCGAATTACTGTGGGTCGTGTTCTAAATACTCGTCTAGTGTATGTAGTACATTTATAGCGTTACCTTGGTTTACTAGTATGGTAAACAGTCGCTTTGAAAATGTGTATATTGTAATGATGTATTTAGACTGGTAATGTAACGTATCCATCATTAACTCGTTAAAATGCCTGTCCATACACACATGCAGTAAAGAATTTTGGTTTTACTGGCTTCCTGTCATATTTTGTTTTCCTACAGGTGGAGCATTTGTTTACGTAATCCGTAATTTTGTCTTTCATACGTGGGAAGTAGTAATTTTTTTTCAACTTATTATAAGTTTCCAATCCACCGCGATGATATGATTTGCCTATGTGATAATCTAAAATTAATTGTGTCTGTTAGTATGTCTATACATTTTTTTCTTGTATCGTTTAATTTTTACGGATGGGTATTTGTCCGAAATTTTTTTATACATTTCTTCGAATTCGGGAGGCGTACCGTCTCAACACTAGATTCACAATATAGTCCGTAAGTCGTATTCGGTTTGAGAATTTCCTGGAGAACGTCCTCTAAGTCTGAGCAAAAATGGTAGGCAGTCTGGATGTAGTATCTGTTTTTGTTGAATGGTTTTGTAAATTCAAAAGTCTGACTTACGCGTTGTATGAAAATTTGATTTTTCTCGACGTTAATAGGCTTGAGAGGATTATCTATAATCCAGACTTATTGTTAGATGATTCCTGTGAATGAACTTTCTGGAATTTGGAGTCATCTCGGGTTTCCCTTACGTCAGATCCTCGCTCTAGTAAGCTGTGACTATGACAGTCAGTTTCTATTGGAAAGTGTGATGTAGACGGTTCATCATGAAAGTAAGAATGTAGGATTCAATTGAAATACACGTGTTCTCTATTTTCCGAGATAGGTCGTCAGCTACGTTACTTCTACAGTTGATGTGTTTTAGGTCGAAGTCAGATAATTAAAATATGCACTTCATTAATGTATTGTTCGCGTTTTTCATCGAAAATATCCCATGTTAATGGTTTGTGGTCAGTCTGTAACGTGATTTGTTTTGCAAATAAATATGGTTTGAAATGAGTACAAGACCCTGCTAGTAATTCATTTTCAATAGTTGAGTATTTCAAGTCAGTAGGAGATAATGTTCGAGATGCACAAGCAATCGTGTGGTCCCTCCCTTCTGAAAGTTGTGACAATAATGCTCCAATTGCATAATTGCTTGCGACAATAGTCAATGTGAAGGGTAATTGAAAATCTAGATATTGGAGGATTGGTGCTTTCGTAATCATATCTTTCAATTGTTTAATAACTTCGAGTCTGCCGGTTCAGTTTGTTTTAATGTGTTTGTAAGTGGTTTAGTTATATCTACATAGGCTTTAATACATTTCCTGTTATATCCAAAAAGTCCCAAAAATTGCCGAATTTCTTTTTCCGTTTTAGGGGTAAGAAAGTTTAAAATTGCCTTTATTTTGTCAGGATTTGATTTTAGAGAATATGGCCTAGGAAGGGTATTTGAAAAAAATCTATTTTTCCCTGTTGAATAGTTAAATTGTAGTCTACAAGTCGTTGAAGTACCAGTCGTATATGGTGAAAATGACCTTGTTCTGTCTACAGTTACGTCTTGGGAACATCCGCTCTGCTGACATCACAAACATCAGCATATATTTCCTTAATAATACCTTCCATTTTTCCTCTCCTTATCATTTCCCCAGTAGCTGTAGCCTGTTTTAAGTTTTTATATGTTATTATCAATAAAGGACTTTTTAAAAAGGCTTTCATGCATACTTTATACATAACTGGCACCCGAACAGGGACTGGTGTCCTAGGAGTATGTTATCTAGGGGGAAATTTGAATAGGTACATTTTCATAAAGAAACTATTGGGAAATATTTTATTGAATGGACATAAAATATATTCAGAACCTTGTGTTTCTCCCACAGTTGTTTTTACAAAAAATGTTTCTTTGAACCTACGCCAATGAGGTGGCACTATTTCTGGATTTATATAATTCTTTAAAGATCCCGTGTCTATTAACCATTTCCTGCTTTCGTGATCCAAAAAGTAAGGAAGTGATTTATCCATTGCCTTTAATTCAAATCTCTGTCCGGTGGCTTGTGAGGGTGGTGACTTCTCTCTAAAAAATGGTCTGTAAGTTTGTTTATGTGAATTTTCTAATTTGTTCTTGCATGTGTTGTAACTTGTTATCAGTTTCAGAATTATTTATTTTTTTTTGTTTATTTGACTTGACATATGCTATCTCTAATGGCAAAATGAAATTTTTATTAGGCTTAGGTTGAATGGACTTCATAGAGACAGTGTTTTGACTATTCCATTTGGGAACAGAGGGTTGTTGCACAAGTGGTTGAGTTTGTTGGAAAAAGGGTTGTGTATTAAAGGGTCTTGGTTGAAAGGGTTGAGCAAAGTTTTGATTTGGTTGAAAATTTGGTCTAAATCTAGGGGGAGATATTTGATGAGAAAAATTTGGAATTCTGGCATTATGTTTATGAGTGTCAATTTTGTTCATGACTTCCATAGTGTGGTTTAATTTTAATTGTGATAATATAATGCTGCAGTCGCTTATTAATTTTGATCTAGCATCGTTTAAGTCTTGTATCTGTAATACCTGTAAGTGTGCTCCTAGGGTAGGGTGTATACCGTGTATAAATGTCCGTATTAGTGTAGCGTCTAGTTGCAGTATCAGCTGGTCTAACAGAGTGCCAGCGACCTTGTCTAGTTTATGTCGGGTTACTACTGTCTTTTTTCATCTAGTCTATCCAGACATTCTATCGAGTGTTCTCTTTGGTTCGATCTCATGACAGATAGCTCTTATTGGTTGGACATTATAGGGCTTAATTTAGAAGGTTGAATAACAATGTAGTTTTTATAGGATATACAGAGCTATTCACAGGACAATGTGAACTTCTGAATGACTATTGTTACTGTAGAAATGTTAGTCAAGTTTATAATAATTGTATTCAAGATATATTAGAATATAAGAAATTAAATAATTTTAAGAGTTTAATTGTTAGGAAGAACAGTCAATTTATAAAATAAATACCAATAATTAATCAATTTTTATTATATAACGAGTCCCATATTACTATAAATAATTAAGGGCATAATGTAACTGTTCTTACCAAATTAACGGAACTTTCAAACGTTAATTCATCCGAAATACTTTATAATTCTCCCATACCATATTCCTACTAGGGATCATATCCTATTTTAAGTTTTAACATGGATGGAAGTGTTTGTTTATGTAAGAAATAATGTTTCTTTCAAACAAATTTTAAATAAATACCTGGAGAATCTTCACCTAGTTTTGCCATTCCAAATATTAGTGCAAAAATCCCCTCAAACCGTTCTAAGAGTAATAATAGGTGTTCATTTCCTGAATTAATCTCGTCCATTAGCTGGTCACACGTCCGGGAATCTTTGTACTGGCTTTTCAAGTGTGATGTTTTAAGATTTGTTCTATTGTTTCAAATATACGTCGTAAGAAACATCGTTTGGCTAATCCCTTTATCTTGTACTGAACCATGAAAATATTCTTCCAGGGTTGCATTTTTGTGGGAATTTCCTCCATGCATTTTCCGGCAATCAACTCTCTTACAACTTGACAAAAATAGAATAATTCTTCAGAATTCCCATCATAATCATTTTTAAATCAAAGTCAGAAATTATGTATGCCATTGTGTTGTTTGACACTGTTTAATTTTATGTCTAGTAATTGTGATGCTAGTACCCCTATGTCAGTGTCGCTGTCAGCAAACAGTCTCTTAATATTTAGTCGGTCACTTAATTTACTCTTAAAAATAAATTATATAATATACACAAAATTAAGATATAATTTAAGAAAAATATTACTATAATTTATGAAAAAAAATTATTATAATTGAGAATTTGGTAAAAAAATATATATTCCATTAACAACATTAATTTTTTTATAAAGCAATGTATCTTTTACGTGTTTTTTTAAGTACCTTTTTAAGCTCTCAGAGCGAAGTGAAGACTTGATGAATTCTGGGTGATGATTTGAGTATTGAAATACTCCTGTGAAATCAGTTCCGGCTTCTCCTGGCTGGATCATAAAGATACGGATGTGTTTCCTGTGTCCTTGGTGGAGGCTTTGAAGAGCTTAAAATCGCTGCACCAGTCACTCAGCTTCGGGAGCCAAACAAATCTCACAACGCTCTTAGAACTTACTAAAAATACTTTGTTGGTAATTACAAGACGACATAGATGTTACTAGTACGGAGGTTGGATAGCAATTGCTCGTGAGGAGGAAAGGAGGGGGGTTTAGATAGGATTCTTGTAAGATGCTGACTCTGCTGTTAGTCCTGGAGTCCTAGGATCTAAGCGTCCTTTCAGCTCGTCAGTGTAGCCTACACTCCTTATTCAAGAGCCAAGGCCATGAGTTCCTCAGGATTTCACTAGAACTCTTTGTTTACTGGACAATGGTAACGTTCATGAACCAATTAAAGATAACATATTTTAATGGTGTTTCGGTTTCGACGGATGAACTACTCTCGCAACCAATAGATAAGGTGTGTGGCGTCATTAATTTAGACAATGTATCGTATCTTGGTACTCATTGGACAGCCTATTTTAAGAATGGTAACACCAATCACTACTTTGACTATTATGACAACCTTCCATCAGCTATGTATCTATATATTAGTAAGATATCTGTGGAAGAATAACATATATTATAAGTTTGATGGTGTACAACGAGGTGAGGACCCACCGATATGTGGTCAGCTTTGTCTGGTCGTTCAGAAGGAGCTATCCGATAGTTAAGAGCATAGATAATGAACACAATTAAGGTAAAAGGAGACATAGCTGACCAGGTTATGAAATTACTAAACTGTCGAACTCTTGACGCTATTTTCGAAAATGTCCTCAAATATCCACCGATCCTACCAACTAGATGACGAAAATGAGGTCCGTCATAATTTTATATGCATATACTTGTCTGTTACCGCTCTAGTGCTCGCAATGATTATTTGTTTGAAACCATACTCGATATATAAGTGTTTCATGTAAAACTAAAGGTCAAGTGTGATAATGGCTGAAATTGAACCATAGGGAGGGGGGGGGAGGGCGTTTAAAGGGGATGAATTTCGAAAATTCGGAATATCTCCGTTATTTTGTGAAGGTCAGACATAAAGAACCAATCTTATTGCAAATGTAATGATTTATAAATATTGTTATGTACGTTTTTTCTCTACCTTCATTCTTAGCCGGGATATTTGGATTTATTAGTTTTCAGCCTTTAGTAAATCTCCATTCCTACTTATGCCATATTAACAATAGGCTGTTTTACTATGAAGTACTTCATTTGAAGCCTAAATACCCAATATTGGCCCATTAAACCTTCATGTTTTGAGGTATCATTTCATATCAAACTTGAATTTCAAGTTGAAGTCGTGCATCTTATTAGCCGTAATATAGAAATTCGAATTAAATTCAACAATATCAACCACCCCATTCCAGAACGCGGGTTATATGCGGACTTTTCTTATTTATATGTATAGGTACTCTATTTAACAGACTTAATAATGTTAAAGTTAAATGTGTGTGTGTGTGTGTGTGTGAGAGAGAGAGAGAGAGAGAGAGAGAGAGAGACAGAGAGAGAGAGAGAGAGAAAGAGAGAGAGAGCATAAAATAAAATGCCGTTGGAACAACGAAAATTGCAAAATGATATAATCCATAAAAGTAACTACATATAATAAGATAAAATAGTTTAAATAACAATAAATAAACCTAGAATTATGGGTTCACATACTTGCATACTTAGGTTTGTAGTCCATGTGAGAAAGTTTTTTAACAGTCTGAGGATTTATTATTGCTATTTCAAAAACAACATTCAAGAGAGAATGTATATATATATATATATATATATATATATATATATATATATATATATATATATATATACTAGCTCAGATACCCGGCTTCGCCCGGGAATTCATTTGAGGCTGAATGGTGATGGTATTTTTTAGCAGGCTTTACGTTGCACAATATTTTGACATTTACCCGTCCCAGTGTTTAGGATTGATACCCGTCGTTGCCGGTGATTTGCTAATAATAGAATTATTTGTTCGATAATTCTTCACAGTCTTCGATATTTTTATATTTCCCGTTTCTTATACATGTAAATATGGTGAATTTTTATTCCAGGCCTCCCTTATAACTCCCCTCCCGTTCGAACCTAACAATTTTAATATAACTTATAATCATGGAAGAATTAATGCTAATTGACATACCGAGTTTTGTTAAGTTCGGTTCAGCCGTTAGTGCCCGCTAATATAATTGTTCGTGGGGACGAGGATAATCGCTAAAAGTATAATATTAAAAATTAACTACATATAATGAGATACAAAATCTGTTAATGATATAATGTGATCATTTAGTTCTTACGCAAATCCAATGTTTTTTTTTAGCCTTAGAACAACAAAGCAGGCGTTAATAAATAATATCTAACAATTTTTAGTATTTTATCTACATTTAATATTTTATATGCTGTGTAAATTTAAAAAAAATTAATTCTCATAAAAAAATTAAACGACCCTTTTGCAACTTGCCACAAACAATAATTCAAAATTAATCGCTCATTAGACTGCCTTCTCCTCAAATAAGTAGCTATCCGACAAGAGCCAGTCTCATACGTAGCCAAGTTTTAGTGTGGAGGCCAAAAGCTGGCCGTGGGGAGAGGCCCAGAGGGGGGGAGCCGGTGGGACAAGGAAAGGCACTCGAGTCGATTGGCCCCAGCTGTAGCACATTCAGAGGAAAATAATTTTGCTGGCTTTCCCTGCTGGACCCCATCGACTCGATGGCCTCTAAGGATGTGTGTCCTGTCTTACTACATACACAGGCCCACTCTATGCTTTTAGCTAGCCACCAATATACTCCCTTTAGCTACCATCAAATACCGGCACATTTGTCTTTATTTATCTACAGAATTAGTTTCAAGGGCCCCTTACTAGGTAATCATGATTATATATATATATATATATATATATATCTATATATATATATAAATATATATATAATATATATATAATATCGTATCGTCGGCTTGGAAGAAGACTGTCATAAACTCAAAATACAGTAAAGACACAACTTATATGTGACTTCTGTTGCACAGAATACATGGGGGGGGGGGGGCGGGTCGACTTGTCAGAAACACATACTGTCACTAGTGGCAATCTAGCGGCCGCCAAATGAATTACAAGGTGTAACTCTCTTCCACATAGAATTATAGACAAATTGAAGTTGTTTACATTGCGAAAACATAAAAATGACATTGCTATCAATTATAGTTCTGTATTTAATATTTTAAATTAAATAATAATTACCAAATGAAACATATATTATTCATTAAGGTTAACTTTATTTATATGATACAGTGAGATCACTTGAATTCATTTAATCTATATTTCTCTTCTCAAGATTGTTTACTTTGTATATTCATAAGCAATTAATAGTTTAAATTCCTTCAATCCAAAATTTAGTGTTTCTATTTCTTTAAAGTAAGCAATTGTTTTATTTTCTTTAGAACTACAGTGTATAATTGCAAGTTGATCTATCAAGGCTTGACCACTTATTTGTTTTATCACCTTAACCAATTCTATGGGTTTCAAATCCCACCCTGGCTAGAAAGGTGGTTAACCTGTAGATAACCCGTCCCGATTAGCCTAAGTTGCAAAAAGTGGACGTTAAATAAATAATAATTATAATTCTATGGCTTCAAAAGTGGTTATTACAATATTCAAATCAATATTCATTATTTGACATGTGTAATTAAGACAGATTTATTTTGTGGGTTTATTCACAGAGATGCTGATTATTATTCAATTCATTTCTTGAATATTTTCCAATATAGGTGTACACTATTAATTTATTCTCGTAAACACAATTTATTTACTCATTAATATACTATTTATTCACTCTAAAGAGAACTGTACACTTATCACTTGCCTATGGGTGCTATATTTCTTTCCTTGATAACTAATTACTTATGTTTACCTTTAAAGCTCTATTATCATTTCAATTTCATTATCTAGAGCCTAAATACACCAGCGATTTAAAGTCGGTCTAGATAAATTAAACAAGGCATGGGATAAAAAGTTGTTTACCATTTATTAATGATTCATTATTTCACATATCAACAAGAGACTATATGTTAATTCTAATGATTTAAAACACTTTAAAAAACATATTCCCTTGCTGATTGCAAGCATTCATTTCATATGACCACGTTGTAGCATACTGGTTGAAAACAGATGATATAACCTTTTCTATTGTGAACCATAGAGCGTGGTACTCTTCGTTTGGTTGTCTACCCTTTGGTGACGTCCCCCCCCCACATGCCAGCTGACAGTTTGAATTTAATTTCTTATGTAGTGTTTTATTTCTCTTCAATTTTCAACACTTCACTTCTAATCATTGAAAAATCTTGCTCTTGTTGATATAAATTCTTATCCTATTGCCTAGTTCAATTTCTTGGTTCATTCCTTTGTCGGATTTATCCCAGCATTTTTCATTAATTAGTTGTCTTTACCATTTTAGCTTTCTTCTATTTATGTTGGATCTCAGAGTGTCTTTCCTCTCTCGCTCTTTCTTTTCTCCTTTTCTTTTCTCTCTCGGTCTCTCCTCCACATGGATGATGCTCATTTCATTGTATTATTTATCTTTATCATGATTAAAGACACCGATTCTACTCTTCCCCCCAAGGGAGCCCTTCCAACCGGAAGTGAAGGATCCAGTGCTGCGGATGCAGCTCGTGCTACCAAGCTGGAAAGGCGTATGCGTGGACTAAGAAGAAACATCGTTGACCAAGCCACTTTTGATCTGGACAAACTTCACGGAAGATTGATGCCAACATATTTGAAGTCAAAAGGTGTCCACCATTAAACGATATTGGGAGGAATTTCTAGCTGCCTGGAACAAGCGTGAGGAAATCCAGGTTTCTGGAAAGGATGACTTTCCTAACGACACTTGGTATGAATTGTTTGATTTACTAGAAGGTGAGACCATCAGAGCGAGTGGCAACCCTTTTGAGTGTGAAGAGGCGCTTGGACGCTAGGCGCACTCGAGCCATCCTCATCAAGCTTACCTTTTCATGGTCTCAACGCCAGCACTGCTTCTTTCAACAAGCCCCAGTTGCCAAAGATTCGTATTCCCCTACATTTTCCTGGTGATGTGCTGAAGTGGACGCATTTTCGTGACACTTTTCCTTTCAATGATCCACAACGAGCCTTCTCTCTCAAACATAGAAAGATTCCACTACCTCATTGGCGCTTTGGAGGGTGAAGCTGCGTCCCTTATTTCGAGATTCCCAGTTGAAGAACAGTCACATGAACAAGCTTGGGCAAAGGTTGTTGAGGGCATACTACAACCCACGTATCTTGGTCAAGCCTCTTGATTCATAAGATTGTTGACCACGACACAAGGTTCATTCAAGGACGAAATGCAACGCTACGATGCATTTCTCACTGGTGTAGCGGAAACAGCATTGACGCGTTCCGCGCTTTGGCGGATAGAACAAGCCTCTGAGTATTCATTCTCGCCACTCTTGCCTTAAGAGCTCTAGATTATGAAACAAGACGACATTTCGAGTTATCATTGAGGCCAAGGCGAGAGTTTCCCAACATTCAAGTGACGTACTCGATTTCGTCCGCAAAAGAAAATCGGCGTTGAATATGTCTCGAGGTGTTAGAACGAATTTCAGTTCACTTCAAATCCAAACATCCCAGTCATGGTTTCAAATCCAATGTCAAAGTCCATTCTGTTGCATTTCACTCTGCCAGACAGCACAATCATCAAGCCAGAGCTGCTTCACCAAAAATCGGCAACTCCAGAAGTCCCAAGTGCAACCATTGTCAGGGACAACACCTCCTATCTCACTGTTCTGGCTTCTTTCCAATCTACCAGCATCAAAAAGAGACTTGAGCTAGTCCGTACTTGGAAAGGTTTTGCTGGAATTGCTTACGTAAAGGGCACAATGTTTCGTCCTGTTTCTACTTCTCCAAATTCCGATGCCGTCAGTGCAACAAGCGTCACCACACGCCGATCCACCGTGATAATGGAGACAGTTCAAAGACGAAAGAAGACTCAAAGCCTACTACTCCAACTGATTCGGAGACATTTATAGGTTTCGGTTCCACACCTGCTGCGTCTATCACATCCAACTGCATGGTTCCTATTGGGTACGGTGCGTACCTTTATTAGGGATCACCGTGGGGCTTATCATCCAGCCCGCGGTCTACTTGACAGGTCCGGCAGTCCAACACACCTTCCTCACCACGTCCACTGGCTAAGAAACTTGGCACCAAAATTCATCCGTTTACCGGACGCATCACAAGCTTGGGAGAGTCAACCATACCAAAATCACAACTAAAAGGAACACATTGAGTGCAATCTCCGTCCGTGTATGGGTGACCAAGGGTACAGCCTGTCAGCTGTAGTCGTTCGACAAATAACCTCGGCTCTTTCTTCCGACACCTACACGCAACATTCCACAATCAATGGTGAATCGTCTCAAGCACCATTCTCTTGCTGACCCACAATTTGGAGATCTGGTCCGATTGACATTCTTATTGGCGGTGACTTAATTTAAATTAAAAAATTTAATTAAACTTAATTTTAATTAAAAAAAAGATAATTACGAACGGGAATTCCCTTTGAGTCAGGCGTTGACGAAATTATTCTTGCAGCCGACCGTCTTCGGTCATGTAGCGTCTGGCACTGTTCGAAATTTCTTCCCGTCATCATCTATTTCTATGTTCATACGATCTGAGGAAGATACCTGGAAGCTCAATTGAAGGTTGTCGGGGAAGTGCAAAGAACCCTCACCTGTGGACCTCGCGGGGACCACGGGATAGGCCGAAGTTGCTACCTGCTGCCGAGGGAAACGCCAAGACAGTTTCCAATTTCAGTCCCTGGTCAAGCAACAGCGTCGCCATGACCAGCGTTTCGGCCAAGCAGAAAGATCACTTACCTTATGACCGGACATCCAGACTTTCGTCCAATTCACACCCTGATCAGAACCGTTGCAAGATTAATAAGGCTCGCCCAAAGGATAAAGTCTGGCAATCAAGCTTAGAGCCAGGAACCACTCACCAGTTGTACCGATCCTATCACACTCAAGGAATTTGCCGAAGCACAGTAGAGATAAATGCACGTCCAAAACGACTTCCATTTCCCGAACGGGGTATTCAAGGCACACAATACTCCCAAGGAGCCGTCTCAACTCTTCCCCTTTCCTTGATGAACGAGGGATCCTCAGGGTGGGCGGCAGGTACACAATCCCATCGTTGGACATTTCGAAGAAATAACTTAGGTTCTCCCCGGCCCCCCCCGCTAGGGACAACGTTGTTTAGAAAACTCCTAGCGGGACTACCTTAACCAGGTGCCGCTACCTCACGCGCGCCCTTAATATTTAGAACCTTAAGTTATAGAGGAGAAGATTTAATTTCTTTTAATTTATTAATTCAGAAGCTTTTTATCATTTCATTTATTTGAAGAAACTATTTTATTTACCTTTATTCAAGCTAATCTTTTTTTTCTCTCCTTGTGGAATAAGCCAATTATCACTAGGTTAATTAGACTAGTCAAATAGTTTAAGTTATATGTCATAAGACTTAGCTTTAAGTATCTTCTATCACAACGCTGCAACTCATCTCAGCTGTCTCATCTCCGCCATGTCGATATCGTCGTAATTTCCTCATCAAATCCTGTTCATCTCCGCCACGGCGATATCATTATTCGTATATCATTATTCTTCGTCACATCAAACTTATCTCCGCCACGGCGATTTCATAATCTGCATCACGGCCTCCGTACTAAGCTATAATTAAATCAGCTAAGGCTCATTTAGGTGGGCGGTATGTTCAATTTACAATTGAAGTGGCAATAAGCTATAGTCCAGCCCCATCTGTTGGCAACTAGACCAACCAAGGATGCCCCCTGGAGAGTGCTGACCCCTACAGCCTACTCTGGTGAATTCTACCTGAGAGGGCATCCTTAGGTTCAAAGTGCAGGAGATAAGGAGACAGGCTGGGACAGTCGAGTGACTAGGAGGAGAGAGAGTAGAGCTCCCGGGTACTGATTTAGCCTTTTCTCACGCCTGCCTTTTAGAACTTCCAACATGAGGGAGTAAAGGAAGGAACATCCAGGGGGAGAGCAGGATGGAGGAAGGAAGAGGGAGAAAAACATAGCAGCACCAGACAGTATCACCATAGCATCAAGTATCCCTTAAAGTAATGCATACTAACTCACTAACAAATATATGCCCTGCATTAGCCCATCCCCCACAATATCCTGTAATTATTCAGCATAGAAATACATAGTTTGATCCAGATATCTTATGATTATTCAATACACTATTATGGTAATAATAGGTTTACAAATCATGGTCCTCCGGTATCAAATCGCAAATACAAACTTACATGAACCAGCACCTCTCTTAAATATTTACAAGTTGTTAGCGGGTAAGGCCGAAGGGCTTGTAAGTAAACAACTAGCATCCTATATATTGTTTGTTTCGTAAGGTTTTAGTACAAAAAACTTCAAGGTTATCCTCATCCATATCGCCACTTTATCAATATAAACAAGGATACAAAAAACTTGTAATTTAAATTTATTTGTATAATTTCGTAGTTTTTCCGAATTAAAATTAAAGAATTTAACTTTGGCGTCATCTCTCCAAGGGCCACTGCAATATCATAGTAAGTATTTGCATTTCGTTTCGAATATCTGTATACTTATGGGATTCAATAATATGCGATAGATAGTCTGTAGTAAGGCCTGTACACCTCCCAACAAATCGGGGGTTTTGTCTTTTGTTATAAGATAACCATGCATACATCGTGTGTGCCCTATTCGGGAGACTTCATAATACGGCTTCAATCTCTTCAGTTGTCTCCTTGTCGAATATTTTCCATGGACGTATGTAGGTTTTAATAGTTTTTAGTTTATTGTTCTGGGTTTCGTTCCACATTTGTTGCCAGTTTTTATCAATTTCTTCTTTGAGTGGTTGTTAGAGTTCTGCAGATTTAATTGTTGTTGGGGTGGTGGAGTCGAGTTGGTGGGCTTCTCTGGCTGCAACATCTGTTATTTCATTTCCATCTATCCCCACGTGCCTTGGAATCCAAAACAAGTAGACGGACCTTTTTAACTCTCGGAACTTTTGTTTATAATTATATGTTTTTTGTACTATTGGATTGTTTTTAAATACATCATTAATACTCAATATAGGACACTCAACGAGTCGGTGTGTATCAGGAATTTTTCATGTGGAATTTATACTTGTACGTCACTAAGTGTCTGTGTTTTACTCTTCAGCTCTTAGACCAGCGACCCAATGATCCGATCTTACATTATGAAGACATTTCGATCAGGCGGTGTGTAATATTAAAGAGGCAAGCCTGAAGATAGCCGAGTTTCCTTCTAGCTTAAAGAATTGGCAGAGCTGTCACAGTACAAGAAGCCAAAGTGGGGATAAGGCTCCCTGCATTGCATTATATATCTGTATTGCCACTTGCTCCGCCCTATCCCAGGAGTTCCTTTTTATGGCCCAACAATTACCTTGCTCCGCTATCAACTATTCAACTTCCAAGGTTCAACTTCCCTTCCGAGCCCTCCTTCTTCGTCAATTCTAGAAAACAATTTCATCCCTTTTAGTCAGGAACAAGTTTAGAAATCGTAAATATCTACTTCCTTAACTTCGTTCAGAGATTCAACATAAGCAACTGA
Source organism: Riptortus pedestris (assembly GCA_019009955.1). Classification (NCBI taxonomy): domain Eukaryota; kingdom Metazoa; phylum Arthropoda; class Insecta; order Hemiptera; family Alydidae; genus Riptortus; species Riptortus pedestris. The sequence goes on along the minus strand of CM032229.1, from coordinate 148,966,357 downwards.
ACTAGTAAATGAATGTCCATTACTCATACTTAACTTTGGTATAATCAATGCTGAGGGGAAATGACTATTGGTTGAGTTGTACTTTATGAGGTCTTTCAAATAGTGCTAAAGTAAGCTTTTCTAGTCAAATGTACAGACGTAGCTAAAAAGGCAATAGATTGATTTCAGCCTAACGCATTGATTAGGATTAATATGATTTGGGCGATCAACAACTAGGTTATTATGCCCTTTATAGTAGTATAATGCTGTTTACAAGTTCCTGTTTTACTCTATGTCATAAATAATACCAACTAATATATTGCACATACCGCTCTTGTCATGTCCTAAGGGTTGCTAGTAACACGAGTTTCATTGTACCTATTTACACTGCTTACTCCTGGCTTAATATTTTTAACTGCCTTTATATTTGGCCAATAATTAATAGTTATTGTACATTTTTAAATACTGGCAATAAATTTACTTATCCTATTTAATAATAGTAAATACACTTTTTTCATTATATATTATATTACATAAACATATATTTTCTCCCTTACAAGTGCATATGTATTCTCTATCTTGAATATTAACCGAGATATTTGAATTTTTATTAATTGTAACGGTCGAGGTGAGATCAGCTAACTTCAGGACTAGTCGTGTGTTTCTTTCAAGAGCCAGTTCGGCCGTTTCCGTAACTGTACGGCTCTCGTGTAATTTCGCTATTGTAAAACTTCACGTGGGAACTCTGCTTAGTTTACGCAGCCACTGTGTGACTTTTGATTTAAATTGAATAAGATGGTGTAGGGGAGGATTAACATATAAAGCTTCATCAATTATGTTTTATGGCATTGATAGGAGTGCAGGGAAGTCATGTGGCGGCTTCATCAGGTTTTCCAAATAATGTTAACTCAAACTTCAACATATTTAGGAAATATTTAGGTCGCATTAGCTTCGATTCGATATATTAGTGTGGAGGTTCAAGTTTCTGCTGTGGAGGTTCATCGGCTATCGCTAATATGGACTAACTCGGCAGTCCATACAGCCTAAAGTCGGCGGAAATCTTGTGAATATCTGACCGTTATTAAAGGCAACTTGACAGGAGGTGGAAAATTAGTTTCTGGCAACGAGGCTAGAGCTTCGTTAGTGCTGTTTTGAATTCCGTGCTCGAAGCGAGCGCCCTCTCCCCCACTCAAGCAGTATTAAGCTCAAGCCCCTCTCGCCTCTTAAGCAGCGCTAAGCTCAAGCAGGGCCGAGCCTCTTAAGAATAACGACTGCACTAATTGTCTCGTGGAGAACGCTCGCCTGGAATCTCTAATGTTGTGGAGAGTCCACAAAGCCTGCTCTATCTTAGACAATGTTACACTCTCAATGGTCATTACATAAGATGTACTTAGTTATCTGTTTGAGAACCTTACTTGAAAATGGAAATTACAAAATAATACAAGTGGTAGGTATTTAAAAATGAAAATAAAATGCCGTTTTCTTCTTAATACCCTCTGTTATCTTATGGGATAGTCAGGTATATATTCATTTATTTGAGTGTGATTACTACATAGGTAAATTTACATTTCTACCCCAAGAGCACCATTTTTGCAAAATCAGCTGTACACGACAATTAAATGACATATTGTGTTTGCTAAAGAGATGTTCTGGATTCTGAGGATGAAAGAAAAAAAACCGTAGTTTTAGATTTCTAAACTCAAAATATTAAGCGGACAGTAATCTTGGAAATAGTGCAAAGGGTAAAAATTAGAAAATAAAAAACTAAAAGGAATAATTAAAAACGTCCGTCACGCAGGAGCTGCGTAAACTAAGCAGATCTCCCACGCGAAATATTACAATAGAGAAATCTGCCTAATAACAACGGCAGTAGTGAGGAATCTCTAAACCTTTACACGAGGGACGAATACTTACGGCAACGGCCGCCAGAGCTCTCGCATAGCCCACTCCTGTCGACCGCCCACACAATACAAATGCAAATATCTCGGTTAATATTCAAGATAGAGAATAAATGTATATAACAATATTTATAGTAAATTTAATTTGCAATAAGATTAATTCTATAAACTTTTTCGATCCAACGTATATTAACGGAGATATTTCGAATTTTCAAAAATTCCCCCACTGGTCCGATTTCAGCCATTAACGAACTTGATCTTTCTTTTTACATAAAACGATCAAATATGAAGTTTGGTAACGATCAAACAAAAATTGCGACCGCTAGAGCGGTTACAGACAAATATATATATATATATATATATATATATATATATATATATATTTATATAAAATTGTAACCTCTGTCTGTACATTGATTTATTTCGCGAAATTTCACGATAACTTTTCGTTTCACATGTTATAGACACCATAACTGCATTTAGTTTCTTTGGTGTCTGTTTGTTTGTTTGTTTATTTGTTTGTTTGTTTGTTTGTTACCTTTTCACGCATAAACGGCTGAACCGAATTTTATGAAACTTGGTATGTATATTACTACTAACCCAACTTATACTTTAGACTATATTAATATTCTCTGAGACGAACAGGAGTGGGGGTAATAAGTGAAGCCAGAAATTAAAAATAGCTATATTTCGTTTCCTATTGCTTTTTCGGCAAATATGAACATCACAAAAGTTATTTATTTTGTTATTTAGAGTAAGTTTTGTTATATACACTTTTTTCGTATACCGAATTATAAACGAGATATACGCTAAAACCTATAGCGGAAGTGAACAATTTTATTTGGGACAAAAGACCCAACCGAAATAGTTAAAACTCGGTATGTATATTAGCACTAACGCTTTCATTATAACAAGCCATACCAACATTTCTAGGGACGGGCAGGAGTGGGGGTTGGAAGGAGGCCTGAATTTAAAAATAGCGGTATTTCGTTTTCTATTCGTTTTTCGGAAAATCTGAACATTACAAAAGTTGTTTATTTTGTTATTTAGAGTAACTTTTGTGATATCCATTTTTGTCGTTTAACAAAGTATAAACGAGATATACACTATAAGCTAAAGCAGGAGTCAACTATTTCATTGGGCGCTAACGATTAAACCGAACTTAAAAAAACTCGGTATGTCAACTAGCATAAATTCTTCCATGTTTATAAGCTATATTAAAAATTTTAGGTTAGGACGAGAGTGGGGGTTATAAGGGAGGCCTGAAATTTCATTGATTATTTGTTTTTCAACAAACATGCACATAACAAAAGTTGGTTACTTTGTTATTTAGATTAACTTTTGTTTTATACATTTCTCCAGGAACAATGTGTGGAGCAAGTAATTTGCGTAGAAATATTGATATGATCAACAATTCATTCCAATTTGAACTATGAGGTACCTCAACTGGAAAAATTAATTCAAATCTATGTTAATATTTTGTCTTTAATAACTGAAATCTATGCATAATGCAAAGGAGACGGGAAATATTACAATATGGAGGACAGTGAAGCCTTACATAAAAAAATTAATTGTAGTATTAACAAATGCCAACAACGGGTATAAACCCTAAACAATGGGATGGGTAAATGTCAAAATAGTGTGCAAAGTAAAGCCTTGCCAATAAAATACCATCACCATTCAGCCTCAAATCAATTCCCGGGCGAAGCCGGGTATCTGAGCTAGTATATATATATATATATATATATATATATATATATATATATATATATATATATATACATATACACACACAGTTTTGAACGGACCTCATTTCCGTCATCTCCTGGGTAGGATCGATGGACATTTGAAGAAAAATTTCGAAAATTGCGTCATGAGTACAACCTCAATAGCTGATTTCCCTGAAGGGAAATCTGCTAAAACCCTCCAATTATAATACCCAACATTATTCATAGGGGGGGGGGCAACTGCTGGCCGGCATTCTTCCATCATTTATTGGAGTCATTCAAGACTTTAGGCGTTATTTCGTTTTAAATAATTTTTTTTAATTAATTAATTTTTCGATTTCAGAGTCCATTTCTTTTCCTTGTATCGAAGATATTTTTTAATGGTTATAACAAAATACTCCGGTGTTTTTTGTTATTTGTCACAGAATTTGGGATAGAGAAAAATAGGAGAGATGCAACATAGGCGGAAGTCCAAGGAGTCGACGGGTTCTCTGAAGAGTGAGTACTAGCGAACAAAAAGAAGGAAAATGAAAACCGAATTTCGATCATCTAGGCAAAAATAACTCTCACGACCTCAGTGCCTATTTACAATAAAATAAAAAGTCCGTCACGCAAGGGTTGCGTTAACTAAGCAGATTTCCTAAGTGCGCCACGTATTTGCATTTATCTCAAAACTTAAAAGTTCAATGAGGACAATACTTGGTATTTAAGTTTCACATAAAGTGCTACATAACTTAATATAATATTGTTAATATGAGATGAGTAGGAGTGGGGCTTTACTGAATGCCGAAAACTAAAAACGTCCGTCACGTAGGGGCTGCGTAAACTAAGCAGATTTCTCACGTGAAGTTATACAATAGAGAGATCTCTATACGAGAGACGAACAGTTAGGGCAAAGGGCCGAACTAGCTTTTGGCGGGAAACTCAGTCATCCGTTATCGGCCCAAATTTAATAAAAATGCAAATATCTCGGCTAATATTCAAGATAGGGAATAAATGTATCAAACAATATTTATATTAAATTTAATTTGCAATAAGATTGGTTCCATACAATTAATTGATCCGACGTATGGTAACGGAGATATTTCAAATTTTCGAAAATCCCCCTTTAACCCCCCCCCCCTCCCATTAGTCCGAATTCAGCCATTAACGAACTTATCTGTCTTTTTGCATAAAACGATCAAACCAAAATTGCAACCGCTAGAGCGTTAACAGATATATATATATATATATATATATATATATTATTTTGAACGGACATCATTTCCGTCATCTCTTGGGCAGGATCGATGGACATTTGAAGAAACTTTTCGAAAATCGTGTCATGACTACGACCTCAAAAGCTGATTTCCCTTTAGGGAAATCTGCTAAAACAGATAATTTTGTTGGCTACAACTGTTATGTCGCAGTATTTTTCAACAAAACGTGCCGTTTCTGAAAAAAAGATTTTTTGTGCATTTTACGGCTAAAGGATGCGAAAAATTTACCGATATAAACTCCTTTTAGAATTTGATTTTCTACAAGAGTCCTTGATAAAAAGTATGGCCTGCCATTGAAAATTCCAACGTTTTGGTCGCTGGAGAAGTACTGGAGAAGGATACGAGGTTGAATATGGACTGAAAAGATTCTTCTTGGGTCACAATTATGGCACACCGAGTCTCAGCCTTTTATAATGTATATAAATTGGCCGGGTGCGTTTATCTTTGTTGGAAATTGAAGTGTTAAATGTTATTAATTGCCAAATCATGTATATGAACATTATTTAACTTAAAGTACTGGAGTGTTTTATGTTCTCGTAGATTTCCCTTAAAGGCTATGAAGTATTGAAGTTCTACAAATGACGGGAACTTTTGATTCTACCTAGGACAAGATTTATATCATCGATCCGTTCAAATTTATATAAATATATAAAATATGAATGAAGGAGATAGCTGAATATAATTCTTCGGTCGATACCGTGCTGGATATACAACTGTTTTACGTAATTATGTGTTTGTTAATAATCAAAATTAGATCAGGACGAGTCGGTATTAAAAGGAGGTAAATTCAGAAAGAAATAAAATTGTATTTTGGCCCAATACAACAAAGGTATTACAGAAAAATTATTACATTTTTTACAAAATTAAGATATTTTGGTACAGCCTCGGACGTAGTCGTCCTTCAGTCGTTGCACCTAAATTATAATGAGTGGCTGCACTTGACATCTTTATTCAAACATGTCAAAAAATGAATCGTCATTGTAGCGGAATCTTAAATAAATGATGTTCCACTTGACATCGGAAGGCTGCCATGATAAATCCTCACAAGTTGTTGAAGATGAACTGAAATAGGAGCAATCTCCAATTTCCTGAGGATTTGGCTGTTCCTAACCGACCAATACAAAAATACATAATCAAATTTATCTCCACAGCTGTACTTAAGATCGAAGAAGGGTATAAAATCAAAATTATTACCCAAATGATGTTCTACAATTGCACTTCAACACTTTCATTGCAAAAAACGCATTATATGCTTCAATTAACCTTTATTACTACACATAAGATTTTTACTCAAAACAACTGTAAAAATAATCATTTTCATGTCCAGCTTAAAATAAGGTTCTGCATGCATAGTCAACTTCCTTTAGAGTCGTTTAAATTTAAAAGTACCTTCAGATTCCACTTCATGTATTAATAATTATCATCATGCCATGCTTTAGTGCTGCAGTGCTCTTTTATAAGTAAAAGATGCAGCAGTCATATCAAAGAGACATCTTGAGGATTTTTTTTTAAGTCGGTTTTGGGACAGCTATCACATCGATCCTACCTAGTTGATTTATATATATAATATAAAGATAGAAAGATCGAAACGAAGTCATCCCAAACGTGTCAACGCACTGAAAATGCATCTTAAAACTAACCTCTTAAGCCATAAATGACTATAACTTGAAATTAGTTTGAGAAAAAGGAGGGAGGCAAGTGTATTCTAAACACTCTTTTCGGATATGGCTGAGTTCTACGACACAAGTTCATTTGACAAAAAGTGCGTCACGCAGGGGCTGCGTAAACTAAGCAGATTTACCTCGTGAAGATTAATAATAGATAAACCTACATACATCTTACACAACACCACCGTGAATATTAAGTGAATAAATACAAACGGCAATAAGGAATCTTTCCCCTGACGGCGGGAAGCGCCTCAAATGTTAACAAAAAGGTCTGCTAACGGCACACCGGAAAGAAAAACAATAACTGAAACATATAAGAATATAACACATTCATATTATTGAAAACTGTGTACTCTACCTAGTACTGTAATTTAAAATGAATCAGAATAATTTTTACCTCAATCAATCAAATTTTAGTTGTCCAAGAATTGAAGAGGGGGGGGGTCACTAGAACATATTTGCGTCTGCCTTGTGTAATAAAGTTCTCTGGCTAACAATATTTGGTATTTTAGCTTCGAAAAATGTAGTTTCTTATATAACAAAATATCGTTTATGTAACAGAAGTAGAAGTGGGGGTTTACTGAAGGCTGAAAAATGAAAAATGCAAATATCTCGGTTAATATTGAAGATAGAGCATAAATGTACATATCAATATTTATAGTAAATTTAATTTGCAATATAGTTTATTCTATACACTTTTGGATCCATCCTACTTATAGTAACGGAGATATTTCGAATTTTCAAATTTCTCCCCCTCTAAACCCCCACCCTCTCCCCTGGTCCGATTTTAGCCGTTAACGAACTTGATCTTTTTTTTTTTGCATAAAACGACTAAATGTCGAGTTTGATAACAATGAAACACAAATTACGACCGCTAAAGCGGTAACAGACAAATATATAGATAGATGGATCTTTCTGTCTCTCTCTTTCTCTCTCTCTCTCTCTCTCTCTCTCTATATATATATATATATATATATATATATATATATATATATATATTTGTCTGTTACCGCTCTAGCGGTCGCAATTTTTGTTCCTCCCTCATTTTTCTCTGAAACTAATTTCAAGTTATAGTCATTTATGACTTAAGAGTTTAGTTTTAAGATGCACTTTCAGTGCGTTACCATGTATTGGGTTGACTTCGTTCTTCAGCTAGGCGTGTGCTATACGTGAGCTTTCCGCTGCAAGCGTTAGCCTAGAACAAAGCTGAGTAATCAGAATTTTACTGGTTGCCTAAAAAAAGTTGGTAAAAAGTAAATGAAAGTCCAAAACATCATGTGAACTAATCGTCGTGTAACCAAAAGTGTATTTACCAATGACCTAGTAGAGGATTGTTGGGTGTCGGCTAAAGAACGTTTCTTAATTATTCTTATAGAGAATTTTGCATTTGCAGCATTGGTCCCCTTCTTCAGAGCTGAATAATGAACAAAGCAAAAGAAGTGAACTAATTTGTGAACAATTGTAGAAAAAAAACATAATATTCTCTATTATATGTACAAAGGGCGTAAAATTCAATGACATAATTTTATATGAGAAATGACAGGTGTCTATAAAACAAAACATGGTGGGGTGGATGTGAACACTATATCAGGGAAGAAATACAAAAGTCCGTCACGCAGGGGCTGCGTAAACTAAGCAGATTTCCCACGAGAAGTTTTACAATAGAGAAATCTGCCTAATAACAACTGTAGTAGTAAGAAACCTCTACACCTAAAACATTATTTAGGGCGTAATAACCCAGTAGTTTCTAACCCCAAAAAACAGTTAACCTAACCTCTAAACCTATTCACGAGGGACGAATAGTTATAGAAACGGCCGCCAGAGCTCTCGGCGGAAAGTCCGAACATAGCCTACTGGTGACCACACGGAGAATACAAATGCAAATATCTCGGTTAATATTCAAGACACAGAATAAATGTAATAAACAATATTTATAGTAAATTTAATTTGCAATAAGATTGGTTCTATACAATTTTTCGATCCGATGCTTAATAACGGAGATATTTCGAATTTTTGAAAATCCCCCCTCTAAACCCCCCCTCCCACTGGTCCGATTTCAGCCGTTAATGAACTTGATCTTCCTTTTTACATGAAACGGTTAAATACCGATTTTGGTGACGAACACAAATTGCGACCGCTAGAGTGTTAACAGACAAATATATATATATATATATATATATATATATATATATATATATATATATAAATATATAGTTTTGAACGGACCTCATTTTCGTCATCTCCTGGGTAGGATCGATGGACATTTGAAGAAATTTTTCGAAAATCGCGTCATGAGTACGACCTCAATAGCTGATTTCCCTTAAGGGAAAACTGCTAAAATAGATAAATTGAAAGAATTAGATAAGATACATACCAATTTCATATGGAGGAAAAGCAGAGAGTACAAACTGTATTAGTTCACTTCTTTTGTTTTGTTTATTATTCAGCTCTGGTGACCGAAACTGTGAGCACTTCCAATAAAATTCTCTATAAGAAGAATTATGAAACCATTCTTTAGCCGACACCCAACAATCCTCTACTAGTTTGCTATATCTAACGGCTAACAATACAACTGAGTATTTACACATAGTTATTTGTGTCATTTTAGAGGTGTAACTGAATTTCAACTTGTGGTTTATCTATTAAACCTAACATTATTGCACTAAGTACACATGTTCTGGGGCTTATTTTTTATTCAATCAAGTGAATTGTGTGTCATGTATTGATGGTTTACTCATTAAGGTCAATTGATTTTCACATCTTTCAGCTACTAAGAATTTAATTTAAATTCTCACAGTTAATTTAAAGAATAATTTACAGTGATTTAAGAACCTCCGTCTTGAGGGTATGGATCTAATTCAAAATGATTGAGTGAAAAGTAAGTTTTCTCATTAGACAGAGGGTTGCTAACAGTTGATGTTTACTAATCCTTTTCCATCCTCTGAGCCAATATATTTCAACTCAGTCAAGAAGATAGGGGTCGTTAAGAAAAACTAATTGACTTTCGCTTTAGTCAGGAGGGTCCCTCTCCGCGTTTTTCTTCTAAATTAATTTCTTCTCTTGCTTTTTCATCCATTTTTTCCCCTGTCTGAGTTTTAAATACTTTGAGATTGTTCAGATTTAGAACTTGTTTGCATTGTTTATTAAATATAATTTATATTTTAGATATTAATCGTTCTTATTGTTGTTTATTCCGACTATTTTCTTATGCAAGAATGGGAAAATATTTTCAAAAGAGCTACCAGAAATGACTGAGGATGTTGATGGAACCAAGGATCCCCTATTACTCTTAGTTCTAGAACACCCTTGTGAAGAGGACACTGATGATGGAGCTTGTGCTCGGGCGCAAAGAATAAATAACAGTGAAGGAACGAGGCTTTTGTTTTCTTACCTGAGATATCAATCAATTAAAATAAGTACGGTGACTCCGCTCACATCTCTGGTACATTGTGCATGTACAAATACTAAGGTTAGATGGTTGGCTTGAAGTCTGTATAACCCAAAAACTAAAATCATTAAAAATTCAAAAATTATAATAACCCGTTGTTGTTTAGTTTAATTAATAGGTCAACATAGTATGTAGACTATTAAAAACGTCCGTTACGCAGGGGCTCCGTAAACTAAGCAGAATTCCCTCGTGAAGTTTAATAATAGAGATATCTAGATACTGCTAACAACACACCACCGTTAATATTAAGTGAATAAATACAAGCGGTAATAAGAAACCTTCCGATGGGAAACATCTAAAATGTAAACAAACAGTTTTTCCAACTTCTTTTTTCAAAGTTCTCCCCCTCTAAACCCCTCTCCCCCTGGTCCTATTTCAGCCGTTAATGAACTTGATCTTTCTTCTTACATAAAACGACTAAATATCGAGTTTGGTAACGATTAAACAATAATTGCGACCACTAGAGAGGTAACTGACAAATATATATATATATATATATATATATATATATATATATATATCTATATACACAGTTTTGAACGGTCTTCATTTTCGTCATCTCCTGGGTAGGGTCGATGGACATTTGAAGAAAAATTTGAAAAAAAAACAAACCTATATTTTAAAAAGGCCATAATTTTCTTATTAATTAATACCCTAAATAATTTTTTTATTTACATTTGTACTGATACGTATTTCTATTAGAAATGTTAGGATTGTATTTGGCACTTTATGCTATTCTTACTGTTTGTTTTTTTTTTTTTTAAATTGGTAATGTTTTGTAAGGAACTAATGTCCTGAATTATTACAAAAAATAATATATCTGGATTTACTTTTAATGTAAATCTAGATATATTATATTTTGTAATAGTCTACAATTCTACGACAGATATTTGGTTGAATTATATATGCTCAATTTACAACCTCATAGTCATCAGCGAATTTTTTATTAACTTAAATTGAAAATATTCTTATTAAAAATATGCTAGTAAGGATATTACCATATTTATGTATAGGTATATATATATATATATATATATATATATATATATATATATATATATATATATATATATATAAATGGGGATGTCACATAACCTAAAATATTAGTACCAAGGCCATTGGATTACTGAATTTTTAATCTATTGATTTTCACGTGATGGGCCAATTACTTAGAGTTCAAAAAAGATAATATTGAGGGATTTATAATCAAAACTGATAGATTAACAACAAATTCTGAAAAGCTCAGCGTTATCTCTCCTAGCAGAAAATTTAAATATGAGAGTAATCTCTAGGGGTTTCCGACAGGTATAGATCCAACGAATGAATATGAGTAGCTAATAAATAACATCTGTAAGGTCTCTCGGCTAGAAGCCGTATCTGGAGTGTATTGGAATACATTGTATAATGTTTCTTGGAGGGGAAGAGGGGGGATTCAGGAAACATTGTTATAGAAATCCTATAATATGGAAATCCGATACAAATGGAGAACTTTTATATTCGGTTTGAGTTATATTCCTTTATCCCAGAGTCAATGAGATTCAGAGAGGCCAACCTCTCCCCTGGCCGGCAGAGATTTTTCAATTTTCTTATATCTACCGACCCTTCTTTTATACCATATTTATTATTGCCTATGACCTCTGTTAAAATGTTTATAGAGCTATGCATATTCTCCAATGTAATTTATTTCAACGACTTTAGCTGGCTAACTTTTATTTTTCTTTGTACATAATTAGAAATTAAAATAAATCTATCCATTTTTGAGGTGCTGGATGGTGAAGGAATTATTATCTCAGGTACTATTCTTAGAATAGTGAAGGAACGAGGCGTTTTTTCTAACCTGAGAAAATAAATCTAGTTCAGAATTAAATTGTTTGTTAGTGCCAATAATTATATTTATACTTAAGCATTAATAAAAACTCTTAATAAATGTTAATCCTAATTATTATAGGTTATTTCCCAAGCTACAAGTATAGCAATAAATAAAACTCTTCATCACCTTAAAATCTCATTATTACAAATTATCTTCCGTTGTTCTACTCTTCCTATCTATACAAATTTCTCCCAGTGACATTATGCATTCCATAAGAAATGCAGTGCTACCATTCTTGTCGATTGAGTAATGTTATGCAATTATTTGACAATACTTTTAGCAGATTTCCCTTCAGGGAAATCAGCTTTTGAGGTCGACCTTATGACGCTTTTTTTTTTTTAATTTCTTCAAATGTCCATCGATCCTACCCAGGAGATGACGAAAATGAGGTTCGTTCAAAATTGTATAAATATATATATATATATATATATATATATATATGTGGGTGTGTGGGTGTGTGTGTGTCTGTTAACGCTCTAGCGATCGTAATGCTCGTTTGATCTTTACCAAACTCCATATTTAATCGTTTAATGTAAAAAAGAAAATCAAGTTCGTTAATGGCTGAAATCGGAACAGTGAAAGAGGGTTTAGAAGGGGGAATTTTGAAAATACAAAATATCTCCGTTACTATATGTCGGATTCAAAAATTGTATAGAACCAATCTTATTGCAAATTAAATGATCTATAAATATTGTTCTATAAATATTTTCTGTATCATGAATATTATCATTATTTATTAACCTCCACTTTTGCAACTCAGGCTAATTGGGATGGGTTATCTACTGGTTACCACCCTTTTCTAGCCAGGATGGGATTTTAGGATGTTATTTAATGAATTTCGACACTAAATAATTTCCTTTGCCCAGGCGAGAATCGAACTCGCCACTCTAGGTTTACCATGTGAGATAAACCTGAGCCCCATGAATATTGACCAAGATATTTGGATTTTATAGTTTTCCGCTTCCAGTTATATCCTACAAATGTTATATTAATAATAAGCTGTTATATCGTGAAACATGTTATTACAAGGTTAAATACGGACTATTGTTTTCATTGAACTTTTGCTTTCTGATATATGCAAACACGGTGCGTTTACCCCCCCCCCCCCAAAAATTTAAGTAATTGAAATTAAAATTATTCTGATTCATTACAAATTACAGCATTAACTATACATTACCGTTTCTTTTTAATTACTTAATATCTGTGGTGGTGTTACCAGTATGTATATTTATCTATTGCAAACCTTTGCTTGGGAAATCTGCTAGTTTACGCAGCCACTGCGTGACGGACTTTGTTTTTCAAAAGTCCTAAGAAACTGCTGTTTCCGACTCCCTCATCGTTGGGAGGTTTGACGAAGGCCATTAACGGAGTCTATTAATGTTTGACATACTCCTGTAGTTGATCGTAGTTATGTAATTTCCGAAGACCTCCTAACCTTCTTCAGGTGGTGCATCATATTGGGTAATATGACTGAGCAACCTAAACTTGACCTTACTCAATCCTCCTAAATCCTCAATAATGAGATAAAAATCTGCTAAAATTGACCCCTACACCAAACGGCTATGCATTGAATGCAAATGCAAGCGAGAACCTCATTTGAAATTAAGTAATTAAAAACTTAAAACAATTCAAAAATTAAATTAAAATTTTTAATTTTAGGGTAACCTGATGGGCAGCGGTGAAGATCATAAAATCCATCCAGAGGTATTATGGTTTTAAGAATTTTCTCACAATGAAAAGAAATTCATTGAAGAAGACTGCTAAACCACAAAGAACATCACCCAAAAAAAATATTGTACCAATTCACATTAAGGGCAATAGATAAATCATCCTAGACCCAGTTGCAACACTTGAAATATAAACAAAAAATAAATAAAACAAAATAACGCAAAAGTATTCTTGGTGATTCTTCCCTGGAAGATACTGTACCGTTTCTTTTTACTTAGAGCTATGCAGGTGGACAAATGTAAAAAAAAAATTACTACTATTAGTTAAAAATAAATTACTATATTTACATTTGAGACGCGTCCCGTCTGGAGTTTGTTAAAATTGGCTGAAATATTTCTTATTACCGTTTGTATTTATTCACTTAATATTCACAGTGGTGTGTTACAAGCAAGTTGACTAACCTATTGTTAAGCTTCACGATGGAAATCTGCTTAGTTTACGCAGATTACCTCTTGCGTGATGGACATTTTTTACATAAAACGATTGAATACCGAGCTCGGTAGTATGCCCATATATATATATATATATATATATATATATATATATATATATATATATATATATATAGTTTTGAATGGACGTCATTTTCATCATTTCCAGGGTAGGATGAAAGAAGGAATATACGAACAGTTCAGCAAATAAATAATAATAAATAGAAAGAGTAGCAAACTGGATTCTAATGTGTTTACGGTTTAGTTCAAGACAGGTGTTAACATTACAGTTATCATTCTCGAGACATTTGGATTAAAAAGCTGAGACTTATTGATAAAAATCTCGTCAAGAATGATAAACATTCAATAAATTAATTTGCATGTGCTGTCCCAGCTTGATGACATATGTTCCTACTCGGAAGTAATTTTTAGCAGATTTCCCTTATGGGAAATCAGCTATTGAGGTCGTACTCATGACGCGATTTTCGAAAATCGATATTTAACCGTTTTATGTAAAAAGACAGATCAAGTTCGTTAATGGCTGAAATCGAACCAGAGGGAGGGGGGGTTTAGAGGGGGGGATTTTCGAAAATTCAAAATATCTCCATTATTATGCATCGGATCGAAAAATTGTATAGAAACAATCTTATTGCAAATTAAATTTACTATAAATATTGTTATATACATTTATTCTCTATCTTTAATATTAACCGAGATATTTGCATTTTTATGAAGTCTGTGGTGGGGTATAGTTCGGATTATGTCGGCCATCTTCGTCATTTCTCGGCTCAGGCGGAGCTTCTTCTAACCTGGCGTTTTTAACCTTACCTTACCTTCCTTACTTTGTGAGATTTATGCAAATACGTTTTGTTCATCCGCCACCCCCCCCCTTCTTTAGTTCTTGGACTACTGAAATTTGAGTTATTAAAATATAAATTATTCTTACAATTCAGAAGCCGTTTCAGTTGGTTATTTATTTTAATTAACTGAAAGATTTCTCTATATCTAATCACGGTGGTATTGTGTTACCAGTATGCAGATTTCTCTATTGTAAAACTTCACAGGGGAAATCTGCTTAGTTTACGCAGCCCCTGCGTGACGGACTTTAATGAGTATTAACCGAGATATTTGTATTTTTTGTAATGAGTTCCGCTTTCAGTAAACCCCTACTCCTACTAGGGACATATTAATAATAAGCTGATATCTAATGAACCACCTCATTATTAGGTTAAATACAAAATATTGTTTTCAACAAAGCTTTATTTTAGGAGGTACAAACAAATACGTTCTGTTGAACCCCCCCCCCCTTTTTTTCTTGGACTACAAAAATCTGAGTGATTGAGATAGAAATTATTTTGATTCATTTCAAATTACTCCACTAACTATAATAAATAGTTTCCAATAACATTAATATTTTATATTCAGATATATTTCTCTAATTGTTTGTTTTTCCGGTCTATCTATCGATACTGCACTACAAGGTTGGCTAACCTGTTTGTTTACAATCCAGCCGTATTACGTTGTAGGTTACGTTCTATTATTAATTACAGTACTAGATATAATAAATAGTTATATGAATAAAATTTATAACTTATATTCAAATATATTTCCGAAAATGCTTTTATTTCCGGTAAAAGCTGGCTAACCTGATTGTTTAGAACTCAAGCTGTTTGCTATCAGGAAGGTTCTTACCATTTGACTTGCCCTTTATTTGTTTACTTAATATTCACAGCAGTATTAAGTCTTATAAATAATGGATATTCTGTGGTACTATTTAGTGTTGGTGTAATAAGTGTTCAGAGCGCTGCTATCTTTAACGGTAAGTCCATCTTTTGTGTTCTTGTTGTTTTCTGAGATTGAATTGTTTTTAATTTAATCTCGGAGCCTAAGGGACGGGAGTTACTTTCCCGCCAAAAGCTAGTTCGTTCGTTTCTTTGACTGGCTCTCGTGAAATTTCTCTATTGTAAAACTTCATGTGGGAAATCTGCTTAGTTTACGCAGCCCCTGCGTGACGGACTTTTATTGATTTCATATTAACCAACTAATAATGATCAGGTTAGCCATGTGAGTTTATAATTATTTATTAACGCCCACATTTAGCAGATTTCACTTAAGGGAAATCAGCGATTGAGGTCGTACTCATGATGCGAGTTTCAAAAAATTTCTTCAAATGTCCATCGATCCTGCCCAGGAGATGACGAAAATGAGGTCCGTTCAAAATTATAGATATATATATATTTGTCTGTTAACGGTCTAGCGGTCGCAATTTTTGTTTGATCTTTACCAAACTCAGAATTTAATCGTTTTATGTAAAAAGGAAGATCAAGTTCGTTAATGGCTGAAATCGGACCAGTGGGAGGGGGGGTTTAGAGGGGGGATTTTTGAAAATTCAAAATATCTCCGTTATTATGCGTCGGATCGAAAAATTGTATAGAATAAATCTTATTGCAAATTAAATTTACTATAAATATTGTTCTATACATTTATTCTGTATCTTGAATACTAACCGAGATATTTGCATTTGTATTCTGCGTGTGGTCATCAGTAGGCTATGTTCGGACTTTCCGCCGAGAGCTCTGGTGGCCGTTTTCATAACTATTCGTCCCTTGTGAATAGGTTTAGAGGTTAGGTTAACTGTGTTTTGGGGCTAGAAATTACTGGGTTATTACTCCCTAAATAATGTTTTAGGTTTAGAGGTTTCTTACTACTACAGTTGTTATTAGGCAGATTTCTCTATTGTAAAACTTCACATGGGAAATCTGCTTAGTTTACGCAGCCCCTGCGTGACGGACTTTTTGCAACTCAGGCTAATTGGGACGGGTTATCTACAGGTTACCACCCTTTTCTAGCCAGGATGGAATATAGGATTTTATTTAATGAATTTCGTCACTAAATAATTTCCTTTGCCCAGGCAGGAATCGAACTCGGGTTATAGCGTTGGTCTATATAAACTTGATAACGCTAGAGCCATGCGTTTGATTCCAATCTGAGCAAAAGGAATTTAGTTAGTGGTAAACTCAGTAAAAAGAAAATTCAGAGTTCCATCCTAGTTAGAATATTGTGGTAACCATTAGATAAATGGCTCCAATTAGCCCAAGTAACAAAAAATGAACGCTGATAAGTAACAACAATGGTAAGAATGAACGAAGAAAATGTAATAGTACCAAAATGGGGCAGTTTGGATTAGTGTAGCAGTGACTAGGAAAGAATCAGAAAGTCGAGGCGAAATATTTTTAACTAAAAAGTATTTAATTAAAAAAACAAAACGTAGGTCAGCTCAATCAGGGTCCCGACACCTAAGCAATTGCTTAACTACTCAAGGGCAGAATTTCTAGTAATGTCTGTTTACCATCAGAGAGGTATCCATCTGGAAACTGTCTCTTATTTCCATAAACAATGTTCCAGGGCCCTGCCCCTGCTCCCAACTATCTTAGGTCAAGTTTGTCAGTTTGAATAATACTTGTTGACACTGAATTGCACTAGGGAACACCTACAATAGGGCAACGTCAATCAAAACTTGGCCAACTTCACCCCCAGAAGGATATTCAATATTAATAGCAGAAAGGAGTATCCAAATCCAATCTGTTTCAAAAGATTTTCCTTAATTGGTTATAGTGGTTCGATTCACCATTACGCCAAGGTATGTGGGAGGCGAGTGTGTGCCTGTTAAAGCGATAACTTTTGAAAGAAAAGTCCATTTAACTTGACACTCCGAATGAAAACTTTATTTTATTTTTTTTGGAATTTGAAGAACGAAGTTAACATAATTACTTCCGGGGAAGAGGAGGAAGATAATTTATTGTCAGTGTTTCACTTGTGAAATCATATATGTAAATAATATTTTGGATATAATAAATACACACACACACATATCTTTATACACATAATTCTACTGTACGTGTGTATGTCATTGAACTCCTCCTAAACGACTGGACCGATTTGAATGTTTTTTTTTTGTATGCCTTTGGGTGACACCCTGAATGGTTTAGATTCACAAATCAGCCCGGCAGATGGAGAAGGAGTGGGGGTTGTAAGGGAGGCCTAAAATTGAGAATAGCTATATTCGTTTCCTATTGGTTTTTAGTCAAACGTGCACAAGATAAAAGTTGTTTATTTTGTTATTTAGAGTAACTTTTGTTATATTCACTTTTGCCGTGTAACAAAGTTTAAACGAGATATACACTAAAAAATTAAAGTGGGAGGCAACAATTTTATTGGACACTAGCGATTGAACCGTATTTAACAAAATTCTATATGTAAATTAGCATTAATTCTTCCATGGTTATAAGCTATATTAATTTTTTTAGGTTCGAACGGGAGTAGGGGTTAAAAGGGAGACCTGAATAAAAAATTCGCGATATTTCATTATCTATTTGATTTTAGGCAAACGTGCACATAACAAAAGTTGTTTTTTGTGATATTAAAAGTAGATTTTGTTTCAAACATAATATTATTAAATTTAATATCCTAATCGCTTGAAATATCATGCAGGACAACGTCTGTCGGGTCAGCTAGTATATATATATATATATATATATATATATATATATATATATACAAACACAGACATACATTTATGAAATTATAGATATAATAAGTATACACCTTAAGTCTCATCTATGAAAGTATATTATTGAAGATTAATAATTTCCGTAGTAACTACTCTTTTAACTTGCTGTGATACTTTAGGGAATTCGGTGCTCAAACAAAAATTTAATAGCGGTGATTTTCTATTATTATAATCCTGTGTCTTGTAAATATGTACTTATTTATTTGTTTCATTGGTGTGACCCTATTTGTAGCGATTTACACCCTTTATCACACAAACCAAATGGTAAAAAATACTCCAAATTATTGAATGTAGTAAATATAAATTCATAGTTGCTGCTGGCTAAGCAGATTTCCCACGTAAAGTTATACAATAGAGAAATATCCGTACGAGTGCCGATCAGTTACGGAAATGGGCGAACTAGCTTTCGGTGGGAATCAAAACTAGCCCGTTACACTTAATAAAAATGCAAATATCTAGGTTAATATTCAAGAAAGAGAAAAAGTTTATATAACAATATTTATAGTAACTTTAATTTGCAATAAGATTGGTTCTATACAATTTTTCGATTGGACGTATAGTAACTAGGAACTAGGACGTAGTATATAGGAGATATTTCGAATCTCCCACTGGTCCGATTTCAGCCACTAACGAACGTGATCTTCCTTTTTACATAAAACGATTAAATACCGAGTTTGGTGACGATTAAACAAAAGTTGCGACTGCTAGAGTGCTTTATCTATATGTATGTGTGTGTGTGTGTATATATATATATATATATATATATATATATATATATATATATATATATATATATATATATATAGATTTGAACGGACCTCATTTTCGTCATCTCCTTGGTTGGATCGATGGACATTTAAATAAATATTTCGAAAATACCGTCATGATTACGACCTCAATAGCTGATTTCCCTCAAGGGAAATCTGCTAAAAGTATCGCTTGAAACTAAAATATATACAACCAGAAAATATATTAGATTGCGCAACACCTGTGGAAATATATATATCTATATTTTTTATGTATGTTTAAAATATCAGGGAAATTATTATTTTCTTTTGTTGATTAAATGGACATAATGATATAGATATAATTGCAATTCTTGTAATTATACTAACTTCATCTTGACTATTGTTCTGCAATCTATATGCTTAACTCAGTGGCTTAGATGGAAAGGCAAGGTGGGGGGGGAGGGGTCTCTCTTGTAAAAAACAATTAAAACACTAGGTAAGAATTATTTCGTTACATAATAATTATCTTTTTTTATTTTTAGTCACTTGGCGGTTGTTACTTTGCATGTTTTTGCGCCAAGTTTTAAATTCGGGGAAAAAGAGGAGATTAATTTTTCTAATGCATAGTAATGTAATAAGAAACAGTGACGTTAGAGGGTTGTAGGAAAAGGTAAAGAGGCTCCTCTATATTTATGTAGATATTATTCATGCTGGGGCCTTGAGGGCTGCAATAAAGCCACGGTCCCCGTGAAAAAAAAGAAAAGTGGGGGAGGGGGTAGGAAAAAAAACAGGGAAAAATAAAAAGGAAAAGGAAGGAGAGACTGGGGGGGTTGGAGGGGGGGGGGTATCGGGATGACCTCAGAGTGCACATACAACACAGAGGGAGGGCACATATGTAAATAAAGCCAATACATCGGTGGCCTTCTCTATATATCGCCAGCCTCTACCTGCCTCTGCTTCTTTTTATATCGGGCAGAACAACCGCCCTCTCGTGTACTTCCAAGGGCACAGCTCTTACAACATGGAGCTAGCAACAAGGATGCGCTATAAATGTGACGGAGTCCTTTCCTAGTTTAAAAAGTCCGTCACGCAGGGGATGTCTGCGTAAACTAAGCACATTCCCCACGTAATTTTATACAATAGAGAAATCTCCATACGAGTGCCGAACAGTTACGGAAACTTCCGAACTAGCTTTCGGCGGGAACGTATACAAGCGACCATAGCTCGTCCGTTTCACTTAATAAAAATGCCAATATCTCGGTTAATAATCCAAGATAGAGAATAAATCTATATAAAAATATTTATAGTAAATTTAATTTGCAATAAGATTGGTTCTATACAGTTTTTCGATCCGGAGTATAGTAACGGAGATATTTCGAATTTTCGAAATCCTCCCCTCTAAACCCCACCCCTCCCACTGGTCCGATTTCAGCGGTTAACGAACTTGATCTTTCTTTTTACATAAAAAGTTTAAATATCGAGTTTGGTAACGATCAAACAAAAATTGCGACCGCTAGAGCGTTAACAGACATATATATATATATATATATATATATATATATATATATATATATATATATACACACACACACACACACACACACACACACACTGCTGACTAGAAATTCGAATAGCTCCCTAAATATCAAAGATACGAAAAACAAGTAAAGAACAAGAATGGTAGAGCATCAATAGTTAATCATGATCTATAATATTTTTCAATACGACTCATAATAACGGAGTTATTTTGAATTTTCGAATTCCCTCGGTTCGAAACGGTTCGAACGGTTTCAGCCATTAACGATTATGAATTTTAGTATTCAATTAAACGGTTATATAACAATAACGGTATAGATCAAACAAGCATTTCCGAATAAGAACCTAAAATCTTAAATGATTACGTGATCGCACAACGAAATTGCATTTATCTCACAAAGCAAAAGTCCGTCACGCAGGGGCTGCGTAAACTAAGCAGATTTCACACGTGAAGTTTTACAATAGAGAAATCTGCATACTGGTAACAATACCACCGTGATTAGATAATGAGAAATTTTTCAGTTAATTAAAATAAATTCCCAACTGAATTGCAAGAAGGGCTTCTGAATTGTAAGAATAATTTATATTTTAATAGCTCAAATTTTAGTAGTCCAAGAACTAAAGAAGGGGAGGGGGGGCAGATGAACAGAACGTATTTGCATAAATCTCACAAAGTAAGAAGATAAGGTAAGGTTAAAAACGACAGGTTAGAAGAAGCTTCCGCCTGAGCCGAGAAATGAAGATGGCCGACGTAATCGAAACTATACCCGACCACAGACTTCATAAAAATGCAAATATCTCGGTTAATATTCAAGATAGAGAATAAATGTATATAACAATATTTATAGTAAATTTAATTTTCAATAAGATTGGATACAATTGTTCGATCCAATGCATAATAACGGAGATATTTTGAATTTTCTAAAATCCCCCCTCTAAACCCCCCCCTCCCTCTGGTCCGATTTCAACTTGATCTGTATTTTTACATAAAACGGTTAAATCTCGAGTTTCGTAACGATCCAACAAAAATTGCGACCGCTAGAGCGTTTACAGACAAATATATATATATATATATATATATATATATATATATATATATATATATATATATATATATATTATTTTGAACGGAGCTCATTTTCGTCATCTCCTGGGTAGGATCGATGGACATTTGAAGAAAATTTTCGAAAATCGCGTCATGAGTACGACCTCAATAGCTAATTTCCCTTAAGGGAAATCTGCTAAAAGTTCAATGACAACAATAATTGGTATTTATGCTTCGAATAAAGTAGCCCATGATACTTATGGATGCAGCTAATTATAAATATAACATGAGTAGGATTAGGGGTCGACTTAAGGCTGAAAACGGAAAAAATGCATATACCTCCGTGAATATTTAAAGTATATTATTATTATTTATTAACATCCACTTTTTCCTACTGGGACTAATTGGGATTGGTTATGTACAAGCTACTACCCTTTTCTAGCCAGTGTGCGACTAAGGATTTTATTTAATGAGAGCGGCATTAAAAAAATGCCTATTTCCCAGGCGGGAATCGAACTCGCCCCTGTAGATTGCCCATGTGAGATTAATGCCAAAGCTTCAACTCACATGGCTAATCTGAGCCACTATTCAAAGTATAATATTATTATTATTTACTAGCGGACCGGATAGACGTTGTCCTGCGCGATATTTCAAGCGATTAGGATATTAAATTTAATAACATTATGTTTAAAACAAAAGCTAATTTTAATAACACAAAAACAATTTTTGTTATTTGCACGTTTGCCTAAAAAATTATAGAAAATTAAATATCGCGAATTTTTTATTCAGGCCTCCCTTATAAGCCCCACACCCGTTCGAACCTTAAAAAATTAATATAGCTTATAATCATGGAAGAATTAATGCTAATTTAGGTATATACAGAGTTTTGTTAAGTTAGGTTCAATCGTTAGTGCCCAATAAAATTGTTGGCTCCCACTTCTATTTTTGAGTGTATATCTCGTTTATACTTTGTTATACGAAAAAAAGTGAGTATAACAAAAGTTACTTTAAATAGCAAAATAAACACATCTTTTATCCTGTGCATATTTGCCGAAAAACCAATAGGAAACGAAATATCGCTATTTTTAATTGTAGGCCTCCTTTACAACCCCCACTCCTGCTCCTTCAGCAGGGCTTATTTGTGAATCTAAACCATCCAGGGCGTCACCCAAACGCATCCAAAAAAAATCATTCAGATCGGTCCAGCCGTTTAGGAGGAGTTCAGTGACATGCACACGTACAGTAGAATTATATATATACAGATATATCGCTAATTGAAGTAGTGAAGCAAACACGAAAACAAGTTATACTGAAATCACGCTAATATGGCGCAATTACTGAATGAATTAAGATTGTCATAAGGAGTATCCTAACACAAATAGAGCCAGTCCTTATGATTTTGCAATAGTAGGCAATTATTGTAACAGTGCCGGGGAATTGTGAAATAAAGACAAGGGAAGTGGGGTGAGGAAATAACTAATCTGGGAAAAGGGGAATGGAGGATAGGCTGGGAGGTGTCAAGCGCAGATGGAATGAGCCAAGGGATCTGGGGGGAGAGAGAGAAGGGCATTTGAATGGCTAATTCTGAATAAGGAGGAGAAAACAAATTGAGATTTGGCTCTGGATTACATCGGAGCCTTCGTCGTCCCTACAGGTTATTTCGCTTACTTTAACCTCTCTCTTTTCCTCCCTCTCTATTTTGACTAAAAAAAGAAAAAGAAAAAAATTACGGGCCCTTCACACCATGTACTGCATTTTTAGAAAATTTTCTGTTTCTGGGATGTATTATCTTATTTCCTCAGCTATGATGAAGTTATTGGAATAATTACGTACTTCGTATTACTATTAAACATTATATCAAAAGAAATTGTGCATTTAAAATCAATATGATTATTCAGAGTGTATTTCAGGTTCCAGGGAGGATTAGATCAATTCCCCTCACCTCGCTTTTTCAATACAAATTAAAATATTTTATGCTAAAACAATTGCTATTTATATATTCCCAACAGATATATAAGATATGATAGCATTAAAAACGTATGATGTCTTCAAAAATAATTTAAATAAACATTGTTAGTCTCACAAGTGGGAGAGGAAGTTGTAGGGAGGTTAGCACAGTTACTCGTGTTAGCTTATGAGTCCTGTGAAATGCTGGCACAGAAATAATTTGGTAATCAAAAGTATTTTGATGTTAATTCGTTAATGACATTGTAGTTGCGAAATAATTTTTAAAATTAACTAAATGGGACACAGAATTTACTTCTTTTTTAGAGTAGTATAAAATAACCAGTTTCCAATCCACCTGGGGAATTAAAAAAGAGATCAAAAAATTAAATTGAAAATATATTATATATATATATATATATATATATATATATATATATATATATATATATATCCACCTATGCATCGGATCTGATAATTTTATAGAGCACAATTTGTGATTAATTTTGTGATTAACAAATAATGGTCCAATACTGGTTTTCAGTATCTTTAATAGCTACAGATAAATTTGGTATTATGTATTTTTGCACCTTCTAGACTCCATCCATTACAGAACTGGTGAGTGGTCATAGCCAATATATCAACCATGCTTACATATTTACAAGACACAGAATTATAATAATAGAAAATCACAGCTATCTAATTTCAGTTTGAGCACCTAATTAGAAATAATTAGAACTTACATTTACGTTTACTTGTATAATAGTGGTCTACTATACTATAACGTATAGAATTTGTGCTTGGATTGGTTTTGGGCCAAGAAGAAAATGTTCAGCCACGATTCTAGTAGAGCTAGGTGTTCTTGTAGAGATGCGGATGGCTTATTTGGGTCTGAGTTGGACGTCAAGATTTCAGTATCATCTGCATACGTGAGAAGGAGAGTTTCGGGATGTGATGGGATGTCGGCAGTATAGGTAAGGAATAAGAAAGGACTTAGGATGCACCCTGTGGTTAGGCACAAATTCAAAATTTAATTCAATATTGTCAATATATATATAACTTCGCAATCTGCATTCTGTTCGTAGTTGTTTAATTGTTAGTCCAGTGTGTTCAGATAGTCCTGTTTTTTTGTTCATTATTTAAGAATATGCCGGGAAGTAGGTCCAATATCTAGTCTTGCGAGTACAACTTGGTGTCTTTTTGAATCTACATATTGTCTCTTGGACGACCCCATAACATTGCGCGTAACAATGTTAATACTTCAGTTATACTTCATTTGAGCAAATAAAGTTTTACACTCCCCGGGACCGGAACACCCGGCCATCCTGACTTTTTGGTACAGCTCTACAACTCATTAACCGAAAAAGAGTGCTCTCAGCACCGTAAACGTCCTAAACTTTTTACTTTATTTTGTTTCCATCCAGCCTACATATTATGCATAACACAATACATAAGTATTATTTAAAACTTTTTAGGAAATATGTAAAAGAAATATATAATGAATTTATGTCAATCATCACAATTCTTATCCATTCTTCGTCAGGAGAGATATTCCAAATTATTGCCTTCGTATAGTAATAAACGTGAAGAATACCGGACTATGAGTTGAGTGAAATAGTTGATTAACTTTCTGCATAACTTAACGTCAGAAAGAATGAAAAAAAGTCCGTCACGCAGGGGCTGCGTAAACTAAGTAGATTTCCCACGAAAAGTTTTACAATAGAGAAATCTGCCTAATAACAACTGTAGTAGTAAGAAACCTCTAAACCTAAAACATTATTTAGGGCATAATAATCCAGTAGTTTCTAGCCCCAAAAAACAGTTAACCTAACCTCTAAACCTATTCACGAGGGACGAATAGTTATAGAAACGGCCGCCAGAGCTCTCGGCGGAAAGTCCGAACATAGCCTACTGGTGACCACACGCAGAATACAAATGCAAATATCTCGGTTAGTATTCAAGATACAGAATAAATGTATAGAACAATATTTATAGTACATTTAATTTGTAATAAGATTTATTCTATCCACTTTTTCGATCCGACGCATAATAACGGAGATATTTTGAATTTTCGAAATTCCCCCCCTAACCCCCCCCCTCCCACTGGTCCGATATCAGCCATTAACGAACTTGATCTTCCTTTTTACATAAAACGATTAAATTCCGTGTTTGGTAAAGATCAAACAAAAATTGCGACCGCTAGACCGTTAACAGACAAATATATATATATATATATATATATATATATATATATACAATTTTTGAAACTCGCATCATGAGTACGACCTCAATCGCTGATTTCCCTGAAGGGAAATCTGCTAAAAAATTATTAATACTTCGACAAAGAGTTTAATATGACGCAATAATAGAGCTAAAGTCGAACTCTAAGGTGATAAAATGATGTCCACAAATATCAGTTGGAGTCTAGTGGCTTTTCAAATAAAGGGAGAGAGCCAGTAGTAGTATCCTCAGTAAGTACTGGTTTTGGATGGCTAAAATCCTCAACTAATAAGTAGAAATATATTTAAATTAGTGCTGGAGAGAGATAGAGAGAGGGTGTGAGAAGTCATTATGAAGTTAGGGGTGAGAGGGTAAGGTAAGACGGGGTGATGTATACTATTGGGGGCTGGATGAGGCTGTTACATCAATCCTGATTGGCTCCTGACACCTGCATCCCTCTACAGGCATCAGTCTCCCTTAGCCTCCATTACACCTGTTACAATTACCACTAGGCTATCTCTATCTCTCATGCTCTTTCCTTCTCCCACCACTCTCGTCTCTCTCTCTCTCTCTCTCTCTCTCTCTCTCTCTCTCTCTCTCTCTCTCTCTCTCTCTCTCTCTCTCTCTCTCTCTCTCTCTCTCTCTCTCTCTCTCTCTCTCTCTCTCTCTCTCTCTCTCTCTCTCTCTCTCTCTCTCTCTCTCTCTCTCTCTCTCTCTCTCTCTCTCTCTCTCTCTCTCTCTCTCACACACACACACACACACACACACACACACACACACACACACTCACTCTCTCTCCACTCAGCCCACCGCCATAATGAGATAAATCATAAACCAATCTGTAAATCGTATAAACATTGTCAATCGTACAATTGTCAAATGTTTTGTTACAAGTAAAACCATTGAGTTGTTTTAAATAATATCCTCGAACAGAGGAAGAGTGGTCCATTGGGTTAAACTCTACGAGGCAATAAATAAAGCTATTAATCAATCTCTCTCTCTCTCTCTCTCTCTCTCTCTCTCTCTCCCACCCGCTTTGACGTATCCTTCCCAAACAGTTCCCTTTTCTAACCTGAGTCTCCAATGTTTCCAGACTCCTCAGACACAATATTGAACGGTGCATCAAAATGCATCACTTTTATTTCCTACAAATTGAATGGCTGAATTTAAGGAATATAGGGGATCTGGTTCCAGCCCGTAGTCTTTTGGGAGCTCATTTTCTCCATTTAACTGTACCATACAATCGGGATCAATAAGAAGGCATAGTCCTCTACAAGCATTTACTATACAGAGTGGAATTTGACAAAACCAACAAGATGCGAATAACACTCATGACTAACAATGTGGCCAACAATGTGTAGAAAACAGTAATTTAACAATGAAACTAAATTTAAATTAATTACATATCGAACAAGGTAAAAAATAAGAATTATTTATATGAGTGTGAGGACTGGCTTATAAAGTCTAAGGTTGACAGTTGGAATACTCAGGCACGGTTAGTTCCCACGGGAAGTTAAACCACCTCGTGTAGAGGACGACCAATGGTTGAAACATAGTTGAAAAAAAAGGGATATATAAATTTAAATTGTTAACAAAAAATGAAAACATATTAGCGTGTAGCAGAGTGGTTCTCGAACATAGTAAACAACATTAACAGGCTGACTTTGAACTACCAAATTTTCGCGTGTACGTCGTGCTCTCGTTGGTGTAGGTAAATAGTGGAGTAGTGAGGTTAATAAAAAGAACTGAAAATAGATAAAAATGCAAATATCTCACTTAATTATCAAGATACGGAACAAATTCATAAAACGACATTTATAAGATACTACATTTCCAAAAAGATCGGTTGCATACAATCTTTCAAGCCGATTCATAATGGGATATTACGAATTTTCGGTTTCCTTTCTCATTAATCACCCCCTTCTCCAGTCCGATTTCAGCCATTAACAAACATTAGTTTGGCATAAATATCAAGTTTAGTAGCCAAAGTAGTCAAAGAAACATTGGGACCAGTATATATATATGAGTATATATAATTTTGATCAGACCTTATATTCGTATTCTCCAATATAGGATCGATGAACATTTGAAGAAATGTTTCGAAATTCGCGTCGTGAGTACATTTTCCCTTGCAAAAAAAAACCTAGCCATGCAGATAAGAAGAAGAGCAGTGTCAAATGACTTTTGACTATCAAAAGAAAATCAGTGAGTGTGCGATTTAGATATTGATTTGTTTAATATAAAAATAAATAAATAAAATAAGAAAAGGCTAAAGGAAAAATTAGAAAAAAAACAAATAACTGAGGTTTGATGTATTTCATTTTAAGTATAATTCCAAAAGTAATAATTTCTTTACAAAAAAACAAATACTATCCTGATCAAAGTGGACAACTCTTTGAAGTTGAATATCAACAACGCCCCGCTTTGTGTTGACCCTGTAAAGATTTCCACGTCTAAAGAAGGTGTAAGACCCAGATCTTTGGCAGAGGTTTCATCCCTGAACCACCAGTCCATGGGATGGGTATACATATACAGTTTTGAACGGACATCATTTTCGTTATCTCCTAGGTAGGATGTATGGACATTTGAAGAAACATTTCGAAAATCGCGTCATGAGTACGACCTCTATAGCAGATTTCCTTCAAGGGAAATTTGCTAAAATAAGATTACTCTAGTGTTTTCCCTTTTGGTATCGATTTTATATGAAAGAAAGATAGCAAGCAGCCTTGGATAACACCTAGATCTGAAGTGAAGGTGGAGTGGAGGGCTGAAACAGAGTCTAATTGGTTGAGCATTTCTCCTAAGGCTCATCCCGGAGGCAGGCTCCGTATTAAATTTCCTCTCTGGGAATAAAAAGGGCAATTTAATCGGAGAGAAGGAATGAAAATATAATGTAGAGGGGATGGAGGGGTTGGTGTTGGTTAAATATTTGACCGCCAGGGGCGCTGCTTCTGGCCCCCTTATTTCCCTAGAGCGATTCCTCCTCCCTTTAGGCCAAGGATTCACGCTTCCTTCCAAGCTTCGCATTGAAAATTCTAGCCGCTCGGAAAACTAAGGTTTTTCTTTTCTTCCCAATGATAACAGCTAAATACAAGAATCTAATTGATGGATACCAAGATACATATGAAGCTAATGTTACACATATAGGGAGTGTTATTTTATTGTTCAGAAGGTGTTCCCTATAAATAAATAAAATCTTGACTCCAAATAATAATGATTGTTGTATTTTGATTAATATTAAATGAAACAAATAATAACACAACTTTACATTTATGAGCACAGAAACATAAAAAAGAAATACGGTCCGTCAAGGTTTGAGTGTAAAGTGATAGGAGATCTGTGAGGCTTTCCTGCTGGCCGAGTTGGAGCAGAAAACATAAGTTGGAAGGATGCCTTCTTGCTGGCCGGTATCTATGTAAAATAAAATGGGTTCTACTCACGATACCGACTCTTGTTTTTAAACTTCTTTAGGTTGATCCTGCTTCTTTTCAGTTGTGTTGGCTTGATGAACTGGAGGTGGTGCTCGGCTGTTGTAATTTGCAGAGATAATCAGCTAAACACAACAAACACGTGGTTTGTCTTGCACGACGCTAGCAACTGAATGATTAAACTTTGTTTTATAAGAGTTAGGTTAAGTGGTAAACAGGGGCAACGCGACACAGCTACTACACACACACACACACCAATGGGCATATATTCGAGTAGATAGATAGATAGATTTTATTGGCTAATATGTACATATTTTAGCCTGAGTCTGGCCCATTTAGTGTTAGTAATCTCACAAGTAATTTACATAAAGAATATATATATATATATATATATATATATATATATATATATATAAGAACTAATGACATAATATTAACCTACTACAATAAAATAATACATTTCAATTTTTTTTTTATTTTATTAAATATTTTCAAGTACTTAACTTCTAAAATTCTTTACAATTTAATCTGATTAGTACTATTCAACATACACGTATTTACTTTTATTCATTTGTTTACTGTGACGTATTAATTGACTTCGTTGGACATTTCAAATATAGGGTTTAATTTTCAAGATAATTATTATTATTATTTACTAATGTCCACTTTTTGCAACTTAGGCTAATCGGGACGGGTATAATGGTATAAACTACATATGTCGTTGACTAGTTGCATACTGCTGACAGGAATGAGTAAATCATGTTCAATTTATAAATGTCCTCAATGTGAAGGATATTTTCCAGTGACATTAAGTCATCACTTGTGGCTATAAACATCTTCAAATATTGCTCTCTGTAACAGCTGTATTCCGAGCATTGCAATAATAAATGTTTTAATCCTTTCGTTATAAATTCCTCCTCAGCATTCACAAATTTCTCCGGATTTAATTACTTTCATTTTTTTTATTGTGATGCAGCTTCAGGTAGTCGTTATTTGAAATTCTAAGTTGACTGACTAATCTTACTTTCTTCATATTCACTTTGAATTTAAGATAATCTTCGGGTTGGGGGCTGGTATAATGACAGCCACTTCTATAAAAGGGATTGTATGATATACTATATACTCTATTGATGTCGGTGGATAATATGTGACTTGTTGCTTGTTCCAAAATTTTGTTTTTGTTTGCTAGGAAATTTTTTCTATAAGAGATATCGGTAAAATACTCTTGCACATTATTTAAATTTGCTATTGCTTTTACTTGTGAGACCCAATTATAGTTCGTATCATGATTACTGGCATCCAGTGCTATTAATCTACTGAAACACTTGTTTGCTATTCTATTTATGGAGATTGACAATATTTTTATACAGAAATTAAGAATTTTTTTCAACACCTGAACTGTTATGTGGGTCCGTCCAGTTTCCAGTCTAACCATATAGTTTGGTGTCCATATCGGCCAAAAATACAAAGATTTGAAAAATGCAAGGTTGGCTGATTCCAGTTGGTCCAAGTAATTTATGCTCCAGATTTCAGAGACATGCAGAAGAGTTGATGACCTGATTGCTTCAAAAAGTGTAATCTTGGTTTCCCATGTGTCGCTCTTCCCTTTTAGAAGTATTTCTTTTACACGTGAGGAGGCAACTGATGCTCTTTGTACAAAATGCTCCGTTGCTTTTAGAAACTTTCCGGAGGATGAGAATGGAAAACCCGAGATATATATAAGAGTTGACGTATTCCAGTTTTTTATATGCCAAAACAGGGGTTTTAGCTTTTTTTGTTTCCTTGGGGACTTAAAGGGGGTTTAAAGATAGTGCCTTTATGGCGCAATATTTTTCTAATATTTTAAGGTTTCTCTGCGCACTATGCCACGAGCTATTTAAAATAACAATATCATCAGCAAATAACAGCATGGTGACTTCGGTAGCAGTACTTATTGGGATCCCTGTTGCTCCATTCTTTTCGAAAAATGTTATTATGTCAGATAAAAAAAGGATAAATAGAAATGGGCTAAGGCTTTCACCTCACAACAAACCAGATGTAATATTTATATCGTCAGATAGTTGATTTCCAATTTCTATTTGCATTAATGCATAGTCATACAGCTGTGTTATTATTCTTATAATCTTGCCACTTATTCCTATTTCTGATAGCTTTACCCAGAGCAAATTGACGGAATTGAAGGCCTTTTTGAAGTCTACAAATACGGCGTACACATAACTTCCTTTTTTTCTAAGATTAATAGAAATGAGTGAGGAAAGTGAAAAGATATGTTCAGCGCAACCTCTTCCTCCGCGAAATTCCGCGTGTTCTTCTGGATTAACACTTTCTGCTTCAGCCCAACTCAGGATTCTATTTGATAAAATTCTGGTGAAGAGTTTTGTAATATTATTTATTAGAGATATCCCTCTGTAATTCTCATAGTCAGATTTATCTCCTTTCTTGTACAGTAGGTGCAAAATTGATTTGGACCACAGATTTGGTAGCTTTTAAGTTTCAAATATATTATTGTACATGTTTAGAAGGTAATGAAAAGTAGTAGTCGTCAAAAATGAATTTGCTGCCATACAAATTTTTATAATACTTGCACCATTTGTCCATATCAATCTCATTTGAGTTACGTGATTTTGGCTTGAGTGATTTAATGACTTTCCAAAATTCAGTACTGTTTTTTACATTTCGTAGATTTTCAATGGTCTTATTCCTATTTTCAAGCTTCTTGTTACGTATCATGGCTCTATATTCTTTCCTGGTTTCTATATAACTGTGAACTAGCTCTTGGGAGTAATTGGTTTTACCATTTTTCTGAAACTGCTTTTGACATGTTTTTTAAGTTTGAAGCAGCTGTGATCGAACCAGTAGTTTTTGTATTAAATCTATGCTTCATATGACTACCTCTGGACACCATTAAGCCAGAACATTCGAGAGATTCTGTTATGACAGCAACAAAATTTTCATAGAGGCAATTTGAATTTTCAGAATTGAAGTATATTCTTTCCGAAGCAGATAGGTGATAGACAAATTCGGAAATGCTTTCCTCTTTCCATTTAACCAGCTTGTACATATATTCGAATAGTACTTATAAAAACTGTACTAAACGTAATTCAACTGTGATTTATTTCCCATATAATCGTGCAACATTTCACTGAACTGTACTCGCACACAAGCATTTATCCCAGACCTAAACACAAACAACACATTAAAAGCATAAACAATCTAATACGGATACGGGCTATAGCCCGCTACACGAAAACAATTTACTTGGACACTTCGTGTGACTGATGTAAGTAAACAGACACAGACTACAACGTAAACAACCTAATACGGTGAACAGGCGTACATAACCTACACAACCAAGGGATAACTCAGTACAACGACTGACGGCTTGAAGATGGTGCCTTTGCATCGAAAGCACAATGCCAGCTGTACTCGACCGTCAGCCAGTGACGATGGTCTGCACCGACAGATATCACTAAAGTATCATCTATACAGGCGGTTCTAACCCTTCATTTGATTTACCAAGTATACTAAAGTCGCCCTCAAGTAACATATACTTTAAATACCTTCCATTAAGCAGAATATAGACCAGATATGGGCAACCTTTGAAATGTTGCTGGCCTAACTTTAGTGTGCCAATATGTTCGCGGACCACAAGTAGTGTTCATAATTTTTAAAGATGGATATCAGACAAGAAATTATAACGACAATATTATTATAATACAGTTTATTAAAATAACAGAATGAAATGAAAAAAAAAACTAAGTACAAAATTATAATTATTAAAATTTTGAATTAATACAAAAAGGGAAAGTTAAATAGCGAAATAAATGATCTTGAATTAAGGAAACTAATCCATCGATGTTTGGATAAATTCCACTGATGCAAAGACGAAAAGAAGTTTCCAATTATCGTCAGTCAGCCTTATACAATGTTTTGATTTATTAACTTTCATCAATGAAATGAACTGTTCGCATTTATAAGTACTGCCAAACTCACAAATCTCTCTCCATCTTCCTCATTTGGAGTAAGTAGTGTAATATTTTTGTTTGATTGGGTTTTCAACATGTCTCGCGGGCAGGTGGTAGCCCACATCCACTCCAATCCAATTTTTCTCTCTCTAATGAGTATTTAAAGAAGTAGAAATTATGCACTAATCTTTTGAGTAAATCTAGATTACACATTTTGTCACCAAGACAACATTGTAAACAGGATAAACATGAGACAGCATTATAATAAATATAATGAACAAAATAATAGAAAGACATCATTATAAACAAAATGCTGTCAGTCGTTAAAATTCGCTGAGTAAAATATTTGTATTTTTCCACTTGTATTTTTTTAACCAACAAAAGACTTGAAATATCTTAATGTGCAATGACAGGGGGAGAGGGTCGAAAATAAAAAAATAGTTCACACCTATTTAAGAAAAGAGGATCTTTGAAGGACCTTTTTTTATCACAGAAGATATATAAATTATGTTTTATGACATTTTTTGATTGGATAGATTCGAACAGAGATGTCACTGTCAAATGAAAAGTTGCAAAGGAAATGTTCTAATATTTCATCGGTTACCAAGGTGTTCGTGTGTGTCTGTGTATGCACTCACATGTGTGGTTTCATTGTAATCTTGTTTACGTGTTACTTTTTATTATTTTAAATGGTATTTTACATCGTTTTATGTATTTTAATTGAATAATGTGTAAACGTTTAAATGTTTAAAATAATGCAATTAGTTTGGGCTTATTTATTTGATTATTAGTAATTAATGCTTTCATTTGTTAAGTCACAGACTTGAACGAAGATTTACTGTCATATAGGTAATCCTAAATAAAGAATTTTTGTAGAACTGACGCCAATTTCTGACATTCTCAACTTCCACTTACTACATTGACTATATAAAAAATATTTCACTTGAATTGGTGAAGCAGGACAGTTTTGGCGTGACTGTTTCAGTCCCCGAAAATGCTATTTAATATTATTTATATTTGCATGCGTGATTGATAGCTATTTAAATAATTATTATAAAAGAGTAAACAGTTCTTTTCTAGACTAAGAGTTGTCTACTAGATGTTTCACGAGAACATTTTATTATACTAGTGTCTATAGGTCCAATTAATTGGCTTAGTTGGTAGAGTACTGGCCTAAACAAAATCGGCCAAAAAGCTTGAGTTCGAGTTAAAAAACATTGTCACAGAATGTAGCAACAATAATAAGCAATGTTAGGCAGTATCCCTTTTCCCAATCCCTTTTATATCGTAATTAATCGTATTTTCCCCTTTTGGCAGATTCCCTTTAAAGGAAATCAGCTAATGAGGTTGTTCTCCTCACACGATTTTAGAAAAACACCCAGCCCCTGTTTGCCGGATTTTATTTTTGAATCCAACTTGTTGAGATTCTGGGCCAAATCTACATTTCCAAACTTGATATGTGAGAGATTTATGAAAAGGTAAAGGTGAAGTTCATTAACGACTGAAATGAGGCCGAGGAAAGGCGGGTTCAGAGCAGGGAATTTCGGAAATTCACAATATCCCCCTTATTAAACACGGGACCGGAAAATTGTATAAAACCAATCATTGCACATTTAATTACCCATAAATATTGAAATGTATGTACTTTCTATATCATGAACATTAATGGAGATTTTAGTTTTCAGCCTTAGTGAACCCCCACTCCTACTCATGTCATTTCAACAATAAGCTGGTATATCAAGAAACACTTATTTGAAAGCTTAAATACATCCAAATATTGTTTTCATGAAGTTTTTCTTGTGTCAGGTACATGCAAATATGTAGTGTGATGACATCATCATATAAGACTACGTTTATATTTGCAAGCCCTTCGGCATTACCCGCTAACTGCTTGCAATTTTAAGAGGTGTTGGTTCATGAAAATGTTATATGATTTGAATTCCGGATGGCCATGGAGATTTATAAGATGGTTATTACTATGACACTATTATATTGAATGTTTTACATGATTATGGGGAGTGGTCTATGGCAGGGCACGTGGTACTAGTAGTAAATTGATTACTTTATGGGATACTAAAATTGTGATGTCCTGGATGCTGTTCTCCCTCTTGCTCCCTCCATCCTGGTCTCCCACCTGGATGTTCCTTCGTCTTCTCACTCATGGTGCATGTACTTAAAAGAGTTTGAGAAAAATACTAATACTCTGCTGCCACTCATGAGACTCTACTTCCACTCTCTTCAGCCTGTTCTTCTCATCTTGCCCTTTGGACCCAAGGATGCCCTCTCAGTTTGTGTTTACACAAGTAGCCTATAGAGCTCAGCACTCTTCAGGGGCATCCTTGGTTGGCCTAGATGACAACAGATGGGACTGGTGTTAGTTTTATTACCGCTTCTATTCAAATACAACGTTCTTAACTCGAAAATGTTTATGATCTCTTCCATGCTAGATATTTCATTCAACAACTGTACTGAATACTTCATTGAACTGTTTTATTCAGCAATAAAGGTCATATATTGTATAATGCGCCTTAAAACGTTCAGTGCGGACTTCAAAAAAGTGGTCTATCCACAAGTGCGACCCGGGGTCAATTGACCCCGTGGTGCAACTATCCACAAGTGCGTCACGGGGTCAATTGACCCCGTGGTGCAACTATCCACAAGTGCGACACGGGGTCAATTGACCCCGTGGTGCAACTATCCACAAGTGCGTCACGGGGTCAATTGACCCCGTGGTGCAACTATCCACAAGTGTGACACGGGGTCAATTGACCCTGTGGTGCTACTATCCACAAGTGTGACACGGGGTCAATTGACCCTGTGGTGCAACTATCCACAAGTGCGTCGCGGGGTCAATTGACCCCATACTTATGTCCCCTTTTAATGCGCTACTACCACTCGTAAAATGAACTAAACTGCTATATTCCAACAGTTTTTTACTCTTAGGACATCAAAAAATATATGGCAGTCGCAGACCTTGTTTTCATCAATTTTTTATTAAATGACTTAGAAATGAATATTTACCTTACATTTTTCACCTTGTCGGGAACTTTTTTTCTCCTTTATGTGATAATTTTGGTGATCAACGAAGGATTTTAATTTTTGTTATACATAAAAATGGGTGAATATGAATTAACTTTAAATTACGACACATTACAATCATATGACTATATGACCCCGTGTCAGACTTGAGCCCAAATACCACTCTCCAGGCCGGCACGGGGTCATAAAGCCCCGTGCATTTTTCAATGATATACGACGTATTTTTTGGATTTGAAATACATAAACGTACTATTTCTAATTATATTTACTAGTACAAAGCAAAAACCGTGAAAGTATTTTTTGAACATTTATCTTCAAACCCGACCCTTACTGGGAGACAGTTACGTACGGGGTCATTTGACCCCGTGTCGTACTTAACGTGTTAACATGGAATAGTAGGGAGGAGGGTTAGAAGAGGTAGGGACTTTGAAAATTTATTATATTTCGGTCATTATGAGTAGTATCGAAAAATGTTTTAGAACGAATCTTGTTAAGCTAATCTTGGTCTGCAATTTTTGTTCTATACGTTCAATCGTTGAGTCCAATATTAAGCGAGCTGGATGTACTTTCTTGTTACCAGCTTTCATCAAATCCCCAGTTTTACTCATCGGAGTTTTACTAAGAAATTCGAAATGTGGTGAGGTAAGATTAATAGTGTATCATACTGGGCACAATCTGCTTAGTTTACGCAGCCCCTTCGTGTGACGGACATTATTTGCAATTTTTCGGGTTTAACAGCCTGCCTTATCGTTTTCCACTCTCACTATCAACGAGACCATTAACCAGACGGCCATTACACTAATGCGAACGGAGCAGAGCAAACAACGAGGACGAGGTTTAGTGCCTCTAATTGTCTTATCTGGAATAATAACGGCCAATTGGCTCCATTGACGGGGAAGATTTACAGAAAACTCCAATTACAGCTGTTAATCTAGTTGGTCTAGAAGAGGGTCGCCCTATGCCGTTAAAGTCTTAATTTATCTATGGCGGCCGATTGGAAGGGTCCGCTGATGGACGGGGTACGTCTGATGGTAGGACCAGCCCTGAAGGAGACGGCCCTGTCTAAACCTATTGCCCACTTATCAGATTAAATTGTCCTTATCTTAAATGAAACATTTAATAACGAGCCATTATAAATCTACTGGCTCAAGCCATTGGTTTTAGTTAATTCCTATTTCCTTGTGGACTACCATTATTGGAGAATCAGACTCTTAACTTTATTGACTAGGAAAACTATACTAATTATGTTATCTATCACTCCTCAGCAATATTCTAACTTCATTCAATGTAATTAAAAATCAAATTCAATTAAATTATTCATTAACGTCCACTTTTTACTTAAACTTGTACTTAAATTATCAAAATACTCAAAATAGTAAATTTCCGAGACGGAGGTATATAATTATTTTAAGTAATAATAATAATAATATTCGTCTCCAATGCCATCCATTTTACTTATTCAATTCAAATACTTTCTATAAAATAGTTTATATATTTATTAACGTACACTTTATGCAACTACGGCTAATTGGGACGGGTTATCTAAAGGTTACCACCCTTCTCTAGCCAGGGTGGGATTT
Organism: Riptortus pedestris; assembly: GCA_019009955.1. Classification (NCBI taxonomy): domain Eukaryota; kingdom Metazoa; phylum Arthropoda; class Insecta; order Hemiptera; family Alydidae; genus Riptortus; species Riptortus pedestris. Next base: position 148,928,295 of record CM032229.1, on the reverse strand, counting down.
TAGGATGTTATTTAGAGAATTCCGTCACTAAATAAACTCCTATTGCTCTGGGCGGGAATCGCACTCGCCGCTCTAGGTTAACCATATGGGATAAAGGTCGACGCTTAAACTCGCATGGCTAACCTGAGCCACATAAAAAATGAATATTCAAGTCTTACTACTCTGACTTTATTAATATTCCATACTTTAGCCGAAGAACTCTGGTTACTAGAAGGCCATTCGCCGAGATGTGTGTATTATTTGTTGTAGTCTTGTGTAAGCTAATCTGTCTTTTTATATAAAACGTTTAAATATGGAGTTTGGTAAAGATCAAACAAAAATTACGACCGCTAGAGCATTAATAGAAAATATATATATATGTATATATATATATATATATATATATATATATATATATATATAATTTTGAATGGACCTCATTTTCGTCATCTCATGGCTAGGATCGATGGACATTCCAAGAAAATTTTTGAAATTCCCTCAAGGGAAATCTGCTAAAAGATATCTACTTCTTATACATTCCCAACAAATATATAAATCTCTAATCCCCGAGGTCTTCAATAACTCTGTTGTACACGCTCCTTATTGCTAAAGTGTTAAAAATATTTCAAAATTGTATATTTTTTGGTTTTTAGGATTGTGTATTGAGCTTCAAATGAAAATACTTTATGGAAAAATCTTCAGTCTAAGCTATACCTCATATGAAGTGGCTACGATATTTATAAAATTTTTGTTTAAATATTAAGTAAGGGAGGTGGCAAATAAGAATAAAAAGGGGTTTTGACACTTCCCTTGAAGTTGGCGGGCTTATAAAAATGAATCTGCATAAGAAATCCTCCCTTTCCCGCAAATATTACATAAAAAGAGACTCGAAAGTTATTAATATCAAAGTATTAAAAGTAGAGGGGTGGCTCAAAAAGCAGTGAGCTTTCTGCGAAAGAAGGAATAATGGAGGAGGAGCTTTGGTGAATTCGCTCACGTCCATATTTCAGGTCGGAGAGAGTAACTTTTGACTAGCTCAGCGTCTTTCCAATGTAATTGGAGACCATTACCTGGATTCAGAGGAGTCCAAACACGTCTCGGAGGCTTCTAAATGTATTCAGCTCTAGGAGCAAGTCTGACTCTCGAAATTGAACCTAAGCGTAAAAAGAAAAAAAAAAAGGAGAAAAAGAGAGTTAGGGTGTGCGAGGAGAGCTTAGCCAGACAAATGTCCTACGACAAATCGTCGTAGGCGTGTGAGCGTGCGCGTGCGCAGTACTGTAATTAGGGTAAAGTACGACAAGAATCCCAAATGCGAGGAAGGGCAAATTGAAAGAAATCAATAGGGTTCAGGACATGCTACTTGATTTTCTGCTCCGACTTTAAAGCATTAGTCACAGATCGATCGAACCCCATCCGACAACCACATGATCCTATTTGACTGTCAACAAAAATTAAACCTTCTTGCATAATGTTTTAGCTATTTCACCAAAAATAATTGAATTAATATGCGCAAGAAAGGAGACGGAGACCCACTTTATAAAAAAAAAGTCCGTCACACAGGGGCTGCGTTAACTAAGCAGATTTCCCACTTGCGCCACGTATTTGCATTTATTTCAAAACAATTTAAGTTCAATGAAAACAACATTTGGTATTTAAGCTTCAAATAAAGTGCTTCATAACATAATAGAATATTGTTAATATGAGATGAGTAGGAGTGGGGCTTTACTAAAGATCGAAAACACCGATCGAAAGTGCAAATACCTCAGTTAATAATCAAGATAGTGAAAAAATGTACATAACAACATTTATAGAACATTACATTTGGAATAAGATCGATTCTATACAATTTTTCGATCCGACTCATATTAACGGAGAAATTAAGAATTTTAGAAATTCTCCCTCTCTAACCCCCCCCTCCCCCTGGTCCGATTTTAGTCGTTAACGAACTAGATCTTTCTTTCTACATAAAACGATTATATATCAATTTTTTTAACGATAAGACAAAATTGCGACCGCTAGAGCGGTATCAGAAATATATATATATATATATATATATATATATATATATATATATACAGTTTTAAATGGGCCTCATTTTTGTCATCTCTGGGCAGGATCGATGGACAATTGAAGGAAAATTTCGAAAATCGGGTCATGAGTACGACCTCAATAGCTGATTTCTCTTAAGAGATATCTGCTAAAATGAGAATTTCTTTTCAAGAACTGAAATAACTGTTACATCCCATGTATAACTCCTACCTAGTTTATCACTCAGATTCTTGTTGCTGCTCTGAGTCCGGAGGTTCCTATTCGTCTACTACCAATATATAAGGGGAAAAAAAGTCCAAATTTAGATTGGGGACAAAGATACAACATGGTAATTGTATCCGCCCCCCCCCCTACTCAAGACATGCAAGATTTATGAACCATTTAGTAATAATAATACCTAGTAATTATGTTTCACAACGTTTCTAAAGAATAGGAGTGGAGATATTTACGAATTCGTGTTTTTCCCTTCCCTAGGATTCCCTACTGTATCATATGTTCTAAACAGCTAAAATACTGTGTTACATTCACTTAAATTTAAACTCGTAGGTGTTTTTGTTAATAGTATACTTAAAATATCGAAATACTCAAAATAGTAATTGTCGGAGGTATTTTTCTTAGTACTAGTAATAATAATATTAATCTCAAATACCACCCATTTTACTTATTCAATTCAAATACCTACTATAAAATAGTTCATGAACATAAATATTAATACAAATAATAATTAAATATAAATTAAGATGTCACTGTATAAAACAATAAATAATTTACTAAAGAGATGATTCCAACAGTAGACATTTCAAGAGTCATGGGCAACTGCCGACTGTAGAAAACATAATGAATAAATAAGTATAATAAATTGTTAGCCAATGACAGCATTAGAGTGGCGGTGTATAATAAATTAGGCGGGAAAGGGCTAATTAGCGGCAATGATAACAGATAACCTCCCCCCCCCCCCCCCCGAGTAAGATTTCACTCTCTTAATTTAAAGTAAGAGTCCCCGTTCATTATGGAAAGCTATATTTCCTTCCACCACCTGTTCTTAAGGCCCTTAAATACTCTGTCATCAGAGCTGAAAAGAATTTAATTTCAACCTTTTCATTTTGCCCTTTTATAATTATTTGAGTAAGTTTCATTCTTTATTCTTGAATTTCCATTTCGCATCGCGTAGTCAAATGAAGGCCCATTTAAAGATGTCTTTGAAACTGGAGGATCTCTTCTCTGTTGCACATTTATTCCCGAACAAATGGATTCCTCTGGTGTAAAAAATAATCGAAAAGGATGTCAATATGTACCAACCACCTTTTTATAGCCAAGATGTTTTTTTTTTGTAAATCGATCCAAACTTCGTTACCTTTATAATGTCTTGGTCAATCTACAACAATGACTATTCTCTAATTATTCACTAATTCATAAGAGCTAAAGAGTTTTAAGGTATTTGTTATTATTAATTTAAGGTATTTGTTATTGTTACTTGTTGTTAAGGTATTTGTTATTATTACTTATTGTTAAGGTAAATGTTATTGTTACTTGGTAAGGTATTTGTTATTATTACTTATTGTTAAGGTATTTGTTATTGTTAGTTGTTGTTGAGGTATTTGTTATTATTACTTATTGTTAAGGTAAATGTTATTGTTACTTGGTAAGGTATTTGTTATTGTTACTTGGTAAGGTATTTGTTATTATTACTTATTGTTAAGGTATTTGTTATTGTTAGTTGTTGTTGAAGTATTTGTTATTATTACTTATTGTTAAGGTATTTCTTATTGTTATTTATTGTTAAGGTAAATGTTATTGTTACTTATTAAGGCATTTGTTATTGTTACTTGGTAAGGTATTTGTTATTATTACTTATTGTTAAGGTATTTGTTATTGTTAGTTGTTGTTGAGGTATTTGTTATTATTACTTATTGTTAAGGTAAATGTTATTGTTACTTGGTAAGGTATTTGTTATTATTACTTATTGTTAAGGTATTTGTTATTGTTAGTTGTTGTTGAGGTATTTGTTATTATTACTTGTTGTTACTTTTGAAAAGACAAATCACCTTCGATGTGGTGTCCATGAATAAATAAATAATAAAATAATAAAGAGCTAACAGAAGTGGTAGTTCATTTATGTTGAAACGACAGTGGGCTGCGTAAACTATGAAAATTACACAAGTAAGCGGCTGATACTCCACTTTTTTCTAGAGATGAAACCTATGTAAATACGATTTGAAATGTCAGAAGTCAGGCCATGAGTTGATAAGTGGCTCAGATGCTCTTAGTGAAAAGTCTGAGAACTAAAAAATGCAAATATCACGGCAAATATTCGAGTTAAAGAAAGAAGAAATGAAAAATCAACAAACTTATATAAACAAAGTTAGCAACAACATTAGCTGAGGAACCTTTTTCGATCATAGTCAGAAGAAAGCAATACGTCATATTTAAACTTAAAATATTAACTGACAGCAGCCAATATATTCCACAAATACTAACATATCTAAAACACATCAAAATTTACAAAAACATATAATACAAAATAGAATAGGTCTACAGCATACCTAAAAAGATTTAAAAGGGTTCTTTTATTATATTTTTTAGACAAAGCACGGATATAAGAAAGAATCAGATATTAAATAAATAATTTCCATAATATAAAAGTACAAAAAAGGTAAGCACATGAAAGAGTAAATATATCATCCTAATAATGCCAACCACCATCGCTGTGGGGCACATAACTAAATAAATTAAATTTAAAAAAATAATATAAATGTACTAGTATATAGGAATAACATAATTTGTTTCTTAAAACCATTTTTAATTGTTATCATTATTACTAGTCTAATGTTTATTAATTGTCTTTATTACTAGTATTTAATGATTATTTGTTGTATTTAATGTTTTATTTGTTGTTTCAGTTTTTGTTATTTTTCTATAATTTTGTTTTCATTTTACATTGTGAAACTTTGAGCCAAATCGCCAAGATGCGAGTGCTCCTGTATAAATAAATAAATAAACTAAAATAGGAGACGTAATTTTCGTCAATTGGGAAGGATCAATGGATATTTCAATAATGTTTTCGAAAATGAGTCATAAGTACAACTTCAAAACCTGATTTTCCTTAAGACAAAATAGCTAATACTTTTCTCAAAAACTAAGGAGGACTAAATTAAATTTGAACACATATGCAAGAACATAATTAAGGTTACAGTACCTAAGGAATACAGTTTAGACAATAAACCTCACTAATAATTAAGATGTTTTAGAGATCCTAATATTTTTATTTAGTGTCCTTTAAAAAATTTAGAGGGAAAAACAGAAAATAAAAGAAATGAGAAGGCTCAGTAGAGTTTTTAGTGCTTGTACTAAAAGTCATAGTAAATTGAACGCCCTAAAAACAGGTAAGGCCCCTCCTCCCCAACCCCGCGGGATATATCGTGGCAGGCCTCTCGTAAACTATGATATATACCAACAAGTGTAAGGTTTACGCCTTTTCCTATCCCAAGCCAGAGTGTGGCTTTAAAAAAGTAGGCATAAAAGTCAATTTGTTCCATCCCGTGTTGAGCTGATGCTACCACTACGTTCATAAGAAGTTTTAAAGGACATGTTGTACTCCAACTTAATTATTGAACGGAGTAAGATAGTCTTGGCTGTTGAATGCGGAAGTTATTTGTCAGGATGTCTGTCTATCTGTCTAATTCGACAAAGATCGCATGTATGTTAGGATAGTGCTGAAATTCAGTAAACTTGTCCAATGTACCATATATCATACCTGTTTAGATTTTGGGAAACGTCTTTTGCCCGGAAGGGCATTCATATTATTAGTACTTAGCAAATGCCATAGGTATTCCATTATATCTTGAAATTTCTATATTTGATGTATCTCATTAACCAAAACTAAATATTACATACAATTAATTTTAAATGCACCCACGTTACTGAATTACCCCTAAAATGAAAGGGTCAAAACCTTAGTCCCACCGGGTCCTTTTGTAAATAAATCTTCCCGTTTGTTTAATACACTTTTTTTCATAAGCACTTGGAACGACTATCTGAGCACTTAAACGAAATCCGCATTGACTGAACATTTTCACAATTCGAATCACTCGGTAAAATTTGACGAATCAAAAGTTTTGGCCGAAGTAACGAACTACCAAAAGAGCATTATCAGACGAGCCATTGAAATGTTAAAACATCTTATTTTTTTGATAGGGTGGCTATAAACATTTTACAGCTCTAACCCCAAAACTATAATTAATGAATATTGGGAACGTACAACAAACATTAAGAAATACATGTCGGAATTTTGGTTTCAACTTGGACCCAAGGGCGCCTTGTTAATGACTCCATCCTTTTTAGGTTATGATATCTTGAAGAAGTTAGCAGAATGACCAGTGAAACGTTGGCAGAATGTATCAAGGCGCAGTAAATAACACAAGACACTGGGAATCATGATATAGACCATGGAAATCCTCGAGAACATAAGTAAGACGAAAATATGTTTCCTATACATTTCAAAAACGAAAATAAATACCACTTTGACTTACTTTTGATGATACTCAATGACCCAATACTCGAATTTCAATTAAATGTCAATTAAAATATGACGGGTAATTTTAAAACAAGATCCTTCTAAATCAGCTCTAATGTGACGGATTTCTTGTAATCTACTAGTTAGGATCTGTGAACATTTGAAAAAAAATTGTCAAAAATCTTGTAATGAATACAAACTCAATAAAACTGGTTACTTATTAAGGGAAATCTGATGAATGTGGTTTGCAAAACTTCAACTACAAGCCGCTCACCGCGAAAGAAAGTTGCTTCTTTTTACCAGCAACTACTAGTCAAATAGTAACTCAAGTTAACTACGAAACTTGTAGTAAGTAATTAGGAATGAAGTTAACAACAGTAAATAGTCAACTACAGCCCAACTTTGTATGTGAGACAGTAATTCCCCTATTAGATTACGGTTAACTTTTACCTTTCATTACTTTTTATATGTTTGACGAAGAAAATTTACTAAAATTTAGAATTTTTTTTTTCATTGCCCACTGATTTTACTTCCTTGTATGGAGTAAAGAAAGTATTTCATTTGCCAAAAACTTGGTTTTCGATTGAAACGGAATTATACTAACGATTTAATCCTTAATACCCGTATAAATTTGACTAGTTTTGGCAACACATCAGTGCGTATTTACGAAGGCCTGGTTTTATCTCGCATTAACTCACAATCGAATAGTCTTAGAATGTTATAATTTCATGTTTAGAACTGTTGAACATCTAGTTGAGGCCTTTTGAAAATAAACTCGTGGAGAGGGGAGTTTAAAGAAAGGCGAAAATTAATTTAAACGATAATACAACTACATAACAGAAATTGAACACGAAAAACAGAAATGGAACACAAAACATATTGAACACGAGCAACAAAGTGCAACATTAAACAGAGATGGAAACCAAAAGCAGAAATAAAAAACAAAATTGGAACAGAAATGGAACACAAATACAAAATGGAAATACTAAAAACCGAAATGGAACACCAAAAGAACAGACATGGAACACAAAACAGAAATAGAAATCAAAAAGGGAGCAGAAAACGAAAGATAGACAACAAAAGATAGAATCCAAAATTAATTACAAAAACTAAACGGCGAGAATATCAAAAAAGTCCGTCACGCAGGGGCTGCGTAAACTAAGCAGATTTCCCACGTGAAGTTTTACAATAGAGAAATCTACATACCGGTAACACAACACCATCTTGAATATGGGGGGGGGCATCAACAGAACGTATTTGCATATATCTCACAAAGTAAAAGGTTAGAAGGCAAGAACAGAGAAAGGTTAGGTTACACGAGTGCCGAACAGTTACGGAAACGGCCGAACTAAGAAGGAAACTTCCGACAATAGCTCGACACACACTTAATAAAAATGCAAATATCTCGGTTAATATTCAAGATAGAGAATAAATGTATATAACATTATTTATAGTAAATTTAATTCCCAATAAGATTGGTTTTATGCAATTTCTCGATCTGACGTACAGTAACCGATATTTCGAATTTTCAATAATCCCTCTCTAACCCCCCCCCCACTGGTCCTGTTACAGCCGTTAACGAACTTGATCTTTCTTATACATAAAACGATTAAATACCGAGTTTGGTGACGATTAAACAAAAATTGCGACCGCTAAAGTGTTAACAGACAAATACATATACATATATATACAATACATATTCAAAAATTTTCGAAAATCGCGTCAGTATCTGTGTTGAGAGTACGACCTCAATAGCTGATTTCCCTTAAGGCTAAAAGAGGCATGTTGGATAATGCGGAGCCTTGTTAATATCACCTCTTCGCTCCGTGTATATGTTGCACTTGTACTAATCATTGAGAATACTGTCGGTTTAATTTGTCGTAATTTATTGTCTGTTTGTAGCCATTTTTGCTCCAAGTCTTGTAGTACGTTAGTAATAGCAGAATGTACTAAATCGTCTATTGTTAGTTCATTTGAGTCTACGTCAAGTTTCTGAGTCGCTAATTTTGCTTGTTCATCAACTTCAGATCAGGTATCTATTAGAGATACAGAAGATTTATATACGATAATTTTTGTTAATAACAAAAATAACTATAAATTATGCTTTATAATATTTTTTGGTCCAAGTCAATGGACTTTCCAATGGAATTATTTTAAAAGAAGTGCACCAAAACCACCAATTTTTTTATGTTCAATGTCAAAGCAGTACAAGGATGTCATGTTGTGTTTGGATCAGACTTTTTTATCACTTTTTAATACAATATCTGATACTATTTTATTGTTGTTAACCAAAATCTTCATTTTGTATGACGTATTATTTTATTTGAATTATTATAAATCCTTTGCGCCCTTTTTTATCAGGTACTACTTAACTATTTCTGTATAAAATACTTTTAAGAAGCATTTGTATTTATACAATCAATTCAGGCGGACATGATCGATCATACAAATTAAATCTGTAGTATGGGAGGAATATGTGTTAAAGAGATTTCTTAGTGAAGTGGCCCAGCGAACTCCCATCAAGCCCTGCCTTATTGCTGGTGAGAGGTTTAAGCCCGTGCTTTAACAAACTCAAATACAAAGGACAGCTTAAGCCTAGCGGATCAGGGATTTTAGTCTCTGACAGTTTCTAAGCTCTACTTTAGATACCAAATATTTTTAACTTTCACACGGAGGCTTAGAATTTGTAAGCGATTTGCTCATATTTTAAGAATGTATTTAGCTCCTGAAAAAAATTGGATTACATTCTTCTCAAAATGTTTCTTCTTAAAAACTTTATGTAAATTTTTCCTTCAAATATATTTCATGTAATTTTGTATTTTGGGTTTTTAGCAGATTTCCCTTAAGGGAAATCAGCTATTGAGGTCGTACTCATGACGCGAGTTTTGAAAAATTTCCTCAAATGTCCATCGATCCTACCCAGGAGATGACGAAAATGAGGTCCGTTCAAAATTATATATATATATATCTATATATATATATATATATATATATATATATATATATATATATATATATAATATATATTTGTCTGTTAACGCTCTAGCGGTCGCAATTTTTGTTTAATCGTTACCAAACTTCATATTTAAGCGTTTTACGTAAAAAGAGAAATCAAGTTCGTTAATGGCTGAAATCGGACCAGTGGGAGGGGGGGGGTAGCGGGGGGGATGTGTGAAAATGCAAAATATCTCCGTTACTATACGTCGGATCGAAAAATATTATAGAATCAATCTTATTGCAAATTAAATTTACTATAAATATTGTTGTAAACATTTATTCTCTATCTTGAATATTAACTGAGATATTAGCATTTGTATTCTGCAAGTGCTCGGCAGGCTATGTTCGGACTTTCCGCCGTGAGCTCTGGCGGCCGTTTTTGTAATTATTCGTCCCTCTCGTGAATAGGTTTATAGGTTACTTACTACTACAGCTGTTATTAGGCAGATTTCTCTATTGTAAAACTTCACGTGGGAAATCTGCTTAGTTTACGCAGCCCTAAACTGCAATTTATAATGAATCAGAATAATTTTAATCCCAATCAATCAAATTTTAGTAGCCCATGAATATAAGACGGGGGGGGCGGGGTCACAAGAACATATTTGCATGTACCTCGTACAAAAAGGTCTCTTCAATACAATGTTTAGTGTTTAAGCTTCGAATAGTATTGTTTATTATATAATTATATATGTAGTATTGTTTATTATATAACCTTAAGGGAAATCTGCTAAAAACCCGCTATTGTGGAAGGTTGCCTCAAAAGTTCAAAATACTTTTTACTCCTGAAGGGGTATCATTGTGGACGACTGCCACGTAGAGTGAAGGATGTAAATAACTAAAAGCTATTAATGTACATGTGTGCTACCGTATTTTTTCTGTTTCATCATTTTGTACAATTTACACATACTGTTTCCCCATCCGCGTCACAACGAGATGTTTTTCATATTTTCTTGGCAAGGGACACCAATAAAAACTGTATTTCGCTCAAACAGTATTGATACGGCCCTACATGTTCCGTGGCTTACATGTCACATCTTCAGGGGATATCCCTTTTCGAAAACATAATAACAATTAAAAAAAAATTAATAACATTAATTTAACAAAACCCTATGATATTCTTTGCTAGATACTGTATTAATAAGTGCCTGCATATATGATGGGATTTAATAAATATATTATATATCTACATATATTAACACATTAATAAAATATCTAGCAAAGAATTATCATACTTAGTTAAATTAATGTTATTAATTTTTTTTTTAAATTAATGTTTTTTTTTTGAAAAGGGATAGCCCCTGAACAGGTGTCATGTAAGCCACAAAAAATGTAGGGAAGTATCAATATATTTTGCGACAAGAATAGTTATTTATTATACAAGTGACGAAAGTAGATCATTTTACAACTCGAGTGAAACGTTTACCCGCACGAGCGAAGCGAGTGTGGTAATTTCACGAGAGTTGTAAATTCTACTTTCGTCACGAGTGTAATATTAATTTTTTTCTGTAATCGTGTAATACATGATCAGATCTAACCAGAATATGAACAAAATTAGGATGTTGTGAAGATTATGGTATGTTGTTGGTAGATTATAAGCATGGTTGTGAAAGGTTATAAGCATAGTTATAAAACAACAAGTGATGATTGTGAAGTAGTGCAGTTATAAACAAGTGCAGGTTATAAACAAGGAAGGTAATTATTATTATATTTAAATTTTAAAATATATTGATTATTTCCACCAATAATTCATTCACATTTCAATTTATTTTGTTAAAATAAATTCTTACAATGTTAAGAAACATTTAAAAGCATTTAATTTCCAACTTCAAATTTTTTTTTTTAATTTATACATATTACTAATTAAGAAGGCAATTCACTTTCTTCACTCTATAGCAAAATGTTTCACTTTCTTCACTCATTTCAGTTTAGTAATGTTACCATTATTCAACGATTACAGAAAAATGTTTTTTATTGGTTATCCTTGACATGAAAACATAAAGAACATGTAAAAATATTGAGTCCAGAATAAGAAGGAAAGGAGATATTTCGAAATTTTTATTTCAGCCTACCTCTAAATCTCACCCTTAAAACAACACGCAGTACTTAAGCTAAAAATAAGACGTCTCGTGATATCTTGTTTTATTGTTAATGTAAATGAAGTAGAAGTGTGGGTTTACCCAGAGCTCAAAATAAAAAAATATCTCGGTTAACGTTAAGAGTTAGAAAAAAGTCCGTCACGCTGGGGCTGCGTAAACTAAGCAGATTTCCCATTTGAAGTTTAACAATAGAGAAATCTGCATACTGGTAACACAATACCACCGTGATTAAATAGAAACGGTAATGAGAAATATTTCAGTCTTCTGAATTGGAATATTAATTTATATTATGAACAGAAAGTATTTGCATAAATCTCACAAAGGTAAGGTAAGGTTAGGAACGACAGGTTAGGAACGACGGAAATGGCCGATCTAATCCGAACTATACCCGACCACAGACTTCATAAAAATGCAAATATCTCCGTTAATATTCAAGATAGAGAATAAATGTATATAACAATATTTCTCGTAAATTTAATTTGCAATAAGATTGAGTCTATACAATTTTTCGATGCGATGCATAATAAGGGAGATATTTATAATTTTCGAAAATCCCCCCTGATTTCCCTTAAGGGAAAATCTGCTAAAATGTTTATAAAGCAAGAATCGCCGGAATTTGAATTTGCGATAATGATGGTTATACAAGGATTTCCGATTCGGCTCATTGAAACTGAGTTATTTTGAAATATTCTTTTCTTTTTTATATAATTTTGAACGGACCACACTCTGACACACTCAATCGCCTTCGTAGGATTGATGAATATTGTGAACGATTTTTTCGAAAGTCACGTCTTGAGTACAATCTCAAAGCTGATTTCTTTTAATGGAACTTGACTACTTGACTCATTTTTCGGCTCTCAAAAGCACACGAGTTTGCTGAATTTTTAGCAGATTTCCCTTAAGGCAGATCATCTATTGAGGTCGTACTCATGACGCGATTTTCGAAATTTTTCTTCAAATTGTCCATCGATACTACCTAGGAGATGACGAAAATGAGGTCCCTTCAAAATTATACACACACACACACACACATATATATATATATATATATATATATATATATATATATTTGTCTGTTAACGCTCTAGCGGTCGCAATTTCTGTTCGATCGTTACCAAACTCGATATTTATATATATATATATTTATATATATATATATATTTATATATATATATATATATATATTGTTGCGAAAGTTAAATACATGAAAAATTTAACAGAGATAGTCACGTATTTAGGAAGTACGAAGGAGATGAAGGAGGAGGAAAGACTATTGGAGCCTGAAGTATCTAGTGGAGCCTGGATTGTTCCAGACTAAGAGTCTAGTACCCTCGAGACAGTCTCCTTTGATGTTACCGCTCCTCTATATAACCGTGTACAACTCGCCCGACAGTTTAGTTTGTTCTCAGCTGTGTTCAAGAGATCATCAGTGCGTTCAATGCTAAATTGTGACTTAGAGCAGTGTGGTAAAGTGTATTTATCTGAAAAACAGTGTTGTGCCGTGACTCTGTAAGTAACAGTATATTGCCGTGTTTAAGACAGTGCAGTGCCGTGTTTTTGTGAACTTCAGTGACCGTGAGTGATTTATTGGACTGTGTAATCTGAAGAATAGTGAAGCTATCAGTGAATACTGTGACTGGTTGTTAAGAATAATTAACTAGGAGTGTAGTGTATAGTAAATAAATTGCGCAGTGATAAAAACTCAGAAGCTTGTGTGTGTTTAATTTTGCAATCTAAAAGAACTCTAATAAACAACGTTTATTACTGATTTTATAATAAACGTAAGAATATATGCATATATTATTATTATTCTTTATTAACGTCCAATTTTTGTAACTCAGGCTAATTGGGAAGGTGTATCTACAGGTCACCACCCTTTTCTAGCCTATATATATATATATATATATATATATATATATATATATATATATATATATCTTAATCTTATCTTAATGTATATAAATCTCCTGTCACGATGTTTGTCCGCAATGGACTCCTAAACTACTTAACCGATTTTAAATTAAATTGGCACACTGTGAGCAGTCTGGTCCAACTTGAGAGATAGGATAGCTTAGATCTTTAATTATAGTCGCAATATTATTTTATTGCAAATTATTTGTCTATAATTAATTGACAGTCACAATTATCTGTCTACAATTCAATATTATCATATAAGCTACAATTCAATAGCATGATTACCACGTGTTATTGAGGCCAAAGTATAAATTAAACTTATTTTGTAGTAAACGAAATACCGTGAAATTCACTAATTATTTCTACTTTTTTAAATTTTGGTGTTAGCATAGCCAACCACGTGTTACTTAGACCGAAGTGTAAATCAAATTCAAATTATAGTGACGATAATACAGTGAAATTATTCCTGCTTTTTACTTATTTGTGCTTCATTATTCAAAATTCTATAATTATAAAATATATACATGTAAGTATTATCACATATTATAATAATTAATTAATATATTTTTAAACGATTAAATTAATATTTTCAGTCAAATGCCACCGAAAAAATCTAACCTCAACAACGCAAACACCAGAGAGGCACGACGCAAACGTGTTGAAAGAGCTCATCAGTTGCCAGAACAAGTCGATACAAGAAATACAGCTCAAAGAATTAGGACAGCAGAACGTCGTGCACAAGAATCTCAAGAACAGCGTAGCGAACGTCTGCAACAGAATATTACGAGAACAAGAGCGGCACGAGAACAAAACATAGCTACAGTACGAGCACAAGAACGACAAAGGCAACGGATCAGCCGCTCATTAATACGTACATCATTCGTTCGTCTTGCTTTTGAATATGCACCAGATATTAACTACTCTGTGCATTCAAAAATTGCTATCGGTGGAATGGATAAAGTATGTCAATATTGTCAGGCGTAGAAATTTCGAAATGAAGCTGCGGGTATGTGCTGCGCAGCAGGAAAAGTCGTGCTGCCACCTCTACCCGCTCCGCCAGAACCCTGAATTTGTGTACCAACTTCAACATTTCCGTCTTGGTTCGTAAATAATTTCATTGTACTAAAGGGTTGTAGTCGTAGAAAATCTGTCATGGAGGTCACCATATTTTTTTACAAATACCATCTATGTAAAAAGCATGGTGGACCCCGTGACTGATGTTCTCCTACCGTTCCTCTTAAATTGTATACTACAATGTAATATAACAATAACTTTAGCCACAGCAATGCGTGGCCGGGTCTGCTAGTATACATATATTTCTGTTGCCGCTCTAGCGGTCGCAATATTTGTTTAATCGTAACCAAACCCGATATATATACATGTAAAGAAGATCATATTCCTTATCGGCTGAAATCAGACTGCATGAAGGGGGGGGGGTGGAGGTTTAGAAGGGTGGAATTTCGACAATTCGAAATATCTTCGTTACAATAAGTCAAATCGAAAAAGTGTATATAAGCAATGTTATTGCAAATTTAATTTCCTATAAATGTTCTCATATACATATGTTCTCTATCATGAATATTAACGGAGACATTTGGATTTTTTAGTTTTCGGCCTTCTGTAAACCCCCACTCGTCATTTTTACAATACGCTGTTATATTATGAAGCACTTCCTTTGAAGCCTAAATACCGAATATTGTTCTCATTGGACTTCCAAGGAAATCTGTTTAGTTAACGCAGCCCATTCGTGACTGACTTGGAGGAAGTTTGCTTGGAGGAATTTGTTTTGTCATTTATTAGAACTTTCTAATGTACATTGCGGTACAATGTGTGTTTTGGTTAGTTTTTTTTTTTTTGTGTATAAAGGCCACCTAGCGGCTGATTGGTTAAGACAATTGTCTATAGGAAGCAGAGTGTACGTGCTGCTGGCATAGTGTGATTGGATTAAGCCCGTCCTGACCCGCGGTCCCCCGGGGGGCCGGCAAGTAATGGACCACTGGCAATCATTGGACAAATCCGGTTACCTGAGACTTTCCTCTTCGCTTCCATTAGGCCAGATTGAGCCAGTAGTGCTGCGCGGTTAGCACGTACCCGGCCACTAACTCGTAAACAGCTCCCTTGTTTTTAACATTAACACTATTTTCAACAAATAAATTCCTTCATTAGGTTAGAAATTCAATAAGGCGTGCTCAGGGTATTAATATATAATATAATATAACACGCGGCGGCTGCGTGAACTAAGCAGATTTCCTAAGAGAAGTTTAACAATAGATAAATCTGCATACCGCTAACACAACACAACCGTGAATATTAAGTAAATAAATACAAACGGCAATAAGAAACTCCCCGACGGAAAGCATCTGAAATGAAAAGAAACAGTTTTGTCAACTTCTTCCCGGAAAGAAAAAAAAAGTCCGTCACGCAGGGGCTGCGTAAACTAAGCAGATTTCCCACGTGAAGTTATACAATATAGAAATCCCCATAGGAAAGCTGAACAGTTACGGCAAAGGGCCAAACTAGCTTTTGGCGGTAAACTCGTCCGTTATCGGCCCATATTTAATAAAAATGCATATATCTCGGTTAATATTCAAGAGAGAGAATAAATGTCTAGAACAATATTTATAGTAAATTTAATGTACAATAAGATTTCTCCTACAATCTTTTGATCCGACGTATGGTAACGGAGATATTTCGAATTTTCGAAAATCCCCCCTCCCCCTGGTCCGATTTCAGCCATTAACGAACTTGATCTGTCTTTTTGCATAAAACGTTTAAATATCGGGTTTGGTAACGATCAAACAACAATTGCGACCGCTAGAGCGTTAACAGACAAATATATATATATATATATATATATATATATATATATATATATATATATATATATGATTTTGAACGGACCTCATTTTCGTCATCTACTAGGTAGGATCGATGGACATTTGAAGAAAATTTTCGGAAATCGCGTCATGAGTACAACCTCAATAGCTGATTTCCCTTAAGGGAAATCTGCTAAAATGTTTCCTATCGATAATTGAGAGCCTTTATGTACTGTTATTCAGCTTTAGGAAAGATATTGTTTATTGTTTTTTGACGATGTGATCTATTGGACTCTTTTTTTAAATATTGTAATAGAGATAGATTGATTATTGTTTTTTAGCAGATTTCCCTGAAGGGAAATCAGCTATTGAGGTCGTACTCATGACGCGATTTCCGAAAAATTTCCTCAAATGTCCATCGATCCTACCCAGGAGATGACGAAAATTAGGTCCGTTGAAAACTATCCATATATATATATATATATTTATATATGTCTGTTAACACTCTAGCGGTCGCAATTTTTGTTTAATCGTCACCAAACTCCGTATTTAATCGTTTTATGGAAAAAGGAAGATCAAGATCGTTAACGGCTGAAATCGGACCAGTGGGAGGGGGGTTTAGAGGGGGGTGTTAAGAGGGGGGGGATTTTCAAAAATTCGAAATATCTCCGTTATTATGCATCCGATCGAAATATTGTATAGAACTAATCTTATTGCAAATTAAATTTACTATAAATATTGTTATATATATTAATTCTCTATCTTGAATATTAACCGAGATATTTGCATTTTTCTGTTTTCAGTTTCTGAGTTGAGATCGGCTAACTTCGGGTCTAGTCGTGAGTTTCTGTCAAGAGCTAGTTCGGGCCGTTCTCATAACTATTTGACTCTCTATTCTGAAATTTCTTTATTGTTTTTTCACGTGTGATACATTGCTCTTTTTTAAAATATTGTAATAGAGATAGATTGATTATTGTTTTTGGTGTGTCAACAGGGCACTGAAGATGAAGCACTACATCGAAAGCGCTCTGTTGCTTTAATAAATTATTACTGTAGAAGTGAGGCAATTTTTTTTTTAACTACCTACAAAAGAAATTGTACTCCTAAGACTTATTTTGGCCTAAGACTTATTTTGGCCAACACTTAATAGTTAAGTACATATCTTCTAACTCGTTATTTGGATTTTGCCCCACAGCGATGGTGATTGGCATAATTAGAATAATATATTTACTCCTTCATGCACTAACCTTTGTTGTACTTTATTTTTATATTATGGAAAATATTTCTTTAATATCTGATTGTTTCTCATGTCCGTGCTTTATCTAAAGAATATAATAAAATTTAAGCCTTTTAAATCTTTTTAAAGTATGCTGTAGACCTATTCTATTTTGTACTATATGTTTTTGTAAATGTTTATGTTTTAGATATGTTAGTATTTGTGGAATATATTGACTGCTGTCAGTTAGTAGTTCTGTCATATCGTAGGGTATGTGAAGGTTTTTTCGTTGGATGCAGTCTGTCAGTATGTGTTTTATCGTAAGGTGTTTGTTGCAGTATTTGCATATAGGGTTATCAGTCCTTGTCATTAAGTGTCTGTGTGTCAGGAATGTGTGGCCGATCCTGAGTCTGGCAAGAACTACTTCCTCCCGTCTAGTACTCCTATGGCTCGATGGCCACTCCTTAATAGTACTTTTGATACTGCGGAGGTGGTTCTTTACTTCCATCCATTCTGATTGCCATTTGTCTAGGGTTCGGTGGCGTATATGTCTCACTATGTCTTCGTATGATAAGTTTGTTTGTGTGTATTGAGTAATTAGTTTAGCCTGGAAATATAATATAGGCTCAATTTGAAATTGGTTATTTAGAAATCGGGCTTTTACCTACAGCCGAAAAAAAAAATACAAATTACTCACGTAATATACAAGTTAGGTAAAACATTTATAGAACAAATAACATGAATAACATTCTTCGATCAGGGTTATAGCAGGAGATATTTCAAATTTTCGTGTGTGTGTGTGTGTGTGTGTGTGTCAATGGAGAAAATCTGTCAAGATTCATACGTTACTATGTTTACTGTTCCTTTTACGTATACAGATTAATGGAGTTTTACAGAACTGTAACAAAACTTTTGAATAATGTTTCATGTTCTCCACTTTACAAGAGCCCCGACTGTTGTGAAATGGTATTATTATTATTATTATTAGTGTTGGGACGAAATATTTCAACGTAAAATTGAAGGAAATGTTACAAGTCTCTATTATCTTAGTCTGTGACTTAGATCTCTATAGGTTAGAATCAGAATAAAAACAAAATTATTTACTCAAAAAACCAATCATATTCAAAAAATCTTAGTGGGTTCTAACCTCCCAATGTATTTTTCTAGTTTGGACAGCTGGGAAGCGATTTCAAACAAACTCTTGGTCATGACTATAGATGAAAGGCAGAAAGTGTCTCTGTCCTGTGAGAAGTGCTCCAAATAGAGCCGGAAGACATTTGAGGTAATGTGACTCACTCTGCAAATTATTCTTGATTCGCAGTTGAAAACTATCTTTACTCCCTAGAAGTCAACAGAAAATATTTAGTAATATATATTAGATTCATTCAAAAATCAGTATTTCTACTTCACAGAAGCCCAGTTCAAAGCTTCATTGTTAACCTGACAACTGTATCAGATTACCGGGATGACAAAGAAGTTTTTACTCCTCCAAGCGATTTGGACTTGAGGGAAAAATATCAATTAGTCATAAGAAAAAATGTTTTTGAAAATCTCATATGAAAAAGTCCGTGAGGCAGGGGCTGCGTAAACTAAGCAGATTTCCCACGTGAAGTTATACAATAGAGAAATCTCCATAAGAGAGCCCAACAGTTACGGCAAAGGGCCGAACTAGCTTATGGCGGGAAATTCAAAAATCCGTTATCGGCCCAAATTTAATAAAAATGCAAATATCTCGGTTAATATTCAAGATAAGGAATAAATGTATATAACAATATTTACAGTGTACATTTAATTTACAATAAGATTGACTCTGTACAATTTTTCGATCCGACGTATAGTAACGGAGATATTTTGAATTTTCGAAAATCTTCCCCTCTAACCCCCCCCTCCCACTGGTCCGATTTCAGCCGTTAACGAACTTGATATTTCTTTTTACATAAAACGACTAAATATCGAGTTTGGTAACGATCAAACAAAAATTGCGACCGCTAGAGCGGTAACAGACAAATATATAGATATATATACAGTTTAGAACGGACCTCATTTTCGTAATCTCCTGGGTAGGATCGATGGACATTTGAAGAAAAATTTTGAAAATTACGTCGTGAGTACAACCTCAATAGCTGATTTCCCTTAAGGGAAATCTGCTAAAACATATTTAGGGAGTATGCATCATGCATTCTAATAAAGCATAAATATTTCAAAACCGTTTTGATACTGATTATGGTTGAAAGGATATTCAGCATTCTTCCTCTCTTGTTTTTGTTACATTACGAGATTCAATGAAACTCCTATCTGTGAGACTTACTAAAAACAGAATTTGTAGAGAAGCATTCAACATCAAAGCTGGAATTCCAACCAAGATCTAGCCCATTAGAGCGCCATCTCCTCAGTAGCCTGCAGAGACTGAAAAGGTAGGTAGTGGCCTTTCTTCTACAGGGTGATTACCGAGAAACGTATGTTTTTCAAATAAAGAGTACTCAGGCAATTCAGAGCAAAAAATGTGTTTATGAATGGAAAAACAATGTGCACAATATGCAATTTCAGAATAAAATTACTTAGCGTTTAAAAATTACATCTCTAAGGTGGTCGCCTTCTGCTTTGATACAGTGTTGAAGGCGTTCTTTAAAACTTGCTACGGATTTTGCTAACATATCTCTAGTAATGGCGTTGATTTCCCGGCGAATAGCTTCTTTAAATTCCTGTATTGTTCGTGGTAAGGTTCTGCTTGACTCAATTGATGACATACTGCCAGCTTGAAAGGATGAAATTTAAGGACCAAAATCTTTCTCACTGTGGATGGGCGAAGTCCGAGAGCAGATGCCCGCTTCCGAACTGAGTGGCTAGGACTCTGAACTGTTGCAAGGCGCACTCTTTCAACTGTCTCAGGGGAACTAACTGTCCTTGGTGGTCCAGGATGTTTCTTCTTAAGCAAAGATTCAGTTGTGTTAACATTATGTATCCAACGCAATATCGTGTTAGGATCAGGCATAGCACCTTGCCGTGCAATGTTAAAATGTACACGAATGTCTCGCTGAGTCTGAGTGACTGATTCACCATTTGCGTAAAACCGTCGCGTGGCAAACGTACGATGGTCAAGGTTCCACATCTCGGCTACAACTGAAACTGCACACTCCCTCCTCCACAGCTCAACAACTTCCGGCAGTCACCAAGCGACATTCCTTGTATACTACGCAAGTCAAAAACATGCGTTTTCCAGTAATCACCCTCTACAAGGACTGTACCACCTGCTTAGAGAATTATGAGTATATTACAGAGTGAGATATCGTAATACGTATTTGTTTGTGCTGTTTCTAGGTTATTAAAAAAAATAGGAATTTCTGTTCAAGGGTACAGGCTTACTAAAAAATCATATTACTTATGTCTCCATAACATAGTAATGGAGCTAAGAAGACTTTATTTTTTTTTATATAGAGTTCAGTTTTGCTACTATTCCATTATCTTTCCTAGGCATGGCGGAACTAAGTATTTTATTTCGCTGAATTGATGACTAATTAAATAGAACTTCCGATTTTAGGTTTGTCAAAGAAGTATTAGGCGAACAAATGAACACATATTTCATACCTTCGCCATTGTGGCTGTATGGCTAATTTCAATTAAAAAAAAAGTATAATGTATTATAAAGGCAATGATGATTGCTACATATTGAAAATAAAACAGAACAAAATAGTAAATAAATATGCACAATCAAAACAGTATTGAACGAAAACTCAGAACGCAACAAGAAAGTAATAACACATTTAAAAATCTTCTGTTTTTTAACGCCTACTTTTTGATAATGAGACTGAAATAATTAAGTAACTTACACTTTTTGTTGAATATTCTTTCCCAGTCGGATCTTCATAGACAAAGTTCTCTGACATATGGACGACATACTTAAACGGATCCTCTCCCAGGGTGCTTCCAAAAAATAGTGGGTCAACTACAGTATTTTCCATGGCGTTCATCAATGCAACACTCACATTTTCATCTACTCCTTCATAATCCATTCTGTTAAAATACAATATTTCAGTTTTGCTGTGTTAACCACTCCAAGCAATTCTATATCACAAACGTTTCCATCACCAGGTCTAGCGGGAGAATATATATATATATATTGCTGCGAAAATTAAATACATGAATAATCCTTCAGAGAGAGAGAGAGAGAGTCGCGTATTTGGAAAGTGTGACGTAGATCAAAGAAGCCGACAGAATGTCCTAGCTCCTACCAGTACCTTCCAGTAAGCCGTCGAAGAGTCCAGACAATTCCCCTTTCATGTATGCCAACGACCTATATAAACCGGCCAGCCGCGAGCGAGTCAGTTTTATTCTCACCTAGTCGTGATGTTCACATCAGTGCGACTTAGTGCAGTGCGCTGCAGTGTTTTTATAAGAAGAACAGTGTTGTGCCGTGACTGTAAGTAACAGTTTAGTGCCGTGTTTAAGACAGTGCAGTGCCGCGAAGTCTTTCTGTGAATTTCAGTGACCGTGAGTGAATTATTGGACTGTGTAATCTGAAGATCAGTGACGCTATCAGTGTATACTGTGTGTAGTAATTAAGAATAATTACCAAGTTTATTGTGCATTGTGAAATAAATTTTGCAGTGATAAAAACTGTGAAACTTGCGAGTATTTAATTTTGCAATCCAAAAGAACTCTTATTAAAAACGTTTATTACTGGTTTTGGTAATAAAAACGTATATATACACTTTTGAACGGACCTCATTTTCGTCATCTCCGAGGTAGGATCGATGGACATTTGAAGACAAATTTCGGAAATCGCGTCATGAGTACGACCTCAATAGCTTATTATAGGGAAATCTGCTAATAAAGGATAATCTCATTCTGACTAGGACACACTGGTCATCCTTTGAGCAACAAGTACCGATTAATATTGAGAAAAATGTGCGATACTGTTTCCGAATAGTATACCTGAGAGTGAATGTTCTTCCATATTTCTTCCAATGATAGTACAACAGTTCGTGGATAGGCATCTTCATATGCTGAAGAACTGACAGCCACGCCAATGCACCCCAAATACCATCTCTCTGCATCAAGTGTGTTGAGCCCATGCTAAAAAGAAGTTCAAAATCTATAAGAAATTAAAATAAAATAAGGGTAGAAAATATTTTCCAAACCGGAAAAGTATTAGATCACAATAGCTAGATTAAAAGTAAGATTAAACTAAAAACAAATTATGACGAAAATTGCTTAGTAACTGGAGCTTCCATGAGAATAAACATAAAAAGTCCATCACGCAGAGGCAGCGTAAACTAAGCATATTTACCACGTGACGTTTTACAATAGAGAAATTTCACAAGAGCCAAACAATTACGGAAACGTCCCAACGAGCTTTTGGGGGAAACTCACGACTAGAACCGAAGTTAGCCGATCTCATCTCGTCCGTTATCCACACACAATAAAAATGCAAACATCTCGGTTAATATTCAAGATAGAGAATACATGTATATAACAATATTTATAGTAAATTTAATTTGCAATAAAATTGCTTCTATACAATTTTTCGATCTGACGTATAGTAACGGAGATATTTTGAATTTGCGAAAATCCTCCCCTCTAAACCACCCCTCTCGTCCGTTTTAAGCCATTAACGAACTTGATCTTTATTTTTACATAAAACATTTAAATATTGAGTTTCGTAACGATCAAGCAAATATTGCGACCGCTAGAGCCTTAACCCTTAATCAGACAATGTATGACACAACATACATGATTTTATTATGTTTTTTTTTTTAAACATAATCTTTGGAAGGGCTCTCAAAAAGAATTTTTTCAATCCTAGAAATTGTTGTTGGTTGATTTAAAAGGATTTTTTGTGAGAATGGTTGGCAATGGTTCACATTTATACCAGTAAAATTGCATGCATTCAGTGCCCAAGATAACAACATGACACAACTACTCAGAGCACCTAAGTTCACCCTTGTTTTTACTGATTTTATTAAGATTTTTACTTCAATCTTTTATTTAGCATATTCTTTGAAGATTACTTGTTCATTTTCAAGTACTTCCGAAGCCTGATTTTCTTTAGCTAATTTGATATAAACTGTAAATAGTATGTATAAAAAAAAAAGAAGGAATATTAAATTAGTATCCACTGTGATGTATGAACCCATTTTAAAGCACAAAAAACAAGGAAAACAAAATTTATCATCCCAATTCAGTTTTGTCTGATTAAGGGTTAACAGACAAATATCAATCTATCTATCTGTATATAATATATATATATATATATATATATATATATATATATATATATATATATATATAATTTTGAACGGACCTCATTTTCGTCATCTCCTGGGTAGAATCGATGGACATTTGAAGACAAATTTTGAAAATCGCGTCGTGAGTACGACCTGAAAATTATTGGTAAATTTTAAATACATTTTTTTTAAAATTAAATTTCGTTACATGATATCCTGTAATGATGTAGCTCTGGATTTTATGTAACGATATTTTGTTGGTATATAAAACCAATGCCGACGCGATTCCCTGTAAAATGACATATAATATATATTTCAAGGACCAATGTAATTGGAAATATTTCTCTTTAGTGAATAGGAAAGCAATTATAATTCCTTTTTAATTTAAGGACAACAAATTCGTTGAATTCAGAATTTCCCTAAAACTCACAATTTCACTTTCATCTTTTTTTCATCTTCAATGGCCTAAGAACTAACAAAGTCCGTCACGCAGGTGCTGCGTAAACTAAGCAGATCTCCCTCGTGAAGTTTAGTAATAGATAAATCTACGTACTGGTAACGCAACAACACCGTGAAGTAATACAAAAGGAAATAAGAAATGTTTCAGCCAATTTCAATAACCAGCCGACAGGAAGCGTTAGAAATGTAAACAAACAGGTCTGCTTTCATCACACCGGAAAGAAAAACAATTACTGAAACATATCAGAACATAACATATTAATTTTATTGAGAACTATTTACTATACCTAGAGCTGCTATTAATAAGGAGTCAGAACGATTGTTATCTCAATCGATCAAATTTTAGTAGTCCAAAACCTTAAGACGGGGGGCGGGGGTCGTCAGGACATATTTGCAAGTATCTCGTATAATAAAGGTTTCTTGAATACAATTATTGGTATTTAAGCTTCCAATAATGTGATTTATTATGTAGCTGAGTATTGTTTTGTGTAACATGAGTAGGAAAGGGGGTTTGCAGAAGGCTGAAAACTGAAAAATTCAAATATCTCGGTTAATATTTAAAATAGAAAATAAATGTATATAACAATAATTATAGTACATTTACTTTGCAGTAAGATTATATACAATTTTTCAATCCGACGTAAGGTAACGGAGATATTTTGGATTTTCAAAAATCCTCCCCTCTAAACCCCCCTCCCCTCTTTCTTGCCCGATATCAGCCGTTAACGAACTTCATCTTTCTTTTTACATAAAACTACTAAATATCGAGTTTGGTAACAATTAATCAATAATTGCTACCACTCCAGCGGTAACAGACCAATATATATATATATATATATATATATATATATATATATATATATATATATATATATATTATACACACACACACACACAGTTTTGATATGGACCTCAATTTCGTCTTCTGTGTAGGATCGACGGGCATTTGAAAAAAAAGTTCGAAAATCGCGTTATGAGTACAACCTCAATAGATGATTTCCCTTAAGGGAAATCTGCTAAAAATACTTTCCAAGATTTTTCCAAGAGATAACACATAAAACATGATTTGAATTTCTTTAATATTTGCTAAGAGGTGATATTGCTCAAAAACAAAATAGAGAGAGAGAGAGAGAGAGAGAGAGAGAGAGAGTGAGAGAGAGAGAGAGAGAGAGAGAGAGAGAGAGAACTTTGTGAGTCAAGGCAAAGTGTAAATGTCCTCCTTGGTGTTTGTATGAATGTTTGAGACTGCAAGCAATATTGCATTTAATTTTGCACTGTATATTCTAGTCTCGTCCAGTAGCTTAATGTCGTAAGTCTGTTTGTTTGCAATGACGGCAGTTCCTGTTCCATTTTAAATGAAATGGAACAAGAGTTTATTTTATTAAATTAAAAATGTTATAACTTGTCTCACCCATAAGATTCATTTCCATAGAATGAAATTAAGTCAGCTTCAATTAAATTACAGATATGGGTTAGTCCAACAGGAATTTCATATATCGGAATATCCAAATCTCTCGCCACTCTGTAGAAACAAAAATAAATAAACAATTATTAAGAAGAATGCAATAGTCCTCCAAGTCATAATAAATTAGTTCAGCATTGTAGCATGTAAAACACTTTTACCAGTTTGCTAAAATGTGTAAATTCTGCCAATTTTACTAGCATATGAAGATATTAAATTCAAATACAACGAAATCAGCCGAAGAAATTGAATTTAATTAATAAGTTTTTATTGGTTCCCGCACATATCTCTATTTTAAAATTACTTATGGATATATTAGAAAACTTCATAATTTCCCATGGGAATTTACTTCACTCGATATGCCTAATAATGTAGAATAACATGTCGACAGTTTTTGCATCAAGCAGGCGGTTCCTTTCAGTATCCATAAAGGCATTAGAAATAGGGTAGGCATTAGAGATAAGGTTCTTAGAAAGGGGCCTCAATTCAAAAATTAGTTTTAGCAGATGCATACAGTATGCAGATTTATCTATTGTAAAACTTCACGTTGGAAATCTGCTTACTGCGTGACGGACTTTTGATTGCACTGTGGAGGGGCGATGCGAGATGTAAAGAAGAAGTCAAGGCCAATTTAACTAAATCAAATATATTAACAACAATAATAAATAATGATAAAGTTATTAACAAGGTCCATTCATGGCCACACTTCAGACTCCCGTTTGCACAGTCAATAATTACGCACTGTAACCTAAACACGGTTCACAACGCGAATGCCGATAGGAGACTCACTAAGTCTAACCTCATTAAGTTATAGGGACTTCTCTATAGCAACGTATAGCAGCGAGATACTCGCGAACATATGGAAATTATGACTAGCTGTCAAGGTTATTCATTTGCGAGTACCTCGCCGCTACATCACCTCCCTCAATGACTGCGTCAAGGAAGCGAACAGGAGGCTTAACCAAACGCCCTCGCTGGGTCACCTGGAATGGTGGAGGCTGGTCAACTTCCTTGGCGGAGTCATTGGAAGGTCTAGCTGGCGGTGGTGTTGCTGCTGAGGGTAGAGGCTGGCTGGAACTGGAGTCGTCTTCCTGGAGCAGGTAAGCTGGTTTCAGCCTGTCCATCGTCACGGTCCTGGGTCCTGAAGGCAACTGGATGTCATAGGTTCTGGAACATCTCTTTAAAACCTTGTAAGGCCCAGTATAAGGCGGGGTGAGTGGGCGCAGTACTGTATCATCCCTCAGGAAAACATGAGAGGATGTCTGTAGGTCGTTATGGACAAACGTTTTTGCAGTGGATTGGCGATGAGGTGCTGGTCTCAGTAGCTCCAACTGCTCTCGAAGTCGCTGGACAAACTCTTCGGTGCTGGCTGGCTGCTTAGTTGTATCCAATAGTTCTCCAGGCAGTCGCAGGGGTTGTCCATAAACCATCTCTGCGGCGCTGGTGATGCTGTCATCGCGGACTGCTGCACGTAGTCCCAGGAGTACCATGGGCAGTAGAGATGTCCAATTGTTGCTGTTGAGCTGGGCTGTGAGAGCTGTTTTCAAGAGTGGAGGAAATCAGCAGCCCTGATGGGATGGAGGCTCTAGCAGAAGCACAGAGCGGTGACGACACAATACCTGACTTGGGGAAGAACCCTCGTCTCCAGCTCAAGTGGATGCAGTTCTCCCATATCCCCCGTAGCCTCCTCAGCGAAACGTCCACGACCTCCGTCCGTCCGTACGTGCCCGAAAGTATGCGTTTCGCCATATTTAAATCAATTCACAATCTCAGCCACCCTGGTACCCGCGGATCACGCAGACTCATCGCGAAGCGGTATTTCTGGCCGAACCAGAATGTGGAGGGGCGATGCGAGATGTAAAGAAGAAGTCAAGGCCAATTTAACTAAATCAAATATATTAACAACAATAATAAATAATGATAAAGTTATTAACAAGGTCCATTCATGGCCACACTTCAGACTCCCGTTTGCACAGTCAATAATTACGCACTGTAACCTAAACACGGTTCACAACGCGAATGCCGATAGGAGACTCACAAAGTCTAACCTCATTAAGTTATAGGGACTTCTCTATAGCAACGTATTGTAGCGAGATACTCGCGAACATATGGAAATTATGACTAGCTGTCAAGGTTATTCATTCGCGAGTACCTCGCCGCTACAGCACAAATGATGTCAGGGACGCAATCAGAAGAGCGTTCCTTTAATGCGCGTTCTAATCCCTAAACACTCTAAATATTATTCGAAGAGCTATTCTTTCCCAGACCAGCAGAAGCTATTCTTTAGGGACAGACCGTGTTTCTCTGCCTTCCATGACCATGCTACTGGGTATAGAAGATTTAGTCCTGCTACCATTCTGGTTCTAACGCCAACTTCTATTTCATTGAAGTTCAATGTCGTTGGAATGTGTTTTTGTATCCATTCCAAAAATAGACCTAAACTAATGAATCATCTGCTACTTTAGTCTGTCGGGACGATTACACTACTTCGCCTTGTCCTTAGAAAAAGTGAACCCTGAGTATTGAACTCAAAGCTACCGCACCGGCCAATCCTCTATATAAGAATACATTCTGCTGTCACATTGTTTACTCAACTGACCTGTCAACAGCCGCAGATGTAGGCAAGGTTCTAGCAATACCGTTTATGCCTCTTATCTGGAAGTACGGTATACAATGGAGATGGGCAGCGAGGATGGCTATAGCGTCTCCTGCACACACGTGAATTCCCTTTCGACCAAGTATCATCACTTTTTCCTGTGAATAAAGAGTAATTGTTTTAAGTAAGTATAATAGAAAAATAAAAGTACAGGGTCATTCAAAAGAAATGAACTGATTTCAAAGCTTTATGGTGCTTTACACCAGCATCCCAGCAGAAAACGTTGCATGGCATTTCAAAGAGCGTAGTTTAAGTTTCGAATGGTTGCCGGTAGTATGCTCTATCGATACTTCTCTAGTGCTCTGTTGTAATCCCTACTTACAGCAGTTCCCACGCAATGGCTACACCTGAACAAAAATCGTTCTGTACTATTGAGTTCGCGAAGACATATTCACAGTGCAACGTGCTTTCCGTTGGAGATTCAACGTACAGTACAGGCCCTCTGTCAAGAACATCCGACGTTGGTTCGTACAGTTACGGGACACTGGATGAGTAAGGGAAAAAGCACTGGCCGACCGCGAACTTACAGACTGCTGCTGGTTCAAGCACTGGAACGCGTTGACAATGCAAAACGGATGGAATGCAACACCCTTGGCAGGAGTTCCCTATCGCATTGATGTGGTCCGTGCAGGTGGTGGTTATGTGTTACATTTGTGAGAGGAAACCAAACTTCAAGACCGGTTATTTACATGTGTCTTTATTGTAATCTTGTATTACTGTCTGTTAATAAGATATAGCTTAGTGAAATAGGTTCATTCATTTTGAAAGACCCTGTATATGGGTGGAAACGTAGGACGCGAAAAATGTTTGTGGGTTAAATCTAACTTGCGAGTCTACTTTAACCAAACTTAAATGACATTGAGAGGCCTAGATAGTACGACTAGCGTGTTTATTCGCCAAATATTAAACCTGATTTCTCTTAAGGTAAATTTGCTAACTAAGTACACTAAATCAGCTTGATTGAAGGTAAAATGACGGAAAGTCAATAATAGACGAAAAACGCGTGGAATGCCCTCCTACTTATGTATTTTTGCACTATATGGCTCTTGTTTCACGCCCTCTATGACTTCTATTCAGGATTTGTACACCACAGGTTGTATAAAATGATACGACCTTACCATCGAGGCTATCCGTCAAGGCTGTGAAAATGGAAACAATATCAACCAACTGATCAATACATTGAAATGAGTATAAAAAATCGGCTGCATAAAAATGATCGAAGCATGAAGAATCCATTCCAGAAGATGTATAGTCACATCGACATCTAACTGACTAGCTGTTTATTGAAATATTTAATAAATATGTTATGTAAATTTCTTATATAAGTTTTAATTTTCACTAAATTCTATTTCTTTTTAGTAATTATATTGATAATTTATTGTATCATCTCCTTGGTGACGTTTTTGCTTTTATAAGAATGTCTACCACGTCAAAATTAAATTGATGTTTAACTTAAAAGTAAAGTCGGCAAAAGTGGTTTTTCATAAATTTCAGAGAGAATTATAGAAGTATTGAGTATATTCAAAGAGAAAACTATAGAAGTATAGTCACACCTACATCTGATCGACTAGCTATTTAGTAAAATATTTAATAAATATGTTATGTAAATTTCTTATATAAGTTTTAATTTTCACTAAATTCTATTTCTTTTTAGTAATTATATGGTCCTTGGCGACAATTTTGTTTTTATTAAAATGTCTACCTCGTCAAAATTAAATTTATGTTTAAACTTCAGAGTAAAGTCGGCCAAAGAGCTTCTATTTTCTAAATTATCCATATTTTTACAATGGTGTATTAATCTCTTACTTAAGATTTACAACGATTCTACAATAAAAAGTCCGACACGCAGTGGCTGCGTAAACTAAGCAGAATTCCCACGTGAAGTTATACAATAGAGAAATCTTCATACGAGAGCCGAACAGTTACGGCAAAGGGTCGAACTAGCTTTTGGCGGGAAACTGTCATCCCTTATCGGCCCAAATTTAATAAAAATGCAAACATCCCGGTTAGTATTCAAGAAAGAGAATAAATGTATAGAACAATATTTATAGTAAATTTAATTTAGAATAAGATTGGCTCTATACAATTTTTTGATCCGACATAACGGAGATATTTCGAATTTTCAAAAATCCCCCTCTAAACCCCCCCCCTCCCACTGGTTCGATTTCAGCCATTAACGTTTGGTAACTATCAAACAAAAATTGCGACCGCTAGAGCGTTAACAGACATACATATATATATATATATATATATATATATATATATATATATATATATACATAATTTTGAATGGACCATTTCGTCATCTCCTGCGTAGGATCGATGGACATTTGAAGAAATTTTTCGAAAATCGCGTCATGAGTACGACCTCAATAGCTGATTTTTTCCTAAGGGAAATCTGCTAAAATTTTGTCAGAGACAGAAAACAATTTTATAAATATTGTAATTTATATCCTTGCCTTTAATTTTATCTTTTATACGGCGGTTTGCCAATAATATCTATTTTGCCAGGCACACTTAAATGACATTAAGGTAGAGCGGTCTAGCTAGTAGTACTTGGATGCTCCTCCATCCAGTATTATTGCTGATTTCTGTTCAAAGTGAAATCCGTGAAAAAGCGACCAAGGCAAAGGTAAACTGAATCAGCTTGACAAGAAAAAGATATTGAAGTGATTCTTACCCCATTGGAACCAATTGCTATTCCAACATCGTATTTGCCTCCCTTTAACTGATTAAGCAGAGTTTTATAATCTGTAATCGAAAGGTCTGCCCCTACTGCGTCTTCTTCATCTTCTTCATTTAAAACGCATCCTTCCTCACAGCCTAATCGCTTTTCAAATACCTCTACTGCAAATGGTCCACCGTCTGTCAACAAAAATGTCTTTCAAACACAAATACATCGCCTAGGAACCTCTCAAAAAAAGGAAAAAGCTAAACCCTTTGCGAACACTGAAAGATTGACATTTATAAGCGTCAATACGAAATAAATATCACTTTACAGTTTTTCTGTAGGTATGTAAAAATCGAAAGATTGAATATAAGGTCATTAGGAACGCTCACAACAATAAAAAGTTTGAATTTTAACCAATTAAGACATTCTAAAGGTTGCTAGGAAATTTTCTTGCACTAAATTCTGATATACCAAAACTCATGGACAATTACGAAATGCATGAATAACATCATGAACAAATTAATTAATTAAGAAACCAAACTTTTGTTTATTATTTTAATTTGAAGCGCAAAATATATTTTTATTCTTATTCTGGACCCAATCTTTATATACATAATTCTACTGTACGTGTGTTTGTCACTGAACTCCTCCTAAACGGCTGGAACGATTTGAATGAAGTTTTTTTTTATGCGTTTGGGTGACGCCCTGGATGGTTTAGATTCACAAATCAACCCGGCAGATGGAGCTGGAGTGGGAGGTTGTAAGGGTGGCCTAAAATTAAAAATAACGATATTTCGTTTTCTATTCCTTTCCTATTGAGCCCACATATTAAAACAATTCTAACATATTTAAAAACAATTGGGCAGTTTGAGAATATTTTATTCCATATTTTAATTTTTTTTTAACTTATGTGTGTGTGTGTGTCTGTGGGGGGGGGGGCTGTGTGTTTTGTGTGGGTGTGACGTATTTAAATTTGAATGATGCCTGTTTTTTTGAATAGTTTCTGTTTCAAAGTCACCAAGTTTACTTTTCACCTATTTATTTACCACCTGTTTTTAGTTCTATGTTATGTTCGTGTTTCTTGTTTCTTTAGTGTTCTGTTCCATTAGTTTTGTTCTTTATATTATTTCGTGTTCCATGTTTTGTTAATATTTGTTATTATTCTATTTATTCTATGTTCTGTTGTTATTTCGTGTTCCATTTTTTGTTATTTTGTTTACTTGTTTTTTGTTTTTGTTTTGTTTTACCCCCACGTTTAAGAAGAGCAAGTTGCCACATAATAAATAAATAAAATCGTTTCCTATTGGTTTTTCGCCAAATATGCACAGTATAAAAGTTGTTTATTTTGCTATTTAGAGTAACTTTTATTATATTCACTTTTGTCGTATAACAAAGTATAAACGAGATATACACTAAAAACTGGGAAAACAACAATTTTATTGGGCACTAACGGTTGAACCGAACATAACAAACCCCTATATGTAAATTAGCAT
This sequence comes from Riptortus pedestris, assembly GCA_019009955.1. NCBI lineage: Eukaryota > Metazoa > Arthropoda > Insecta > Hemiptera > Alydidae > Riptortus > Riptortus pedestris. The sequence continues at coordinate 148,895,750 of CM032229.1, read as the reverse complement.
TAATTCTTCCATGATTATAAGCTATATTAAATTTTTTAGGTTCGAACGGGAGTAGGGGTTATAAGGGAGGCCTGAATAAAAAATTCGCGATACTTCATTTTCTATTTGTTATTAGCCAAACGTACACACAACAAAAGTTGTTTTTTGTGTTATTGAAAGTAGCTTTTGTATGTTGTTTTAAAGATAATATTATTAAATTTAATATCCTAATTGCTTGAAATATCATGCAGGACAACACCTGTCGAGTCCACTAGTATTATTTATATATTCTTCAAATTTTATGGCAAGAGACTCCAATAAAAAACATTTTTCGGTGCGAACTTTATTGAAACTGCCTGAAAAAAAAAAAGAACCTATATAACTTCTAGACATTACTAGATCTAAAATTTTATATTTCTAATTATCAATGATTTTTATAAATTTATTATAACTAACAAACTTTTTATCAAATATATTATATAAACTTTTAAGTTAAATAAAATTTGCACTAAAAAAATGTTTTTTATTGGAAACCTTGGCAATAAAATGTGAACAGAATATATTTTAAAAGTTCTTTTTGTTCCCAAAGACGCATGTTTAGAACGTATATTAGTCGTATTTCTAAATGTGCTAGTCTTTTAGGGCAAAGAAATATAAGAATACTATTATCTATAAAATTTCATTTTACATACCACATACTTGAATCTTTACAGTCAATCAAAATCCGGAATCCACGGTCAAGCAATCCAGAATTTGTCAAAAGTTTCCTTATAATGTTAAAATCAAATATGGTTTCCATGTAGTCTCCATACAACTTGGTTGCGTCACAAACAGTAACCGTGGTATGGTAATTTGATACCTGTAAAAAAAGAAAAGTAGGGGCTGAAAAGTGGGTTAACTAACCATATTTCCCAGGTGTTTGCATTTAATTCAAAACTTAAAAGTTCAAAGAGAACAATATTTGGTATTTAAGCATCAAATAAAGTGCTTCATAACATAATATAATATTGTTAATGTGGGATTGAGTAGGAGTGGGGCTTTACTAAAACCGAAAACTAAAAAATGCAAATATCTCAGTTAAAAATCAAGATAACAACATTGAAACAACACATGAAACAATGTGCATAACAACATTTATAGAACATTACATTTTTAATGAGATTGGTTCTATACACTTTTTCGATCCGAAGCATAATAGCGGAGATATTAAGAATTTTTGAAAATCTCCCTTTGGCCCGATGACAGCCGTTAACGAACTTGATCTTTCTTTTTGTATAAAACGATTAAATATCAAGTTTGGTAACAATAAGACAAAAATTGCGACTGCTAGAGCGGTAACAGACAAATATATATATATAATTTTGAACGGACCTCATTTCCGTCATCTCCTGGGTAGGAACAATGGACATTTGAAGAAAAATTTCGAAAATCGCGTCATGAGTACGACCTCTATAGCTGATTTTCCTAAAGGGAAATCTGCTAAAACAATATAACGTATTCGAACGACAAGCATATGAGATAGAATCTCCTTGGCACAGAGGAAATGGAATCTGAAAACGGATGGGTAAGCCCAGATCCAAACAAAATGAAGAGTTGATAAATTAAATAAGAGAACAGAATACAGTATGCAACATTTAGTATTTTTATTAAAGTGAATAATTTGAAAAGATAAATATAATAACCAATAAATTAGCAGATTTCCCTTAAGGGAAATCAGCTATTGAGGTCGTACTCATGACGCGAGTTTCGAAAAATTTCATCAAATGTCCATCGATCCTACCCAGGAGATGACGAAAATGAGGTCCGTTCAAAATTATATATATATATATATATATATATATATATATATATATATATATATATATATATATATATTAGATATATATATTTGTCTGTTAACCCTCTAGCGGTCGCAATTTTCGTTTAATCGTTACCAAACTCGATATTTGAACGTTTTATGCAAAATTAAAGATCGAGATCGTTAATGGTAAAAATCGGACAAGTGGGAGGGGGGGTTTAGAGGGGAGGATTTTCGAAAATTCGAAATATCTCTGTTACTATACGTCGATCGGAAAATTATATAGAATCAATCTTATTACAAATTAAATTTACTATAAATAATGTTATATACATTTATTCTGTATCTTGAATATTAACCGAGATATTTGCATTTTTCTGTTTTCAACTTCTGAGATGAGATCGGCTAACTTCGGGTCTAGTCGTGAGTTTCCGTCAAGAGCTAGTTCGGGCCCTTCCCGTAACTGTTTGACTCTCTATTCTGAAATTTCTCTATTATAAAACTTCACGTGGGAAATCTGCTTAGTTTGCGCAGCACCTGCGTGACGGACTTTTTAATTATAGCTTTGGTCAAAAAGTTTCATCCTAATCTTTTTTTTTTTTGGATGGGGTTGAAACGGAACTCATTTATTTTTCGATAAGCAGTGATTCAATGAACTCCTGTTAAAGAACATCACAGTGATATAAGCGCCTCCCATGGACTGTTTGCAGTGATTTGAAATAGAAAATCATTTGAAAAAATAATTCAAAAATTACATCATGTATTTAATTTCACTAGCTGATATCCCTTAATAGAAGTCTGAAATGACATTGTTTTGAGATGATGCATCATGCCGGACTATTCAATATCATCAGAGACCAAAAAATGGGTAATTTCATAATCAATGATATTTGCTGAGCAATAGATATATTCAAACCATATATAACAATGAAAATAATCAGTAATATTTGGTTTATAATTTAAATTTGGTGTATTACAGTAATCTTTAAGCCCCAAAGTCAGATTGGATGAATGGATTCAATATTTCCCACACAGAACAAAAGAGTAAAAATTTATTACATTTTGTATAACCGAACTTTCATACAAATATATATATATCAAAAACATTTGTCTAAAGTGAGGATTTACGAAATAAATGTAAGGGAGTTTTTAAATGAATCATTTATTACTCCAGATTAGTGTTGACTCTCTCAACTTAAAACCTTAATACATTTTGTAATTAGCTAAGTTAATAACAACTGCTTCTCGTAACAAACGGAACCCACTTTAACATAGGAGTACAATAATTAATCTTTTCATTATTCTGTTAAAATAACATGTGTTTTCAGTGTATCGTTTGAGTACGCAAAGTGATACTTTTCTTTACTAGTACAGAAAAGTAACAGCTGTTATTGGAATATTCCTCATTATACTATCATTTATTGTATATTGCATACTTACTTAACCTGTATTTATTAAATCAAAACAATGTTTAATAATAGTGCGTGTTCAAATATTCCGGAAGATATTGCTTAAATGAAGCAAACATAGCTGTTAGTGAATTAATTCCGAAGAAATCCGGTCATAAGTATGAAGCTGAGTTTAGTAACTTCTGTGAATAGAAAAAAAGAAGAGAAGTCGGAGTATTTTCTGAAGAAGTAATACTTGCATATCTTTTAGACTTATCAAAAAATTATAGCCCACCTACGTTATGGTCTAAATTTTCTATGCTAAAATCCTGTTTATTAGTAAGAGACAATATTGATGTAAAACAATTTAGTAAGTGTTATGCTTTTCTCAAGAGAATTCTATTTATCTGTTGAATAACCTTTGCAGTTTAATAAACATATTTTTCATATTTTAGAATTCATATCTTTATCTTCTGATTTTTTTATAAGAATAAAAATATTAAAATATTTACCTTATTTCCTTTTGAGAATAGGTATAGTATAATGAAAAGTCATTTTCAACATACGTACGCAAAGTATCTTTTCTGTACTCGGTCTTAGTCCCGAGCTCGGCTTCACCTCGTACGTGGAACGACCTCGTACAGAAAAGATACACTTTGCGTACTAGTGATGAAAATAACTATTTCTTAGTTTAATGTTATTTGTTTAATTTTGCTTGTATGATGAAATCAGTTCCAAAACAGGCTATGATTTCCCTTTTAGCAGATTTCCCTTATGGGAAATCAGCTATTGAGGTTGTACTCATGACGGAATTTTCGAAATTTTTCTTCAAATGTCCATCGATCCTACCTAGTAGATGACGAAAATGAGGTCCGTTCAAAACTATATATATGTCTGTTACCGCACTAGCGGTTTTTGTTTGATCGTTACCAAACTCGATATTTAGTCGTTTTATGTAAAAAGAAAGATCAAGTTCGTTAATGGCTGAAATCGGAGCTGTGAGAGGGGGGATTTAGAGGGGAGGATTTTCTAAAATTTGAAATATTTCCGTTACTATACGTCGGAACGAAAAATTGTATAAAATCAATCTTATTGCAAATTAAATTTACTATAAATATTGTTATATACATTTATTCTCTATCTTGCATATTAACCGAGATATTTGCAATTTTATGAAATCGGGGCGTATAACGGATGAGAGTGAGTTTCCCGCCAAAAGCTAGGTCGGCCGATTTCTTAACTCTTCGGCTCTCGTGAAATTTCTCTATTGTAAAACTACACGTGGGAAATCTGCTTAGTTTACGCAGCCCATGCGTGACGAACTTTTCCTCAAACTCGGAGGTTAAATGAGAAAGAACGTTAATTTAATAACTCTAATATAAAAGTCAAAATTTCTTACTATATAGCCATAAGAAAGTATTTCATTCAAAGGAAAGGTCATATAGTAGACACCACTGTAACCCTTCAGTTGCTTTGAATTCTCATAAATATCAGCTATCATGCTGTCTGATGCCCCTTCTGAAAAAGAAAATATATTTCTCAATGAAGCACTTTCTTAATGAAAGCAATGTGCTGTGAATTTTGATTACATAACAATAGAACTTACTCCCTGAGCTGACTAGATACATCATTGAAAAAAATCCTTTCATTGGTGTCTCATAGCTGTGGGAAGAAATCAATATTCCACCCAATGCTTGGTTTTTCTTAATCATTAGGCACATAGCTGCGTAAGTTAACAAACCATCCTTGCCAGTGACAATTTTCTTAACCTAAAAATGCGAAAATTTATAATATATATGAATGTTTGTCCTTTATAGAATCGTAAACGGCTTTTTCGTGAACCGAATTTTATGAAACTTGGTTTTCATATTTCTACTAACCCAGGTTAGGTTTTAGGTTATATTAATACACTCTGAGACGAACAGGAGTGGGGGTGATAAGGGAGGCCCTTAAATTAAAAATAGCCATATTTCGTTTCCTATTGGTTTTTTGCAGCTATGCACATAACAGAAGTTGATTAGTTTGTTGTTTAGAGTAACTTTTGTTATATACACTTTTGTCGTGTACCGAAGTATAAATGAGTTATACGCTAAAAGTTACAGTGGGAGTCTACAATTTTATATTGCACAAAAGACTCAACCGAATTAAACGAAACTCCGTATGTGAATTGGTATTAACACCTCCCTGATTATAAGCTATATTAAAATTTCGAGGTACGAACAGAAGCGGGGGTTATAAGGGAGGTCTGAAATATAAAATCGCGATATTTCGTAGCTTATTCATTTTTCGACAAACGTGCTTGTAACAAAAGTTGTTTGTTTTGTTATTTAAAGTAATTTTTGTTATGTGCTCTTTTGCCGTTAAACGAAGAATAAATGAGGTATACAGGAAACACTATAGAAGGGGTCAACAATGTTATATAAGACACGAAAGACTAAATCCAAATCAACGAAACTCCGTATTTTTGACTATAAGTTATATTAACATTTTTAGGAACGAACAGGAGTGCGGGTTGGGGGGGGGGAGGCATGAAATGAAAAATCGTCATATTTCGTTTCCTATTGTTTTTTTGGCGAACGTGCCCTATATAAAACTGTATATATCTATCTATAAATTTGTCTGTTACCGCTCTAGTGGTCGCAATTTTTGTTTTATCTTTACCAAACTTGATATATATTTTCGTTTTATACAAAAAGACAGATCAAGTTCGTTATTGGCTGAAATCGGACCGGGGGGGAGGGGGGTTAGAGGAGGAGAATGTCGAAAATTCTTAATATCTCCGTTATTATGCGTCGGATCGAAAAATTGTATAGAACCATTCTTATTGTAAATTCAATGTTCTATAAATGTTGTCATGTACATATTTTCACTATCTTGATTATTAACCGAGGTATTTGCATTTTATAGTTTTCGGTCTTCAGTAAACTCCCACTCCTACTAATCTCATATTAACAATGTTCTATTATGTCATGAAGCATTTTATTTGAAGCTTAAATACCAAATATTGTTCTCATTGAACTTTTAATTTTTGAGATGAATGCAAATATGTGGCGCACGTGGGAAATCTGCTTAGTTTACGCAGCTGCGAGACGGACTTTTTAAGAACCAAAGGGTATTTAATGATGACATTGATGAATGTCCCCGCACTCCACATTATAACCATAAATTGCTTCAGATAACAGAACAAAACTGATAGATTGAAGTCGGTTGTTACGTTAAACGTTTAAAATATTCACGTACCTGATGAGCACCAATGACTTTGACCACTCTGAATAATGCCTCTTCAAAATAGTCACTCCCGTCTCCGCCAAGAACCCATGTACTTCCGGTGACCTGATCCTGGCCTAAGTACTGCACTATCGACTCCACCCACATTTCGATGAAATGACGCTGAGTGAAGTCACTTAACGATTTTCTCATTCCACCGAAGTCTAGAAAAAAAAATAGAGACATTTTTATCATTTGAAATAAAGCCAGAATGTCTGTAAAACAGCAGTGTTGCAGGGCATCCTGAGGAATGAGTGTACCATTAACATCTATATATTCATATACCACAATAAACATATATGGTTAACAAAAAATATTTTAACGTTCGACTAATTTTTTCAGGAGTCACTTGTGTGTACTTGTTGCTATCAACTTCAAATCGGAATATGGACATATTTTACTGTTATCATTGTAAGCTTATTAGACTGAGAGAATCACTTTATTGTACAAATTTATATACAGTTTGTGGGACTGCTCAATTACATTGAGATGCTGAAGTACACAGCAACTGAAGTCAAACCCTAGGACAACAGTAAAGGATTACATATTGTATTTAGTCAGCAAAATAACTAAAATGTTAACTAAAATAAACAGTCAGTAGCCTAAAAGGTGTATGTCACTAGATATAAATTAGAAACTCTATTATTTGAATAACATGATCCGTCTATCTATAATAAGATCACTGGTCAAAGCAAAAATTAAAATATATGGTGGGAAATAATCCCTAACGTATCAATAATGATACCCTCAACCAAGGTTTGAAGAACCTTCTTATCTATTCCCACCTCGTCAAAACATTTCTGGGTACGCTTAGGGGCCCGTTCCTCGGGCACTGAACCACAAGCCCATCACCAGAAAATCTCGCTTCCCAAATGATTCCCTGAATTTTTCGGAGTAAAATTTAGTACATTTCTCATAAATATTTTTCTTTTCCTCGTGGATCTTCTCCGCTTGATCAGGGTCGTTGCTCTCGTACCTTACCTTATCGTTGGGTCCAGGATGTGGGCAAATTTACATTTTTCCTTGAAGGCAATGATGTCGGCATACCTCCTTGACCCTCTTCAAAGCATGTGAAATTCTTTGCTTTCAGGTGCTCCAAGATGGCATGCTTTACCCGGTAATGTCGCCTCGTGATCAGCAACATCTTATGTGGACGATTCCCGGCCACATGGGCCGGTGTTTTGAATACCCTGCCACATCTTCGACAGAGGGGGTGATGTTTTTGATTTTGAGACAACTCCCGGAACACCACGCAATGGGGCGTAATTTATATTAAGTTTGACAGAGTTTGTCCATTCTGAAGCAGAGAGCAACTGTTCCTCGGTCATATGTGCTATAAATATTGTTATATACATTTATTCCTTATATTGAATATTAACCGAGAAATTTACATTTTTCTGTTTTTAGCATTCAGCAAAGCCCCACTTCTACTAATGTCACATAAACAATACTCGGTTATGTAATAAACCACATCATTTGAAGCTTAAATACATACCAAATATTGGTTTCAAGAGACATTTATTATACGAGATACATGCGAAAATGTTCTGGTAACCCCCCCCCCTTCTTAAGTTTTTGGACTACTAAAATTTGATTGATAAGATAAAAATTATTCTGATTCATTATAAATTACAGTACTAGATATAGCAAACAGTTTTCAATCAAATTAATTTAAAAGTTATATACAGATATATTACAGTAATTGTTTTTCTTTCCGGTAAGAAGATGGCAGAACTGTTTGTTTACATTTCAGGTGCTTTCTGTCGGGAGGTTTCTTATTATCGTTTGTATTTATTCAATTAATATTCATGGTGGTGTTGTGTTACCTGTGTGTAAACTTATCTATTGTTCACGCGGGAAATCTGCTTAGTTTACGCTCCCCCTGCGTGACGGACGTTTTGAAAATGAGTATGAATATTGGAAATAGTAGTATTTTAGTTTTTGTGAGCACAATCATAACAAAACCATGACTTACCAGGTGTCTGCTCGAGAAAAGGTTCGCAACTGATAAATTCTGATTTCATGTGCGATGTTTCCGGATCGGCCCATTTTGCGTTCAGGACGTTCATTTTTACCTCCGCGGTTATTGCCGACAATTTCGAAAATACTAGTGAACTAAATCAAATTTGAAATGCTTGAGCTCGTGTTAATCACATATGGTCAAATATTTCTCCATAACCTTTATTTCAGATCCTGCAAAATACTAATTTCTGTAGAACTTTATAGAATGTGGTATATGGACAAATGAGTAATAAATGTTCACACTTCCTCAGTAACAACTTTTTCTGAAGTCTGGCTCTAAGGGCCGTCAGGTCAACACCCAGGACATTCGGGCACTGACGATGATGCACTGCATAGAAAGCGCTCTGTCTCTTGAATAAAATGACGTTACTCTACCTGAAATATAATTCACTTCCACTGGCTCGAATATCTTCTTAAATTCTTTACAAGCCTTAATAACAAAAAAAATTATATCAAAAAGATCCTTATGACTTCTTAAAACAATATGTAGCTCCAAAGTTGCAATAGGTTGGCCTACTCTGCATAGGAAATGAGTTTGGCAAATTTACATTCCTAGGCTCCCTTCTTTCGTTTCTTGGTGGGCATAATAACTTATTTGGTTCAGTAAATAAAATTTTAAACTTCATCTTCCCTATAAAAGAGTGGAAATCTGTAGACAACCCATAGGAAGAGGTGCATATTTTTTTTTCCAAACCTTGAAAATAATAACTAAGGACTGTAATGTACTAACGAATCTCAAAGCCATCTTAATAATAAGCTTGCTATCTGACTAAAGATCAACTCAGGTGAATAGTATCATATATTTTAACTAACATTGTTGCTCTACTAAATATATTTCATTAAAAATAAGAACAAAAAAAATCCACAAAATCTGGTAGTTATATTAGTTTTTAAATGTATTTCCCAAAACACTGATTGATTGTTTCCTCAATCTAGTACTCCAAGATTGTGGTAATTTATTTAATACATGCTCCGTCCGTTAGAATGTAACAAGTATTCTAAACAACTTGACAAATCAATGTATATAATTCACTTGCGATATAGATCAGTTATGAACATTAAAAATAAATAAGTGGCAATTAAAAAATGAAAATAAAATACTAGAGGAAAGAAAAATAAAAGGTAAAAACGGCTTTTCCTACTAATTTTCGTAAAATGTTTAATTTTATGAAATTTTCTCACAGAATATGCAAATATTGCTTATATATTTATTAAATTGAAGTTTCGGACTTGTTGGCTACTTGCCTGTCGAGTCGTCAACCACACGTTTTAGATGAAGTCTGTTGTTTCGCGAGAGTTCTCATCTGTACAGTATGTGAGTGTAAGTTAGTTCAGTATAGTGGTCAGCTGAGCAGCTGTTTGAATCCTTAAATCCACATGTTTGTAGCTATGTGTTGTTGTTTCCTTGAGGAAATGAGTTTTCAATAGAATCTTTTTATTTGTAACAGCTGGGCCGCGTTGCCCCTGGTTACCACTTAACCTAACACTGATAACAAAAGTTTAGACAGTCAGTTGCTTGTTAAGTGGCATTTGTATTTTAGCTGCGTTTGGAATGCATCTTCTATAAAAATTTAGCATCCCTAGAAACCTGCGTAGTTTGCAAATAGTGTCTGGACGAGGAAAGTCTAAAATGTTCTGAACTTTAGAAGGTAGAGGTTTTATTCCAGAGGCGACTACTCTGTACCCTAAAAAATCTACCTCTGTTTTGCCTAGTACGCACTTAGCAAGATTTAAGGACATACCGTACTCGTTTAATCGCTGAAAAACTTCTCGGAGGTGGTCTTCATGCGTTTGCTCGTCTTTGGATGCCACCAAGAAATCATCCAAATAGGGGAAGACGAAATCTAAACCGCGCAGCATTGTGTCTACAAATCGTTGAAAAGTTTGAGCTGCATTTCTGAGTCCGAAGGTCATACGTAAGTACTCCATAAGACCAAATGGTGTAGCAATGGCGGTTTTTTCTATATCTTCTTCCGCTATGGGTATATGATGGTAAGCTCTGACTAAGTCTAATGTCGAGAAAATTTTCGCTCCATCCAACCTGGTATTAAAATCTATCAAATTCGGGACGCCGTATTGGTTCGGGACAGTTTGGGCGTTAAGTCTACGGTAGTCACCACACAAACGTAATCCTCCGTCTTTCTTGGTAACTACATGGAGAGGGCTCGACCACGGGCTCTTGGACGGTCGACATATTCCTTCTGCCAGCATGCGTTCAATTTCCTCTACTAACCTATATTTTTCCGCAGGGAGTCTTCGGACCTTGCTAGTGATCGGGTTGCCTGTGGTTTTAATTAATTTCTAATTAATATAGTGCTCCACTACAGTCCTAGTTGGTCCTTTAATTGGAGATGGTCTCGTCAGGTCTGGGAATTCCTTTAAAATGTGTGCATAGGGACAGTCTCCTGGGATAGTAGAGATGGAAATAGGTGGTGTTTTTGAGAGTTGGCCTAGTGTGGAGAGTCCTGTCTTCTGGTCAATAAGCCTTTTCTGTCGAAGATCGACTACAAGCTGATGGTGGAATAAAAAGTCGGCACCTATTATGGGCTTTTCTACATCCGCGATGACGAACTGCCATGGGTAGGGTCTTCGAAGTCCGAAGTCTACAATAAGGTTTACTTCACCGTATGTCTTGATCGGGGAGTTATTGGCGGCTACGAGGGTATAATCTGTGGCTTTTCGTTTAGGATAATTAGAAACAGGTATTAGAGAAATAGCTGCGCCTGTATCAACTAGGAAGTGAAGTCTTGACCGCTTATCGTACACGAACAGGCGGCTGAGTGACTGGGTATTGACGGTTGCCGCTTCTTCCGTCACCCTTTCTAGTTTAAAGGCTTCTGATTCCAGCTGCAGGGTGTTGTGCATTTCCTAGCTTTATCCTGGAAGCGATTGTGGTAATAACAGATACCTTTCCGTGGTGATGATGGACTGCGTGGACGGGGACGCCATCTTCCGCCTTCATTTTCTCTTTCACGGCTCTTGGAACGAGCTCGGATTCGTAGTTTGGCGACTTCTGCTCGTAGCTTTTGAACTTCGTCGATAAGACGTTCTGTGAGCGCTGGTTCAGCTAATGCGAGGTATTCCTCCTTATTCAGCATTTCGATTAGCAGTCAAAATCGCGTCGGGGTCACCAGTTTTATAGGGGGGTGTTCCCTATAAATAAATGAAGTCTTGATTCCAAAAAAATAGGTTACTGTATTTTCGTAAATTTCACAAAAATAATAATAATAATACTTTAGAACAATACAGACAGAGGTCTCCTCATGGTGGTACACAAGCAACTGACTGTCTAAACTTTTGTTATCAGTGTTAGGTTAAGTGGTAACCAGGGGCAACGCGGCCCAGCTGTTACATATTATTTGTGTTGAACCCTCATGTGAAAACGTATAAGTGTCTCCTTTGGCCGTCATATAACATTGGCAGTCATTCATTTCCATCTCAGGCTGCATTTTCCCCGACCCATTGTATGGGGATATAAATATTATTGCGAGTAACTGAAATTATATGTTCACTTATTTTGTGAGTTAGTGAGTCAAGTAATCCATAATTGGCTATTTCATGAAGTGAATCGTACTTCTTAACATGGGTTTCTATGTTCTAAAAGATTACTTCACTTTAAAGAAAGACCTAAAAGGAGGGATGAAGTTATAATATGTCGCTTCAGAATTGGCCACAAAAGGCTCACACACCAGTAACTGATGAAAAAGGAAGTCTGCATTGCTTGTGGAGTAGAGCTAACAGTTGCACAGTCACAGAGTGCAAAATGTATGAGAGCATAAGAAAGTCCCTTGCAATGTCAGAAGTACTGTCTGGAATACTAGAGATGATAGCCACTCTATAAAAAACCGATTTAAGTTCTTAATAATTACGGTCCTAAATAAAGAAATATAAATAGGACTTCAACATATAGGCACACAAGTCAGTAAGATAAATATTTATATATGAAATTTATTTTAAAAAGATACTGTTGAGTTTTTGTTATTTTTTCATAGGATTGGGGATAGAGAAAAGTAGGAGACGCAGCAGGAGAAAATGAGTAGACGGGATCTCGGAAGAGAGGGACAACCGAACAAAAGGAAGGAAAATGAAAATGAACTTGGAACAAACAACTGTCGCGAGTTCTAACAACAATAAAATAAATAAATAAAGAAAGACCATTCCTGTTTTGAAGATTATATTAGAAAATGTGGCTTCGTAGAAAATAATTTTTTGTTGAATAATATTAGTTCGATTCCCGCCTGTGCAAAGGAATTTATTTAGTGACGGAATTCATTAAATAAAATCCTCAGTCCCAACCTGGCTAGAAAAGGGTGGTAGCCTGTGGATAACCCGTCCCAATTAGCCATAGTTCTAGAAGGTGGATATTAATAAATAATTTAATTTAAATAATATTGACTAATTTGTTCGTAAAACGTTACAAAATGCATAAAAAGAAACCGCAGTACAAAATCTGTACAAGTCCATCACACAGGGGCTGCGTAAACTAAGCAGATTTCCCTCGTGAAGTTTAGTAATAAATAAATCTACATGCCGGTAACACAACACCTTATTACTTATATTTATTTGGAGCTTCGCAGCTTTGGCGATGTTGCTCGGGAAAAAAACCTGTATAAAATTGAAAAAAAAAAAAAAAATAAAAATAAAAAAAAAACGAAACGCAACAAAATTAATTTAAACGAACATAAAATAACATAACAGAAATATAACATGAAAAATAGAAAAGTAACACGAAACAGACCTTAGTGAATAAATACAATCGCTAATAAGAAACCTCCCGACGGAAAGCATCTGAAATGTAAACAAACAGTTCTGCCAACTTCTTACCGGAAAGAAAAACAATTACTGTAATATATCTGAATATAACATATTAATTTGATTGGAAACTATTTACTATATCTAGTACTGTAATTTATAATAAACCAGAATAATATTTAGCACATCAATCAAATTTTAGTAGTCCAAAAACTTAAGAAGAGGGAGGGGTCACCAGGACATATTTGCATGTATCTCGTATAATAAATGTCTCTTGAAAACAATATTTGGTATTTAAGCTTCAAATGATGAGGTTTATTACATAACCGAGAATTGTTTATGCAATATGAGTAGAAGTGGGGGTTTGCTGATTGGCTGAAAAATGTAAATATCTTGGTTAATATTCAAGATAGAGAATGCATATACCAATAATTATAGTACATTTAATTTGCAATAAGATGATACAATTTTTCGACGTATAGTATCGGAGATACTTCGAATTGTCGAAAATCCTCCCATCTAAACTCCCCTCCTCTAGGTCCGATTTCAGCCATTAGGGAACTTCATCTTTCTTTTTGTAAAAAACGATTATATACCATGTTTGGAAACGATAAGGCAAAAATTGCGACCGCTAGAGTGGTGACAGGCAAATATATAGATAAATAGATACAGTTTTGAACGACCTCATTTTCGTCATCTCCTGGGCAGGATCGATGGACATTTGAAGAAAAATTTCAAAAATTCCGTCGTGAGTACGACCTCAATAGCTGATTTTCCTTAAGGGAAATCTGCTAAAAGTAAACTATAAGACGAGGAGGTAAACAAACAATTTTTAGTTTATCTTTTAAAATCAAAAGTCAGGAAAATACAACACACAATAGACAGAGCAACAGAAAATTTAATCAGAGCAGTGGCGCACAATTTACGAATCGTCATAGACTAGAGGTAGGGCTGGATGTTAGATAGAAGATGGGGGGGTATTGTGGGGCAGCATGTGCTGTGTGGTGCTGATGCTGGCTCTAGCAAAGGAATTCGGGGGCTTATGGGGATTAAGACGTGCTTCGCCCCCACCCCCTCGGATTCCGGTCCTCTCCCGCCCTCTACGTACCATTTATGGAAATTTATCGTTTTAATTTCGGGGTTCTGTTCTCTGGGGCATGAGAGACCTTGCCTTGGAGCTGGAAAGGGAGGGAATAAGGAAACCTCATGAAGTTGCCTGCAGAACGGCGAATGAAAAACACCGACAATGTCGCCGGAAAATAGAAAGTTTTGTTGCACCAAGGAATTGAATAACAACATAAATAACTTAGACACCTCAATGAAGAAACAGAGGTTGAAAAAGAAAACATAAAATAGTCTAGTTTCCCGGAAGGGCTCTAAGAACAACTAGATTAGAAAACTACATTGGTTTGTGGACTTGATTATTGTCAATAATTTAGTTAATGGAACCTCGAGAATAGCCTTTTTTTTTTCTTTGTAACTTTGCTTTTAGTTTCCAAAAAAAATCGAAATGATGAGAATAAACTACTTCAATTTTATTTTCGCGGTTTCAAACCCTAAGGAACGTCAGCTATTGAGGTTGCACTCTCGAACATTTTCTTCAAACAGCCTTCTACACATCGATCCTACCCGAAAAATAACGACATATATATACCAGCGTACCAGGCAGACGTTGTCCTGCATGATATTTCTAGCGATTAGGATATTAAATTTAATAACATTATGTTTAAAACAAAAGCTACTTTACTATATCTCGATTTTACTATGTTATACGACAAAAGTGAATATAACAAAATTTACTCTAAATAACAAAATCATCATTCAAATCGGTCCAGCCGTTTAGGAGGAGTTCAGTGACATATATCTAATAAATATTAGTTCTCGGCCTTCAATAAACCCCCACTCCCGTTTGAACCTAAAAAAATTAGTATAGCTTATAATCATGGAAGAATTAATGCTAATTCACATATAGAGTTTTGTTAAGTTCGGTTCAATCGTTGGTGCCCAATAAAATTGTTTTCTTCCACTTTACTTTTTTAGTGTATTTCTCGTTTATACTTTGTTATACAATAAAAGTTACTCTACTACATATAACAACTTAAACAACTTTTATCCCGTGCATATTTGCCAAAAAACCAATAGGAAACGAAATAAACCTGTTTTTAATTTTAGGCCTCCCTTACGACTTCCACTCCTGCTCCATCTGCCGGGCTGATTTGTGACGCTAAACCATCCAGGGCGTCACCCAAACGCAGACGAAAAAAATCATTCAAATCTGTCCAGCCGTTTAGGAGGAGTTCAGTGACATACACACGTACAGTAGAATTATATATATATATATATATATATATATATATATATATATATATATATATGTGTGTGTGTGTGTGTGTGTGTGTGTGTGTGTGTGTGTGTGTGTGTGTGAATGTCTTTTAATGCTGTAGCTGTTAGACGTTTAATGCAAAACTAAAGATGAAGTTCGCTATGGGCTGAAATTGGGCCAGGGGAGGTTTAGAGACGGGATGTCGAAAATTCGAAATACTTTCCTTATTATACGTTGGATAGACCAACTGTATTAAACCAATCAAATCCTTCAGTAAACCCCCACTCCTACTCCCTGTCATGTTAACAATAACCTCTTATATCATGAACTTCTTTATTCGATTCTTAAATGCCAATTATTTTTTTTTTCATTGAGCTTTTACTGCAAGAGATGTGTGCAAATATTTTCGTTTTTGACTTAATTTAAGATTTTACGTTCTAAACTACATGATTTTATTTTTATTTCACATCACACTGGATATTTAACCGTTTCATGGAAAACTAAGATTATATTAGGTAACTGGGGTCTTTTTTACTTTAGCCACACCCGTTACTTTTGATATAATTAGTGATTTTGAAAGAAGAAAAAGTATACATGAAGGAGGTTACCTACCTATTACCTCCTAGATTTTAAGAAACGTTGAAGTTGTTTTTGTTAATAATGAATTTTATACTTAGTCGTGTTCTTAAATCAGAAGAATTGGCATTTAAGACATTTCAAAGGTTCGGAATATAGCATAAAACACTGAAATGTAGAAGAAGACACTTAATGAAGCTTGCTTTTCACCAAAGAACGAAGATATATTTGATTCTATTTTAAAATCATTAAAAGCATGTTGCCCCCCCCCCTAAGCGATTAATTGAACAAATTGTATAGTCATGTATTTTTTAGGGGCTCAGGTTAGCCATGTGAGTTAAAGCGTTGGCCTTTATCTCACATGGTAAACCTAGAGTGGCGAGTTCGATTCTCGCCTGGGCAAAGGAAATTATTTAGTGACGAAATTCATTAAGTAACATCCAAATTCCACCCTGGCTAGAAAAGGGTGGTAACCTGTAGATAACCCGTCCCAATTAGCCTGGGTTGCAAAAAGTGGACGTTAATAAATAATAATTATAACTCATCATTTTTGTTTACATTTGGAGCTTGTTAAATACATTACTTTTATCATCTTTTCTTCTGTAGCATTAATTTAATAATAACTTAAACCACACTTTTAGAAAGAAGTAATTGGTGTGGGTAAAGTAAAAAAAAGACCCTGTAACTGCTGAAATAGGAGTGGGGTGGGGGTTAGAGGAAGAAATAATTGAAAATTCGAAAAATCTCCGTTTCTGTCAAGCGGATCGATAAAAAATGAATGCGCATGTGCTTGGCACATTTATATCGTTGTGAATAGTGAACATTTAATAATCTGGGAGAAACACGGCCTCTCTCAATTATGCTCACTCCATACTCTTAAAGGATTAATATTGTTTTGCATTGGCCTCTGAATTATGCCTTCTGATGTAGATGTTTTATAGATGACTAAGTCCTAAACAGAGAAGGTCATGATTTTTAGTGGAATGAGAGGCAATTTTAAAAAAGGGTGATGTTCAAAACACGTCTCCGGAGAGCCCACTTTTACTTTCAAATTCCGTTCTGAAAGAAAGCCAGATTATTTTTCTCTGAATTTTCCCAATGTATCATGTACTAAAGTAGTATGTAGAGAGCACCAAACCAAACTTGTGGTTAAATCATGGACATTTTATTAATAATGTATTTATTCCTATCTCATTTTTAGGGATCCTCTTAAGGGAAATCAGCTATTGAGGTCATACTCATGACGCGGTTTTCGAAAAATTTCTTCAAATGTCCATCGATCCTACCCAGGAGATAGCAAAAATGAGGTCCGTTCAAAATTATATATACAGCAGAGCGTCGATAATCCGGACGTCAATAATCCGGAACGTCAAAAATCCGGACTTATTCCAGAGATTTAAAAAAAAAAAAAAAAAAAAAAAAAATGGTTTGCGCCTATTAGCGATACGCAATGCACACGAGACAAGCCAAACTGAAGTTTCTGAAGCCCGGGAAAGAATTGAATTATCGTCTAGAAAAATATCAGGAAGGAGACTGCATGTAATTCCTAGAACCAAATTTTTCAGTATGTAAGTTCGTTATACACAGTTCCGAGAAACCAAAACCGCTAAGCCGGCCTGCTTCCTTATAATGTTATTTTCTCTCTGTTTCCACTGAAATAACCCCCCAACCATTGATGTGAGTTTTTGTTTATTTGTGTATACATACATATACATATTTTTTTTGACATATCTGTTTGTACAACTATTTTTTAGATAAATTTTAACTTCTAACGTTTATTTTAATATGAAGTACATATGTACATATTTTTAGTTACATATTAATTAATAAACTATATGCATAAATATATTTAACGATTTTTATGCTCCTTTCACCATATGTAGTATGAAATTGTTCTTAAAACGATGTTTTTATATCGATGTTCAAAAATCCGGATATTTCGAAAATACGGATGTGGTCTGACATTAATTAGTCCGGATTATCGACGCTCTACTGTAATATGTATATAAATATATATATATATATATATATATATATATATATATGTCTGTTACCGCTCTAGCGGTCACAATTTTTGTTTGATCGTTACGAAACCCGATATTTAAACGTTTTTTGTAAAAAGAGGATTTTAGAGGGGGGGATTTCCGAAAATTCGAAACATATCTGTTACTGTTCGTCGGATCGAAAAATTGTATAGGACCAATCTTATTGAAAATTAAAGTTACTATAAATATTGTTATATACATTTACTCTATATCTCGAATATGTACGGAGATATTTGCATTTTTCAGTTTTGAGCCTTCAACAAACTCCTACTTTTACTCGTGTCATATAAACAATAAGCTGATGTATTACGAATCACTTCATTACAAAGTCAAATACCAAATATTGTTTTCATTGAACTTTTGCTTTATATATAAATGCGATATTTATGCAAATACGTACGGTTGACCCCCTCCCCCTTCTTTTGTTCTTGGCTTACTAAAATTTGAGTGATTGGGATAAAAATGGTTCTGATTCATTACAAATTACTAGCTTTAGTAAATTGTTTTTAATAAAATTAATATTTTATATTCAGATATATTCCATTAACGGTTTGTCTTTCCGGTCTATCTATACAGTGCTACAGGGTTGGCTGGCCTGTTTGTTTACAATTCAGCCACTTTCCGTTGTAGAGATTAGCAACTTGTATTGTAAAGTGACCGAAAGATTTCCCGTTACCGTTTGTATTAATTCAGTTAACATTCACGGTATTGTTACCTGTATGTATATTTGTCTATTGTAAACCTTCGTGTGGGAAATCTGCTTAATTTACGCAGCCCCTGCGTGACGGACTTTTTTTAAATTCTAAAGAAGGGATCCATTTTATAGTCTATAAATAATATTTAATATAGTGTCCGATTATTCCAAGGGAGAATCTCTGAAAGTATCATTGTAATTTTTATAATTCCAAGAACTGAAATTTCTTGAGTTTGAATTTTTATTTTAAAAAACTTTTAAACTGTGTATCGTCAGTGTTTTCTAGGAAGAAATTATCCACTCAAACCCAAGGAAAATCTGTGTGCCTAGAACTATCTTATTATAAAAGAAATGTTGTATTTAAAGGAGAAATCAAGTATTATCGTTTGTTAGAAACTTATCTAGAAGTTCTACGGTAATTTATCCCGTCATAAGATTTTAAATGCGGTAAAAGAAAAATACATTTCCTTTCGAGATAAATAAAAAAAGGGGTTCATAAATAACTAAACTTCGCAATATTCAAAGTACCTCTAAAAGCAGTAATGCTTGCCAAGTAAACCGTTAAAAAAAAAAAATCTGCCCCATAAAAACCTATTAAAAGGGAAAGCGAAATACTGCGTTCCTTAAATTCCCTAGATAGATAAACTGTAGAGCTATAGACTGAGCCTCTCTTAGTTCAAGCCTGTAACAAAATTAAAACGATAAATATCCATAAACGTTAAAGATAAAGGGAAAGGATAGGTAAATTAGAAAGGAGACGATCCGATGGAACTTGTAAAGAGGATGTTCTAATTGCTTGAGCTGCTTATAAATTTTAACCTTATAAGACCCTCTGAAATATCTTGGCTTTTTTTAAAAGCATTTTCTTTCACAAACTTTAGTCTGTATTTTTTCTCTTGCCATAAAAAAAAATATATAAATAGAATTTGGGCAGACGCAAACACGTGGACCAACCATGGCACGACGCTAACGAAACATGCGTTGGTCACAATACGTTTAAGGTCACACGATTGTATATTAACAATGTATTATCATATTGCCTATAATATTGACACGATATAACTTTTTTCCAAATACGTCTTAACTTTGCCAACCTGCAAAATCGAAAAAGGGAGGAGGTTTGGGGGAGAGGTAGCGCAAAATTGAGGATTTCTTAGCCCTTAAGATACAGATTTTTTTTAGCTGATTCACCGTAAGGGGTGACCGCTATTGAGGTCACACTCATAACGCAATTTTCGGATTTCTTCTTCAAATGTCCATCGATCCTACCTAGTAGATGAAGAAAATGAAGTCCTTTCAAAACTGTATATATATATATATATATATATATATATATATATATATATATTTTCAATAAAATGAATGTTTTATTCTGATATGTTTTAGTTATTGTATTTCTTTCCGGTGAGCCGTTGGCAGCCCAGTTTGTTTAAATTTGTTTGTTAAATTGATTTCTTACTACCGTTTGTATTTATTCACTTAATATTCCCGGTGGAGGTGTGTTAGCAGTAGATAGAAATGTCTGTTTTTGCACTTCACGAGGGGAATCTGCTTAGTTTAAGCAGCCCCTGCGTGACGGAATTTTTGTTGGTCAACTTGCTCTTTAACACTTGTTATGGTGCATATTTATGATTTTGGTTTCTCTTACAATCATTACTTTTTGTAGATTTGGTGAACAATAAATATTTTACTACGCTTTCAAAAAGTGTAAATGACGATTTACGTTCAACTAAATATACAATAAGAGGCATTAAATTACTATTAACTAATTTTGTGCTGTCTATTTAAGTAAATGCTGATGGGGATTCGCTAGATGAGCAGTGTTTCTATCAATAGCAAAAATGTCCGTCACGCAGGAGCTGCGTAAACTAAGCAGATTTCGCACGCGAAGATTGACAATAGATAAATATGCATACAGGTAACACTGTCGTAAATGCTCAGGAAATTTACAATACAAGGTAATAATCTCTGCAACGGAAAGCGGCTGAATTATAAACAAACAAGCCAACCAGCCTCGTAGCGCTGCAGAGATAGACCGGAAATACAAATAATTAATGAAGTATATCTGAATATAACATATTAATTTTATTAAAAACAACTTACTAAAGCTAGTGCCGTAATTTTCAATGAATCAGAATCAGTTTTATCTCAATCACTCAAGTTTTAGTAATCCAAAAGCAAAAGAACTGGAGGGGGGGGGGGTCAACTGAACGTATTTTCATATATCTCACAAAGTAAAAGTTCAATGAAAACAATATTTGGTTTTTAGGATTCGAACAATGTGGTTTATTACATAACAAAGTATTGTTTACGTAACACTAGTAGAAGTGGGGGTTTACTGAAGGCTGAAAACTAAAAAATGCGAATATCTCGGTTAATATTCACGATAGAAAATAAATATATATAACAATATTTATAGTTAATTTAATTTGCAATAAGATGTATTCTATACACTTTTTCGATTCGACTAGTTGAATATATATATATTTGAACGGATCTCATTTTCGTCATCTACTAGGTAGGATCGATGGACATTATCATGGAAGGAAAATTTCGTAAATTCCGCCATGAGTTCGACCTCAATAGCTGATTTCCCTTAGGGGAAATCTGCAAAAAGGTAATATGGCCTAATTAGTAACAAGCATAATGCAGCTTAGAGAAAAATCCATTATTCGCGTAAAAATGTTTATTTCCTTTATGTAAAACCAATCAACCTTGTGACGGCCGATACCCTTAAATAATAATCTATTGAAATTCAATGAGAACTTGGCTTAGAGTGCCGATTTGTTTCACTAAATTAGGCAGTGTCTGTGTCCTTTGTCAAAAAAGTAAAGTTGAATTGTATCCTCTTTTTTCTGCCAAATAACACAATTTTATTTTTAATCTTGATAAAACATGGTATGCATTACGAATTTTTTTATTAATTAACGTTCATTATTTTTGTATTACTAAGTATGCCGATGGTTCCTGACAAACAGCGTGGATAGATGCTAACTATCCAGGATTTAGTTGCAATGTACGAAACAACTCATTGCAGATCGTATACAGTACTTTTGAGTTAGCTGAAGCTCTGTATTATCTTTTGAAGACCACTTCCACCAGATGACTTACAATAGTACACATACTATTTGAACCTTACCCAATTCCTGTGAAGACTTGGCTTCATGCACTACACGTTGTGAGGGCTAATCCATCTGCGAGGTGGGGATAGGGGACGAATCCCCTAGATTGGATTAGGAGCGTCATAAGTTGAGAAGGTGCAAGAACCGGATGGCCTCGGATCTAATATGTCTCCCTTAGGCGACCACAAACTTAATGCCGGCCATAAGGTGGACAGAATTAGTGCTGCGGCCGGACATAAAAAGCGAGGCACCTCACCAGCCATGGCTGTCTTTACCGGCCAATAAGCAGGGTTAAACAGCAATTACTCCCTTATTACTTCCCCCTAGCCTCACCCTTTTATTGCCCTGTCCCCGAATGTCGCATCAAACCCCTGACACCCTAATCAACCAGAAACCTCGCAACACTCTTTTCACTCCCGTAATAAAAAGTAATTAAATCTAAATGGCGGGCAGAGAAAAACCTTTTAGATAATTAGTTCCCAAGTCCTTCGCTTGCTTTATTTATTTTTCGCAACAAGAAAGCTGGTTTTATGTCTGGACAAGCATAAAATACTCTCCTTTTAATCCATTAACAATTACGAGCTTTTTTTTTTATACAGAGACATCAGCATTCATTACCCAAAGTTATTGTTTCGTATAATTTATGTGACTAGCATGCAATCCTAAAATAAATGACAAAACGTTTCTAACAGATAACGTAAAATGTGAATTTGTTTTAATTTAACCCAGTTTATTATTTATAGATGTTAAAATTCTCAGATGAGCCGCTTTCCCCTTCTTTCTTTATTTTCCCTCGCCTATATTTAAATTGATTAAATACTACCAACTACTTCATTTATAACTATTCTATAGTCTTTAATCATATTTTTCACATTAAAGGACATTCTATTTCGATAAAATTTTATATATTTTAACTATGAATCGTCATTTTATTTCATTCCGGCACCATGAATAGAATAACACTGATAAACAAAAAACACTTTCGGCGGATATCTTGGTATCCAACACTTGTTTTAGACAACTCAGACAATGCTGATTAAAAATATGAAAACCGTTTGTCTCTATCACCCACCGTTTTTGAGGTATTGGACAGTAACCATTTATATATGTTTAAAATTGTATCAAGGCAAACAACTCGCAGACAAGTTACAGTAGAGCACATATTGCTGAATAGAGTACTAATTAACATAAACTATATAGCATCATCTAGTTTAAGGTATAATACACATATAAAATACATAGGTATAACATAAAGTTCCTTAATTTAAAATCAGTTTGGTTTGAATTTCTTGGCTGTAGACTTGCGTTTGTGCAGAGCATTTGGGATGTGGGGATGCAGCATCCAGGAGTAGTCAGCCAACATTGCTCCACTCCATCGACCCTGATAGCGTGACTCCATCACCGAAATTTCCTGATGGAAACGTTCGCCATGTTCGTCACTGACAGAACCCAGGTTCTCGGGAAACTAGTCGAGATGTGAGTCGGAGAGATGAATCTTCAGGAACATGTTGCAACCCATCAAGCTGTACGCACTAATGTACTTCTGCACAATATTTACATAGTCAGGAGATTTATAATTTTCAAGGAAATTGACTATAACAGACTTCAATGCCAACCAATTAAAAACATGACGTGATAAAGCAAAACAGTTTTAAGATTTGTAATCAGCATGAAAAACTGCATTAGAAAAAGTAAACAGCAGGGCCAAAATCTATATGCTAAATAGTTTGATATATACTAAATATAAGTGCAGCCTACACTTAGGAATTTTTTAAAACTTTTTGGAGCCGTACATTTTAATATAATCGAAATCAAAATTTAAGCGATTTAAAGAAAGCCTGTATGGCGTTATTGAGAAAATTCCTGCATTAGAAAAAGTAAAGATCATGCCAGATATCTATGGCTTGTTTATCAGTGTAATTGGTCGGCGTGAGTTATAGATCTGGATAAGCTGTAAATACTCTTTGATGGGTTGTCAACTCAACATTATGACACAGCCCAACAACTACTATAGATAGAAAATATACTAATCTCCCGATATTTTGCTCAAATCTTCCTTGGCAGGTGTAAATAGTCCAATAGTCCAGAACGACATTCCGTTTCATCATGTGAACTGGAGTATTTCAAACAATTTTTAATCGCGAATAATGTGAACAAAAATCCATCAAGAATCGATGTCCGGTATAAGCCCGATTGATTATTAATATCCGAGTTCACTATACATCTTCAGGGATGACGCGTTTTGTGTATTGCCTTTCCTCTTAAAATTCCAGCATTACTACAGGTTCGATATCTTATCTCTTTGGTTCTTAGGTGCCGCTTTCGGTGATTTTTTTGAAAGCATCCCCCTGTAGAAATGATTTAAGTATTGAGCAAAATTGATTTCATTCCGCTATTTTTTTTTATAGGTACTGCTCTTTCTTGGGTAAATGTAATCATCTACATTATCTTTGTGCTTCTGCAAAGGAATAATAGTATTTTGTGAAGTATCTTAAGGAAAATTGGGTTTACGAATGAAAAGAATAAGTTCTTAAACTGAAACCATAAAATATTTGTCATTTCTGCCATATATACACATCCCTCCAAATTCAGATTTCTGATGAACGGACTTCATTATGTCATCTACTATTTTGCATTTGTGGTAATTTGAGAAAGTTAAGGAAAATTCTCCGATTTCAGTTATAATGATAAATCTACTAAAAGGCGAAGTCGGAAATTTCCAATAAGAAAATTGTATATAAAAGGACAGGCATTGAATTCCTGATTGTGAATGAAGTCTTTCAAGCTCATGTTTTTGATTATCCGAATGAAAGAGCAAGAAGGGAGGAAAACAGGTAGGCGAATGACTTTGCGCTGGACAATTTGATTCAATTTAAAAGAACTGCTCAGTGACAGGGCAGTCCCAGGAGTGCTAGGGGCTGTGTGCAGACTACAGAATGGAACCCTTATCAACTGAAGACAGGAATCAGGACTCGTTCCCAGTTTATCAAGCCGGGGACGCCGACAACTCTACTTGCATCTCAACAAGTCCCTCTACTTTATCCTGCGCTCCAATAGTGACACATGCTCTTCTTACAAAGACTTTTTAGTCCGTTGGCAAGGAAATCCGACTTATAAGTAATAAATGGGGATTTAACTCAAAGGAAGTGACAAACCTGGCAGAGATGAACAAATGTACCTAAAAAAATCTTTTGCTCAGCAATCGATGAAGGACCGAGACCTGTCTGCCATACACCTTAATGAGAGGTGTCGCATTCCCGGCTGCAGTATGCAGCACTACTAACCAAAGATCATTACTTCCTTATTCAAGTACTCAATTTCCTTACAATGCTAAGTAAAGTGATGGAGAGAAGTCCAATCACATCGCCGGGTGATAACAAAAATACATAAAGTTTAGTGTCGTATCCCGGGGTTTGAAGTTTGGACCTCTGACTCAAAATCCCATTGTTCCTTTAAAACAAATTAGCTGAAATATTTTTCACACCGATTTCCTGACGCCATACATTTCTATAATTAATTTTTCACTCAGATGAACTAAAAAACCAGCAGAAAACAAAGGTACAAAGATGTTTACTGTACTTCAGACACTTTAGCCGGTACTACCTTAAGGCCACTGTTCGTCGCCTTTGAAGAAGAGAACGTTTCACTCATGACATTTTCCTGTGAACCACGGATGTGGATAACCAACAAATGAAATAATAAAGAATATGGAATAATTTCTGTTGTATTCTTTATGATTTCAAATTCCATTGTAAAAGAAATGTTCTTAAAAAAGTTTATGTATGAAAATCATACATATACTTTGGAGTGAAATATGTTAGAAATTGGATCCGAAATTCTTTAGCTATGTAACCAAAAAGATACATTCACAAGCGTTTTCTGGGGAGAAAACGATGGATGTCAAACATTTTAATATTATAGAAATACTATTTAGTGCATAAGATCCTAAGTAGTTCTATAATAGACCTTAACTTTATCAGAATAGTATTATTATTTATTAACATCCACTTTTCGCAACTCAGGCTAATTGGCACGATTTATCTACAGGTTACCACCCTTTCTAGCCAGGGTGGGACTTGGGATGTTATTTAATGAATTCCGTCACTAAATAATTTCCTTTGCCCAGGCGAGATTCGAACTCGCCACTCTAGGTTTACCATGTGAGATTAAGTCAACACTTTAACTCACATGGCTATCCTGAGCCCCCTTATCATAATAAATTGTAATTATCACTGACCAAAACCAAGTTTAAGAAAGTAAATTCTTTAATTCAGTATTCTTATAGTATATGCATCTAGAGTATATTTTCGAGAAAAATATATACTCATTGGATTGACTGCACCAACATATCATTCCAACCTGAGTCAATTATCAAAGATCACTGGAATTATAAATGTTCACATGAACTTATAAAACGTAATCAAGAAATGAATTTGATCAAATAAACATTTTCCAGTCAGTAACATAAAATCTTAATATAGATATATTTTCATGTCAGATAATAAAGCTTTAAAGCCATATTTTATATTTGACTATATCCGATGAGTAGGAGTGGGAGTTTGTTGAAGATTGAAAACTAAAAAATGAAAATATCTTGCTTAACATTCAACCTACAAAAAAAATATATGAAACAACATTTTTGAAAATTAAATTGGTAAAAATATTGATCGTATACAATTTTTCGACCAGACTCATAATAACGGAGATTCAATTTTCGATTTTCTCCCGTAGTCCGATTTAAGCAGAAACTAATTTGATCTTGACCTTTCATGAAAAGCTTAAATGTCGAGTTAGATAACTATGAAACAGAAATTACCACCTACAGAGCGTTGAATTGATTTATAATTTGTAAGGGACGTCATTTTTGTCATATTCTATGTGGGATCGATGGGAAAAGTTTACGGTTTCAAAATATCCATGATTTATATTGAATCTTCTTTCCTACAACAAAATTTGTGATGAAGACACAGAACCTCTTCCAGAGTGAGTTAGTGTTCCTATTCGTATTCTCGGAAGTGAAACTATCAAATGCATATATTTTATGGATAAAATAGGTAAAGCAATAGGTTGAGGAGCTAATCTACGAGCCTTAACTGGAGTCACGAAAGTTTTTCAATATAAGTTGGAAGAGTCAAAGCCAAGAAGCAATCTGGGCAAAGGGGAAACACGAGTAACCATCTTGATGCGAAAAAAACTTTCACCAACTCCAATAATTTCTCTTTTCTCTCCGAAACTTGGTTGACAGAGATTGTCGCTCTACCTTTTCTTCGACTAGATGTTTCTTGAAATAAATACATCAACAAAATGCAATCCATTTTTTTGCTTCTGTCGTTCTTTTCTTATCGAAGAATTTTATTACGAAGTCGTATGCAAAGTAAATCATGCCGATGTATTAATAAATAAGATTTATTTTTCTAGTATAAACAAAATTAAATAAATAAATAAAACGAAGGAGCTATTTGTGTTAAAAAGTTTGTGGAACATAGGACCAAGAGTATTTTTGCGAGGTACCTTATTTGAAGCAGTTTTGTTTTTTTTACCATACCTAATAAAGTCATGAGTTAAAATGTGACAGCAGTATCATATGATGGAACTCACAAATCCCATAAGTGCTCAACACTAAGAAGATCAAGAGGTCTCAGGTATCATGAATCTTATGGTAAATAATTGAATGTACAAAATATATAGCTTGATTTACAGAAATATTTGAACAGATCGCCCCTGTATGACACCATCAATGACAGAATGAAATCAGTCGGTTTGAATTTAGTTACTCAAATAAAAGAAATGTTCATGTGGATTAATGTATAGAAGGGGCTCAGGTTAGCCATTTGAGTAAAAGCGTTGGCCTTTATCTCACATAGTAAACCTAGAGAGCCGAGTTCGATTCTCGCCTGGGCAAAGGAAATTATTTAGTGACGAAATTCATTAAATAACATCCTAAGTCCCACCCTGGCTAGAATAGGGTGGTAACCTGTACCAATGTGTAATTGGTGTCCCAATTAGCCTGAGTTGCAAAAACTGGACGTTAATAAATAATAACAATAATAATGTAAAGACAGTTTAATCCATATCAAACACAAATAATGTTTAAATTTTTTGTAGGACTAACAAACCTACAAACCAAGTTTAGTTGAAAACAACAGAAATCACTAAACATATTTTTAAAGATAAATGGCTACATCTTAAAACAGAATTAAGTTATTAAAAAAACAATACTATCAATATAGATCTTCACATACTTCAACCATTATCATAACCCAGAATCAATGGAAATAATCTGATTATAACTGAAGCTCCCTATCGTAGATATTTTTAGTTTCCTAATTCGCAAAACGGTATCCTGTAGATAACCCGTCCTAATTAGCTGAGCTGCAAAACGTAGACGTTAATAAATAATAATAAAATATACTAAGTAGTTCTATCTTACCTTATCATAATATTATTATTTTTTATTAACGTCAACTTTTTGCAAATCCGGCTAATTCGGACGATTTATCTACAGGTTACCACCCTTTTCTAGCCAGGGTGGGACTTAGGATGTTATTTAATGAATTCCGTCACTAAATAATTTCCATTGCACAGGCGAGAATCAAACTCGCCTCTCTAGGTTTACTATTTAATTCGCAAAACGGTATATTAATAATTAATTTTCAAATTGTAATAAATATACGTAAAATATTTGACGAACCTCATTTGTTACAGTTTCAAATAATTTGATTAATAAAATTTTAATTGTCAAAACATTAGCGCTGAAGAGAAAATACACAACAGATAACTAGTGCATACACCTTTTAGGTTGCTGAATGTGTTAAAATATTTTAGTTATTTATCTGACTAGATACAATATATATTGCTTTTCTTGGTAGTGGTATTATCCTGGGGATTGATTTCAATCCCTGATTGCTGTGTGCTTCAGCATCTCAATGTAATTGAGCAGCCCCACAAACTGGATATAAATGTGACGAGAATCTAAAACAAAAATTAAAAACCATGTATGTTACAAAACTTTTTGTCATCCAAAACTAAAATAAAAAATCTACAGTAGATACACCGAAATGTAATGACGTCAAAATTATAATATAAAAATCTATTTGATTCTACTAAGGAGTGATCACATAATTGAATCATGTATTAAAATTGCTAATATAACCCTTGTTTGAGAGCAACTGGAAGACGAACTTTATGATCATTGTTTGGAACTTATTTTATTATGTGTTTGTTCAGCAGAAAATAGTATGATATTCCCTTTCATGTGCCTTTTTCCCAATACTTTCTAACAAACATATGTTTTTCTAATGATGTACGAAGAATGAAGGTCATACAACAAAGTTTTAGAGGGATATTACTCATCGCCTCTTGCATAAATTATGTTGACGTGGTATAAAAGCTTCTTTTGTGGGGGAAGAGTGAATTTTCATCATGGAGAAAATACTGACAGAGTCGGGGTTTGTAAGTTCCCTAAGTATATTGAGTGGCTTCCGAGGGCCACTTCATTTTAGATTTTCCGGGATTCTTAGAATATTTTATAGGTTCGTACCATGATTTATTAATATTTTTTAAACAAGAATTTTTCCTCGTAAGAAAATAATACTTTCGTCGGCTTAATTTAACGATTGCTGTGTCATGAGTGACTATGGAATAATATTGTGGCTGTTATTCCTTTCCTTCAAACACCACGCTTAACGAATTTTCTCTTGGGAGTTAGTTATTGAGAAGAAAAATCAATCAGAAGAAAAATTCATTCCCATAAATTTTCTGTTAGTAAAACCGAGATCCAAAGAAGTAAATGCAAAAGTGAATAAATACCATAATCAATAATTTCGTTTCGATCGTTCTAGTAGACAGCTTACTTGTAACAGGCATGTGAACAACAAAGTCCTTCAGACTAAACGTAGACCTAAGCTGAATATTAGTTAAAATCAAAATTGGAGATTACCAAGCCATTAATCAGTATAACATTCATCAGGCTTGATCGAATGTGCTTATCAAGTATACTCGACGAACAGTCTGTATTGACGGGTTTCTATCAGTGAAGATCTATCTCTCATTCACCGATCTTTTGATCCTTTCAGAAGCAATGTAATAATGGTTTGGTCTGTCAGTTGGTGTAAGAGCTTTACTTAACAATACAGGAAGAGTCCGTGAATAAATTTATACTAGTCTTCAATGTCAACGTTTTTGGTCTATTATCCATTTAAGTATAAAGTATTAAAGTCATTGGATTATAACAATGATGTTTTACTTTCAAGAGTAATGAATGTATCAATTAATTCAAGAATAGTAAATGTGAAAATGTCTTAAACCATGTAAATAGACAAATGTAGAAAACTACTACCTACTAGATAATAAGAATATACATAGGTAATAACTAATATTATTATTATTTATTAACGTCCACTTTTTGCAACTTAGGCTAATCGGGACGGGTTATCTACAGGTTACCACCCTTTTCTAGCCAGGGTGGGATTTTAGGACGTTATTTAATGAATTTCGTCTCTAAATAATTTCCTTTGCCCAGGCAAGAATCGAACTCGCCACTCTAGGTTTACCATATGAGCTAAAGGTCAACGCTTTAACTCGCATGGCTAACCTGAGCCCCAATAACTAATATTTCATTAATGTTATTAAAATGTAATAAGACAGATAAGAAAGGTTGATAAGGCAAGCAAACATGAAACATCAAGAAATGGATCTCAAGAATGTTGAAAGTTATGATGAATAAGTTTATAATTTGTGGGCCCGTGATATATACAATGCACATAGGATATATATATATATATATATATATATATATATATATATATATATATATATATATATATATATATATTGTTATGTTTATTACAAAAATAATAACCGTAGATTATTATTAGGGTTCTTTCGGATTGCAAAATTAAACAAATAAACTTAATGTTTTTCTCACTGCACAATTTATTTCAAGATGCACTACAATTTTTTTTTTACACTTGGTAAATTATCCTGCACTACTGATCGCAATATGCACTGATAACTTCACTACTTATTGTAGAGTATAATAACTCACGGACCCGCGAATCACTTAAGTTCACAAAACACGGCACTCCACTGATCTTCACAAGAACACGGCACTGCACTGATCTTCGCAAAAACACCGCACTGCACTGATCTTCACAAAAAACACTGCTCTTCACTGAAACTAAAAAGCACTGAAATCGGGCTTGCTTGTTAACAACGAAACTCAAATCTAACTAAATAAAAAGGTGTCCAGGTTCCTAGTCTAACTCCTAAAAGCTAAGAGGAGTTTGGAGGTATCTATCGGGAACCTTATAAACAATAGAGATTTAGACAAGACATACTTTTACATTCAGTGAAGCCGTGGCCTTACGACTTTAAAACAAGAAGAGATGAAGTAATAGTTACACGGTTACGAATTCGACACACTCTACTAATACAACTCATACTTGATGAACAAACAAGACAAACCGATTTATAGATGTTGTAATGTGGCTCTGACAGTTAAACATGTACTGACTGACTGCAGGCAACGCAATTACTTACAGATACCACATAATTTACACGAACTACTGACAAAGGGGGATCCATACATAGATACTATTCTCAAACATTTAAAGACTATACACATCTACTCAAAAATCTGATATATTTTTAATTTAAGTTTTACATTTTTATTTTTACAACATTTTTTCTAAACCTCAATTTTTTGGTTTACAAGTTTTCACTCACTCGAGTGTGTATTAGGGAGGTACAGAGTTTTATGTAAATAGTCACATGTAACAACTTATATTTTATCTAAACCTTAATAATTTTAAATTTCTTTTATTCATTTTATATACCAATTATATTTTAATTATTGATTTATTTATTGAATATTTAAATATTTTATTAATGATTTCCCTATTGCTCAATGTCAATAGTTTCGATTTTCAGTTTTTTACCTAGCTCTGAATTTTGTCTTTATTTGTTCCCTTGTTCATTTATTTTGTTCTTTGTTGTGTTCCATTTTTATTTTTTTATTTACATTCTTGTTTTTTGAGTTCCAGTTCCGTTTTTGTGCTTCATTCAGTTATTTATTTATATTTTTTTTTTAATTTCGCCTTTTGTGTTATTTTTTTGCTTTCTAGTTCTGGTTTGTGTTGCGTTCCTATTCCTTTCCCATTTCTGTTTTGATTTCATCTCTTTTCTGTTTTATGGTCCTTTTATGTTTTGTGTTCCTTTTGTGTTTTGTGATCCTCATCGGTTTTGTTTACCTTTTCTGTTTTGTTTAATTTTGTTATATTTTTTTTGTATTGTTTTGTTTTCATTTGAATTTTGTTTTTTAAGTTACAAAGCTTTTGTTTAGAGCAACATCGCCAAAGCTACGAAGCTCCAATAAATAAATAAACTTTTACTAACTCGTTTCCTTTGTATTTTTTTCTAACAGGTTTTATGCCACCGTTCTGGACTTATTCATGTTTGGTGCTTGGTTCAGCCATGGTGGCCACTTCATCTCGCCAGGAGTTTCCTTACCGGAACGATGCACCAGCGGCTTCCCAACTATGGTTATATCAATGACTGTTTTCCATCACTTTTACTTCTTTTTCAATCGTCAAAGATTTGTCAATTTACTTCAAGGATATGTTGAACCCTTTAAGAATGATCTGGTAAAAGAATTTAATCATTAAGAATATATAAATTTCTATTTTTGTTAAACGTCTCAGTTACAGGAAGCCAATTTCTTTAGTAAAGGACTTGACCTCCATGTTTTTTTTAATTTTTAAAGATCATTTTTCACTATTTCTATTCTTAAGAGCAAAGTTTTTATAAATTTTGGATGAGTCATATTTTGAAATTTGATCTTCAACTTTTCAAATCAATTGAATGTACTGTGAACTTGACCTAAAGAAACAGTGGTGAATATGAAACCTACAGTAATTATAATTGAAGTTATTACGTAATGGAGTTTCTTAAATGAAGTAATTAGTATTACTTAAATGAACATTTTATGAACAGCCGACACCTCAAAAAAATATACTATTAAGAGTTACAAAATCAAAGCCCACAGTCCACGATATAATCATAAATCCACTGAATTATTGTGACAATAATGTAAAAATTTATATAAAAAAAATGTTTGCTAAGTCTTTCGCATGGAGTATACTGCTTTACGGGAGCTAAAGTTGGACTCTCCAAAAAAGTGAATATTATAGGTAGGAAGCAATGAAACGTGGATCTGGCGTAGAACTAGTTGGACTAAAAAGAAAATCCAACATGGAAGTTCTAACTGAGGTAAGTGAGAGTAAAAGTCTTATCAAAACCATGGATAAAAGGAGAGTTAAACTTTTTGGGCAAATCATAAGGACAACGACTTCATTACATATATATTTGAAGGTAAGGTTCTTGGTGATAGGGGAAGAGGAAGACCTAGAAACTCCTATTTTGAAGACGCCAAGCATATTATGGATTTCGGTGAATACTGTAATATGAAAAGAGCAGTTTCCGATAGAATACAATGCAACTACAAAGGCGTAGTCTTTAGATCATGATGACGAATGTAAAAATGACTGTAATTGTCCTTGGGTAAAATATTTCATGATAAAAAAAAAACCCGTCATGTAGGCGCTATTGTAAGCAGATGTCCTGAGATAATCTATATAAATAAAACTGTAAGGTTTGTCTCATTTTCTATTTAAATTCGGGAATAAATGTTTTAGGAGATTTCCCTTTAGAGAAATCAGCTATTGAGATCGAACTCATGACGCGAGTTGTGAAAAATTTCCTCAAATGTCCATCATTCCAAAATGAGGTTCGTTCAAAATTATATGTTTTATATATATATATATATATATATATATATATATATATATATATATCCTACCTCCTCACGATGCATGTTGGAATTGTCTATTAATGGAGATCGGAGAGAATAGCCGAATTTCTCTTTGATCTCCCCTTTCATATCTATGTGTAATATATCTTTTAACGCTCTAGCGGTCGCAATTTTTTTTTTAATCATTACCAAACTCGGTATTTAATCGTTTTATGTAAAAAGAAAGATCAAGTTCGTTAATGGCTGAAATCGGACCAGTAGGAGGGGGGGAGAGTTTAAAGGAGAGGATTTTCGAAAATTCAAAATATCTCCGTTACTATACGTTGGACCGAAAAATTGTATGGAACCAATTTTATTTTAAATATAATTTTCAATAAACTTTGTTATGTATGTTTTTGTTCTATATTGATTATTAACCGAGGTATTTGCATTTTTTAGTTTTCGGTCTTCAGTAAACCCCCACTCCTACTCATGTATTATTGACAATAAGGTGTTATATTATGAAGCATATAATTCGAAGAAATGTAAAATATTGTTCTCATTGTTCTTTTGCGTTTTGAGGAAATACAAATACGTGGCGCACGTGGGAAATCTGCTTAGTTAACGCAGCCTCTGCGTGACGGACTTTTATTAGTTATATAAAAAGGCTCTGTGAAGCCCTACTCCTTTTGATGCAAATTTTACATTGAGCTATATACACATTTTTGAAAATTGTTTTAAATTTAATTACAGACACTAGACATGGAAGTGAGGAATTTTGGAAAGTATTTCAGACTTTTGCCATGGATACTTGTAATGTTGATGGTGGTAGTGATGGGTCCGTTCTGTTTCTCACCACTAATTGGCGAGTACTTGGGAAAACCAAGGCAGCTTGCTGTTCCAGCTATGTATGTCCAATTTGTATTTGCTAAGTATGAAAAATATACCACGCTCTTCATTAATGTTTTGTATTTTTTTGGTTTATTATGCGTAATGCTAAAGGCCAATGGCTTCCTAGGCCTCTCCCACCCAAGTTTATTGATTGTGACATTGTCTTTTTTAATTCCAAGATCTGGATATTTTACCCATGCCAATTATGAGCTCCAGTGTTGATTCCCAACTAGATATATTATTTTTGTTTTGTATCTTTTGGTCCACAAGGCTTTGAACCCACCGAAAATATGTAGCTTATTATTACATTCAGAATTACAGTAGGTTTTATTAAAAGGACTCATTTAAGAATAACAATAATCTAGAAACAATAAGAGAAACATGAAAGACAGGGTGCTTCGAGTTAAAACCCCAAAAGTTGACGTTAATAAATAATTTAATTTAATTTTAATAATTAAATTAATGAAGTGCGTATATTTTAAATTTTATTTCGGATGAAAATGGTGTTGAACAGTAGAATGTATTTTAATACTACATATATATACGATATTTTGCAATTCGGTTCGATTAAATACGAGCAGTTTTGGAGACACTTGGTAATATTTTTAACTTGATGATAGAAATAAACATCAGTGATCCAATGCCAAGCATAATGACAATATAGCTTTAAGCTGAAAACTGTTAAAGAATATTTTTATGTCTAGAGCTTAAAAAATGTATTTATTTATTATATATTAACGTCCACTTTAGGCAACTTAGGCTAATCGGGCCGGTTTATCTACTGGTTACCACCCGTTTCTAGCCAGGGTGGGACTAAGGATTTTATTTAATGAATTCCGTCACTAAAAAAATTCCTATTGCTCAGGTGGGAATCGAACATAGAGTAAACCTAGAGGGTTTACTATGTGAGATTAAGGTCAACGCTTTAACTCACATGGCTAAACTTAGCCCCGACAATAACTTTATTTATTGTAAAATAAAATAATATCAAATAAATTGGTAAAGATAGATAAAACTGTTTAAAAATATTAATAATATATCTGTGTTATTATTGATAATTGTTATATACTTACGTTTTCAATTAATAATATATTTCTTGTATAATATTAAATATTTCCTTATACCAATTTAATTTGTGGAACACGCTAAAAATTAAAAAAAAACATTTTATTTATTTACTAATATTAAAAAAACGATCTGGAAGGGAAAAAAAAATTATTAGTCCCTCCCGGCGAGTTTCGATCTCGAGATTTCCGGCTACAAAAAGAAAGAGCTATCCCCTGAGCCAGGTGGGATGCCCTAAAATATTACCTTGGGAACAACTCAAGACGTTCAGGCAAACTTTAACAATTTTTTTTAGACGAACGCTTAAGAATTGCGGTCTCTAGCTTTAACAGAATTGGATTTTCATCAGGTACTAAACACTAAAAAATTCGTTCATATCGGTGGTGTGAAGGCCGTGCACTCCCCCTGTTAGTCTAAGAATGTCCTCCCTGGCAAGCTGAATTAATGTTTTCACCCATTGCATATTAATTTCAAATGCATTGTCTTGGCGTTAGTGGGCTTTTCGACGCGTATTTAGTATGTTGTGCTCCCAGGAATTAATTCATATTTGGTCATGCTATATTAAAAAAATAAGTGTGGTACTTAATTTTTTTAAACTCAATTATAATTGAATCATTCTTTCAGATATCCATTTGACCCGTACAAGTCTGCAACTGCTTTCATAATGGCGAGCTTATATCAGACCATAAACGGTACATTTATACCAATGCGAGTTATAGTGTTCGACAACACATTCTATAGTTATGCATGCCGTCAATTGGCACTCAGCCGTAAGCTCACGTCGGAGCTCTCAGACATCCTGAAGGTTTCGAAGATAACTCCTACTGGTATTGTTAAATACTACGATGGAAGTGGTAACGAGATATCACGACAAGATGCAGAGATCAGAACAGTGAAGTCTTTAAGAGATTGGGTTATTAAACATCAAAAGTC
Organism: Riptortus pedestris; assembly: GCA_019009955.1. NCBI lineage: Eukaryota > Metazoa > Arthropoda > Insecta > Hemiptera > Alydidae > Riptortus > Riptortus pedestris. Next base: position 148,859,107 of record CM032229.1, on the reverse strand, counting down.
TCTGAGGTATGTGATAGATTTATGACATTTGAACATATATATATAATTTTGAACGGACCTCATTTTCGTCATCTCCTGGGTAGGATCGATGGACATTTGAAGAAATGTTTCGAAAATCTCGCCATGAGTACGACCTCAACAGCTGATTTCCCTTAAGGGAAATCTGCTAATAAAAAGTAGAATTACATTTTATAACATCAAGGGAAATGGATTCCCACAGAACGAGAGATGATCCCAGCGAAACAACCGAAAAGCACCAGGACAGGACGCATGAACATACCCAGGTAGCAGCGATGAGAACATCTACTCGACCAACGCCTGTGGATGGTTTACCAAAACGGATAGTTTGCCAGGTGGCCGCAAGGGAGCGGAAGGTATGCGGGCACCTAGAGCATGAAATTCATAGATGTTCCAAATTCAAAGACGTATCAAAATTGTTTAAATTCAAATCACATGGCACGCAACACCATTTTATTGCCTCTTATACAAATATTACCCTTTCTAAGGATACAAATAATGTTTTAATTAGCAAAAATAACGGACAATATTAGTACTTTCTTCAATGACAATATTAGTGCTAACTTATAAAATAAAAGGATGTTTTAAATAAAAATAGTAACTGCGTTAACGGGGGTGAGAAGAAAATAAAAAAAACGAGTAGGATATTGCTTCGTCAAGAAGATGGGTAATACAAACATTATTTTTAACCTACGCATATGAACGGAAATATTAACAATTTTACATTTTACTAATTCTCAAATCCCACTCCTCGTAGGCTATACAAAAACTAGGTCTTAAATAACGTTCAAAGAAACATGTAGCGACTAGAGCTATATCAGCCAAAGAGATGGATAGTATTTTATATATTATTTATCTATATATATATATATATATATATATATATATATATATGGAAGCCTAGCAATCAATGGGTTTCTAAAAAGAAGGGTCTTTCCTGTTCAGAGTGGTCGGTGGCTATCAAAATCAATGTTAACCTGATACCTGTGCACTCAATCCCTGGTAGGAACCTAGGATCAACCCGCTGCCGCCATTGCAGTGTGATTGAACTTATAAAATATTTAAATCTATTATATTACAACTAAATTATGATATACTAAAACTACATTATTTGTATTGGAATTTATTTATTAACGTTCACTTTTTGCAACTAAGGGTAACTGGGACGGGTTATCTACAGGTTACCATAACCTGAGACCCTAAAACTACATTATATTATTCTTTTGCAGATATGAAGAATGTTGAAAATAAAAGTCCGTCACGCAGGGGCTGCGTAAACTAAGCAGATTTCCCACGTGAAGTTTTACAATAGAGAAATCTGCCCAAAAACAAGTGTAGTAAGTAGTAAGGGATCACTAAACTTATACACGAGGGACGAATAGTTACGAAAACGGCCGCCAGAGCTCTCTTCGGAAAGTACCAAACAGCTCACTCCTGCCGACCAATGCAGAATACAAATGCAAATATCTCGGTTAATATGCAAGATACAGAATAAATGTATAGAACAATATTTATAGTAAATTTAATTTTCAATAAGATTGATTTTATACAATTTTTCGATCTGACCCATAATAACGGAGATATTTTGAATTTTCCGAAAATCCCCCCTCTACACCCCCCTCCTCGCGGAAACTCGCGTCATGAGTACGACCTCAATAGCTGATTTCCCTTAAGGGAAATCTGCTAAAAATAGTCATATTAGAATTAAGTAATTCAGTCTATGTCAATCTCCGACATAATTCAAAACACACTTTACCTAATTTTTAGGAAATATACCAGTCATATATAATGAGTATAATTTTTTGTTTCCATTTTCAGGTTGCTAAAAGATCTGGAACAACTATACTCTCCAGCATTTCTAATTGAATTTTTCCTTTTAAGCCTACAGTTGTGTACAAATGCATTCGTCGTAACTTCAGTAAGTAAGGACTTATACCTAGTTGAATATTACTTTACTGAATTAACCTTGGAGCTATTGATAGATTTTGACAAATATTATTTATATGTAAAATTTGATGGCCTTTAAAACCAGCGGAGTCTAAATCTGCACCCTCATCTACCATTTGACCATGACGAGGTAAACAAACATGAACGTACAAACATGTAAGCTATGGAATAAACGGTTCGCTGATGTAGCCAAAAGACCTAACTTATCAATTTAGGTAACTTAAACGTTTTTTCTTACATTTAGTCTGTCTACTGACTTTTTTAAAACTAATTATGACAGATATTGGACTGAAATAGAGACAAAGCATACCTGCGGATGCGTTTTATTTTCTTTGCTAAAATTTGTCACTATTCAATTCACATTATAAATCGATGACAGAAAGCCATAAACAATTCAAACCACTTATGCTATTCTGAATAGTTTTGACCATATTTCTAAGGTACATAATGGAGCATTTTCAGAAAATCATGTCTTGGTGTCATTTCATGTTACAAATAAGTGTAGTATAGTATACCTTTATCTCATTTTATTTCTATTATTAAAACACATTTGGACTCATGAAGAATACTCTTGAGTTAGACAGTTAAAAAAAATAAAAAAAAAAAAAAGTCAATTTTCAGAACTCGGAAACAACTGGCTTTTGGCGGAAACTCCAGACTAGAACCGAAGTTAGCCAATATAATCTCCCCCAAGCACTTTACAAAAATGCAAATATCTAGGTTAATATTCAAGTTATTAAATAAATATATGACAATATTTATAGTAAATTTAATTTGCAATAAGATTAGTTCTATACGATTTTTTGATCTGAAGTATAGTAACGGAGATATTTCGAATGTTCAAAAATCCCCCCTCTAAACCCCCCCCCCTCCCACAATAGACAAATATATATATATATATATATATATATATATATATATATATATATATATATATATATATATATATATATATATATACAAGGTGGGGCAGTCAAACGGCACTATTTTAGGTATTAAAATAACTTACACAGAAAATATTTTTAAGTAATATATTTCAACAAATAGTAAGAACACGAATGGAAATTTTTGTTATAAACAGAAAAATTGTTACTTTTTGAATATTACTCCAGTAAGGTGGCGACCATCATTTTGCACACATTGTCTAAGTCTTGAACTGAAATTCTCACTAACACGTCGTAGCACCTCTTACACTTTTCGTTAGCGTTCTTACACTACCACCCCTTGTTACTGTTGTTTTACCCGCTGTTTTTAAATTGTTAGTCCAAACAGAAATGGCTTTCCTGCTTGGAACAGGCGCACGAGGCGCAAGATGAAAATGTAGGCGGAACTCGCGTTGTGCACGAATGAAACTTCGGCCATTTTCTAAATATGCTGTAACAATGAAGCCGCGCTGTTCACCGGTCCACTTCTCCATGGTTACTAACTTCCAAACGTCTAGAACATTCCGGTCACTGCTACTTCCCCCACCATACACCTCCTCTACTACACTGGCTTTGTTAAATCGTGCGGTTTGACTGCCCCACCCTGTATATATATATATATATATATATATATATATATATATATATATATATATATATATATATATATATATATATATATATATATATATATATAATTTTGAGCGAACTTCATTTTCGTCATCTCCTGGGTAGGATCCATGGACATTTGAAGATGTGTTTCGAAAATCGCGTCATGAGTACGACCTCAATAGCTAATTTCCCTTAAGGTACATCTGCTAAAATGTCCGTCACACGGGCGCTGCATAATCTAAGCACTTTAATTAATTATATTGCATAATTAATAATTTAATTATTAACTAATTGATGGGAGAGATTTTCCTCACGTAACCGCCTTTTACTAAACGGTGTTGGGCTGACTATTTTATTACGTGAATTACACACTAAATAAATTCCTATTATCCACACGGGAATCAAAACCACGATTCTTGATTTACCAAGTATACTCCAGCCCAGCTCGTAGAACCGAAGTAAATAGCATTTTAGCGGAAACATAATTTTTTACTTTACATTAAACCATTAGGAAACAACAATATAAACATGCAGATAGTCTCTAAAAAGACGGATCATAAAAACAAACATATAACTCAATTTACCCTTCACCTTTAATTCAGGAAAAATGTTTTGCCTATTACTTCCGCTGAAATAATTTGATTTTATGGAGTTCAGCTTCTGAATAATACAGTGTTGCAACAGTACTGAGAAGTGTTTTTCTTATTTTCGAGGTCGATCTTGACTTCCTGGGACTTGTATCTTGTGCTGTTTATGTGCTTGGGAACCTAACTCAGCTCCTGCTTTCTTGTCGAATCGGAGACCTCATTTATTTGATGGTACGTAATAAAATGGATTGTATCAATTTTTTTAAACTATATTATTTGTATAGTTTGCAATTAGATATATCACGTTCTTCAGCTTCAAATCAAATTTTATTTTCTTGAGTTAAATGAAGTTTTTTCTTACAACCTGTGAACATTTCCGTCCGAAGTGGAAATACAGTTTCAATAATGATAGTGTCCAATATTTAATTCGGATTAATTAATAACACACAAAAAACATTAATAATTGACCCTTTAAAATCCTTATGGTAGGTATAACATATAGAACTCTCGATTGCCTGGAAATAGGATGGCATTTCAACTCCCAGAGAATCCACAAAAAGAAAAAAATTCCTTTTTCAGTGATCGTAACGAAATTTTATAATTCAGAAAAGTGGCCCGAAAACGAATTCACAATCCTCTTTAAAAGCGGTAAAGGGTAAAATTAAAAAAAAAAGGTAAAAAAAAATAAAATAAAAAACATTCCCCTTGAAGAGTATTTTACTTAATACATTTTTTATTCAAACAACTTTATATTTTTCACGTTTCCCAGAACGCCTCTCCAGGCAGCCCTGCTCAATAATATATTGCTTCAATTTACCTTTACAAAAAGATAACGGTAATTTATAAATTATTTCCGATCAAAAGGTTAAAAAACAAATAATAGGACATCTCACAGGGCCCAACATATTTGTACCGAGGGTGCCATATGGCATGTATTCCCTATTTAATAACTCTGAGAAACAATAAATGTAATATAAGCTGGTTATGGAATATTTTAAAATTGAGAGATTTTAAGACAGAATGTTTTAAATAAAAATAGTAACTGCGTTAACGTTGGAGGACAAGAAGAAAATAAAGAACAAGAGTAGGATATTGCTTCGACAAGAAGATGGGTAATACAAACATTACTTTTAACTGAAGCATATGAACGAAAATATTAACAATTTTACATTTTACTAATTTTCAAATCCCACTCCTCATAGACTTTACAGAAACTAGGTCGTAAATTATACATCAATGGTATAAATAGCCAGTTAAATAACGTTCAAAGAAACATGTAGCGACTAAAGCTATAACAGCCAAAGAGATGGATAGTATTTTATATTTTTTCTATATATCTATATAAATATATGGAAGCCTAGAATCAATGGGTTTCTAAAAAGAAGGGTCTTTCCTGAGAGTGGTAGATGGGTATTAAAATGAATGTCAACCTGATTCCTGTGCACTCAATCCCTGGTAAGAACCTAGGATCAACCCGCTGCCGCAATTGCAGTGAGATTGAAACCCTACCTCATGTCCTAGGTTCTTGCAATTGGGGGGGAGTTGATGAGCAACAGCCGTCACCATAAAGTAAGAACAGACATAGTCCAACTAATAAAAAGGTATAACAAAGATTGGGATGTCTATGAAATAGTTGCGTGCAAATCGCCTGATGGAACGCCGAAATTGTCATTCAGCAGAAATTGTAATTATCAAAAGAATAGATAACGAAGGAGCCATCCTAGATCCCACACTAAGGTTAGAAACCAATATCAAGCAATCAATAGAAGTAGACGAGGGAAAGAAGAGGATTTATGAACCTTGCTGTGGGTACTTCAAGGAAAAATACTCTATTGAAAAATGGAGCGTCATAGGTTTTCTGATAGTTGCAAGAAGTGCAATATCCCAAAGAACAGCCGACGTTTTAAAAGAACTGGGATTATCCACAAACGACCTCCAGAATTTATCTACAGTCGTTATCAAGCATTCGGCGAGAATCATAAACTATCATTTATATAAATAAAGGCACCAAGTAAAGCTGCTCTCCTTTCCACATCGCCCATCAAAATTTAATAGAAATTTCTTGTTTTAAAAAAATAATAAAAAAAAAGAGATATTTTTTAATATTACCCAGTTAGGCAGATTAGGAGTCCCTGAGGGGAACTCTCCAGAAAGAAGGAGGGAAGCTTGCTCTGTTTGTCTGTTTTATATATATATATATATATATATATATATATATATATATATATATATATATATATATATATATATATATATATATTTAACAAAGGCCATTTTTGCGAACTTTGATGAACAGATGGAAATTTGAATACACATTTCCAAGGTGTCAGGAGTATAAGCACAAGGGCTGATTTCCCCTAGCCAAAGTCGAAATTAGGCCGCAATTTTATTTATCATCTGAAATGGAATATGATTATATTTATGACATTTGTTTAGATAATTAACTACCATTGAAAGTAATATTACGTTACTTCTCCTGAATTTTATATAAAATCATTCGTGCTTTAGAACTCAAATGTAATCCACTTAATTCACCTTATTTGAATATATTTTCTTACAGCTGATTGAATTTAATAAACTAATTTGACCTCCATTCTGTATTTTTATTAAGGTGCTATAACATTTAAAAATATTTCTTTTTAACAAATAAGGTTTGTTCTCTAGGTCTAACAACTGAGAAATTACGTACTCCCAAATTTATGTACCCGAAGATGGGTTTTCGTAAATAAGAATCCCGTAGACCTGTTTCCCTATGTATGCTTCAATATTTTGTGAAGAAGTTCAATTTGAAAACTGGTTTTAATGTACTTTCTTCAGGAGAACTCTGCGTAGCGTAATTTATGAAAATTTTCTATTCAGGGCGAAGAACTCCCTTCTGCAGTCTTGGGTAGCCATATGCAGACTTTATCTAAAGAAGTGAATATATACCTAAGAATAATACTAACCAGATCAAATGTTCCTCTAAGGCTGACGGCATTTGGAGTATTTCAACTGAACACAGAAACCTTCAAATCGGTGAGTAAATGTCAAGACTCTATCTAACAAACCAAGTGGTTTGCTTTTTGTATTTCTATATCTTGTTTGAATTATTTACTGATTCTGTATCTTTACATAATATTCCGAAATTTCAGAATAATTTTTGATATCTTGTACTTTGAAGTTTTTTAAGCTTACTTTAAGAAATTCAAAAATTTAAAGAAGAAAAACAAAACTGAGAAGGCGTGAGTTAAGGCATTCGGCAAACCAATTGAAACCATTAGACATTTTTGTAACTATACATTATTAAAAGCAACAAGGAGCAAGTTCTTAGCTGTTATATGCAAAATCCCCAAACTCCGCCACAGTCGTCCCTCAGGCTATTCATTCGCCTTAAACTTCTTTAAGGTTAACCTTTGTTTATATAGGCAATCAATCAACACAAAAGTGAAATTTTATACATATATATATATACTATGATTTTTCTAGCCATTTTTTCATACTCGACTCAGTAAATAATCTAAATAACTAGAGGACCCCACAGACGTTGTCCTGCATGATATTTCAAGCGATTAGGATTTTAAATTTAATAATATTATGTTTAAAACAAAAGATCCTTTTAATAACACAAAAAAACAACTTTTGTTATGTGCACGTTTGCCAAAAAACAATTACAAAATGAAATATCGCAAATTTTTTATTCAGGCCTCCCTTATAACCCCCACTCCCTTGCGAACCTAAAAAATCTAACATTATAGTGGTGGAAGAATTAATGCTAATTCTAATACCGAGTTTTGTTAAGTTCGGTTCAATCGTTGGTGCCCAATAAAATTGTTGGGTCCCACTTTAATTTTTTAGTGTATTCTCGTTTATACTTTGTTATACGACAAAAGTGAATATAACAAAAGTTACTCTAAATAAAAAAATAAACAACTTTTATTCCGAGCATATTTGCCGAAAAACCAATTGGAAACTCCTACTCCATCTGGCTGGCTGATTTGTAAATCTAAACCATCCAGGGCATCACCCAAACGCGTACAAAAAAATTCATTCAAATCGGTCCAGCCGTTTAGGAGGAGTTCAGTGACATACACACGTACAGTAGAATTATATACATACAGATTGGTATCTCTGGAAAGCTTACCTAAATTAGCCAAAGCCTGTTTAAAGAGAGTTTCTTTATAGTTTTCCACTTTACTTACATCTAAAATAGACATTAAATTATTTATTTGGTTTGCAGTCTTCAATATCATCATTGGCTTGAAAAAATAGCCAATGATTTATGCCGCAGTCATGTAACGCACTACGTTGCTTGTCTGAGGCATTTCCTATGGTCTGGCACCTGGTGAACTATACAACACTTTTCTGGGTAGCTTGTTGACATCTGTCTTCTTGAAGTGACTTAGCCAGAGGAAATCTACACTTCTTATCACATATAATATATGTCTAATCACAGTACAACATCTGAGTTACTCCTGGTCAACCAGCCGTGCTGGTCTCTCAAACCACCAAATATCATTCCTCGGTCCTTTTCACACACCAAGAGGGCTTTCCAGTATTTCTTGCAAGGTGTCCACGTTCACTGAAATTGGTTAGTCTTTGTCTTCTTGGAGGAACAACTCAAAGACGGGAGCTTTTTGGAGGTCTCGCAACCGTAAGCTCCGTGCAACAATTAAAATTTTTATATCAGTTTCTACACCCTTGGTCTTCGTAACTATCACCCCAGGTACATAAGTGTTAACTTATTTTGTGTTCTATATATTTTGTTGTCCGCGCAAACCAAGCCACAAGCCTAACCAGCGATATTTCTACCCACGGTAAGCACATCGTCGGCATGCGCCACGTCCTGTCTGAACATATTCTAAATGCACCCACCTGGGTTTAACTTTGCCAGGATGTCACTTAAAGGGTGAGGTCAATTTAAATCCATTATTGATACAAACTTCACTTTTGATCTCACAAAAATGGCCCTTCCAGCCACTGTCGTCAATATTATTAGCTTGATAGGTATACTAAATGATTGAAATGCCTACTGCAATTCTATTCAGCGTACACAGTTATACGATAGACGAAGTCAATGAAAAGTTTATAAAGATCACCATATAAGTTTGTATAAGTTTTGTTTCTGCAATAGAGAAAAGATTGTCTGTAGCTGATGATCCCGGGTGAAATCCATGGCAGTCTTTCCAAGAAATTAAATTTCTGTAAATTTACAATGAGTAAAAGGGGTTATTGCCATTCGGTGCATTGCTTAATGTGCCCAGTGTGTGCACCTCGGTAGCTTCGTGCATCACAAACATGGTATGAAAGTTTGGCGTTCACAATGGTCTAGTTGGTTCCGGGTTTGACCATCCGACCTTAGCCATACACAATTGTGTTGCCTTTTCCTAGAGAACGCAGTTGCCAAGACAAGCTTAAGCACAGCAAATTCAACAGTTCGCATACAATTATCATTAGTTGACTAGGGTTTACTGCAATGCTCAATTGTTGTTCTATCATACTCTTCATTGCCTACCTCCACTGTTTTGCTCGTTCCTTTTTTTTGTTATTAATAAAGATAAAGTGATTTCTCAAGCTAAACTCTCCGCTTTTATCAAGTTTTGGGACTAGCCCAGAATAAACTTCGACCACTCCTAGTTAGACCAGGATTAGCATCACACCATTGGCGGGCGCCCTGATACTCGTTCTACGAAGTGTAGGAGGTGTCAATTCCAACCTCCCTATCTTACTCCTTTCAGTACAAAAAATAGTTATTTATTATACAAGAGATGAAAGTAGATCATTTTACAACTCGAGTGAAACGTTTACCCACACGAGCGAAGCGAGTGTGGTAATTTCACGAGAGTTGTAAATTCTACTTTCGTCACGAGTGTAATATTAAATTTTTCTGTAATCGTGTAATACATGATCAGATCTAACCAGAATATGAACAAAATTAGGATGTTGTGAAGATTATGGTATGTTGTTGGTAGGTTATAAGCATGGTTTTGAAAGCATTATAATATAAGCATAGCTATAAAAAAACAAGTGATGATTGTGAAGTAGTGCAAACAAGTGCACGTTATAAACAAGGAAGGTAATTATTATTATATTTAAATTTTAAAATATATTGATTATTTCCACCAATAATTCATTCACATTTCAATTTATTTTGTTAAAATAAATTCTTACAATGTTAAGAAACATTTAATTTCCAACTTCAAATTATTTTTTAATTTATACTTATTACTAATTAAGAAGGCAATTCACTTTCTTCACTCTATTGCAAAATGTTTCACTTTCTTCACTCATTTCAGTTTAGTAATGTTACCATTATTCAACGATTACAGAAAAAAATATTTTCATTTATATTTTTATAAGAATTGTATAAGACATGGAACTCGCTAAATAAATTTGCAAACCACCTAGGCTAGATAAGAGTCATGACCTGTAGAAAACTAAATTATCCTTATTTGAATAAAGTTGATTTTTTATTATATTTTTCAGATTTCACTATCCGCATATTCATACTTCACTATGCTAAAAAAAATAAAGCATTGATCCGGGACTCCTGAATGGAACGAATATTATCAAAATGAACGAAATTTACAAATGTGCACTTTATTGTTAGTAAGCCACTTGTTAATTTAACTTAGGATATAATTCCTGTTTTATTTGTTTTTACGATTGAAAATAAAGCATAAATAAACTCCAAGTGATTTTTCTTCTCCTTATTGTTATTTTTCTAGACAAAATTGTTTTGAGGCACGACTTCACTTGATTAACCAATTCATAAACAGTTATTGCTTCATCTGCACAAGTTGATTCAGCTAGTATATAATTGAACTGGTGTCGCATGAACCTCCCAAGATACCTTTATGAATCGAGTTCCCAGTAAAGCTTTATAGCTCATTCAAGTTGAATAACAAATTAATCATCACTAAATTTGAATAATTTAATGATGATATAAAAATTGCATTTAAATTTAATGAGAACAAATTTATACTCACTTTTTTGTTGGGGTGAAAGTGGGTTATGAGGATTAGTTTTAAGTTATAAATGTACTTTTAATACCTTGCTTGTCCATTTTCCTGCGACATCTATAGAGAAGACAATATTGAGAACAACATCTCTAGAACAGAAAAAAAAATGTATTCCCAGCACAGTTTCTAAGAACCTTTGAGTCTAGGTTTATTTTTAGCCCTCCTATTGCCGAACATAGGGACCATGTCAGGTAAAGGGGTCTCTAGTTCCTATAGGACAAGCCGATCCGTAGTGGCAACTATATAATTATGTATTTGCCACAAAAGTTTACAAAAGGCTAAGTTTCATGTTACCAACTAAAAGGGGCGTCCATGATTAAAGACCAGATCGGGTTCGGAGCTGTGAAAGTTTGCAGCTATTAAGTGTCATCCTAATTTAAAACGATTTTTTCCCTGCTGTAAGCTGCATGAAAGAGGTATTGCAATTATCAAGCCCAGCTCATTGTACATTTTAATCACTCTTTGAATGACAAACACAATTAGACAAGAATAACCAAGACTTGCAACATTGTATTGACGGGAGGGTCATGTCAACACGATATTGACGCATGCCTTTTGAGGTGGCCTAAGACACTAAAGATTGCAGCATCTTTATTCAAGTTGCCACTGTGGGACCTATTGAAGTTCAACCGACCCCAAAGCCAGGTAACCGCAATGGCAAATAAAATCAAGAGTACAATGAAGCACCGAGGGAGAATCATATGATCCACTGATAAACAAGCCATAGATATCTGGCAAGATGCTTATTTTTTCAAATGCAGTTTTTCATGCAGATTGCTGAAAACTGTTTTGCTCTATCACGTAAGGTTTTTTTTTTTTTTAATGCAACGCCGAATTTTCCCAATAACGCCTTATGGGCTTTCTTTAAATCGGTGTAGAACCTGTTCTAATTCTGCTAGGAAGGCGGGAGCGTTGTCATTTTAATCTATTAAGATATGACATGTAACAAACATTAGCTTATAATAAAAAATCTTTTCTCAAACTCTCTAACAAACTTTTGATTTTGATTATTTTGAAAAGTGCGGCTCCACAATGCTGGGAAGAAGAACTTCGTGAAGGCTCTAGACAACAACTCAGATGCTTTTCAATACTTATCCAACAAGTTTCGAGAGTTGCGTTATGCGAACGAAAGAAGGTTTGCATAGGTCCACAAATAAGGAAGATCATTGCAGACAGTCACTTCGAAAACTTACTCAGCAAAACTGAAAAAGATGCTTGGTTGGCATTCAAGTCTGTTGTAGTCAATTTCATTGTAAATTATTAATCTCCTGACTATGTAAATAGTGTGCAGTAGTGCACTAATGCTCTTCTGAACAATATTTACTTGGCTTGATGGGTTGCAACGTGTCCCTCAAGATTCATCTCCTCGACTCACATCTCGATTGTTTCCCTAGAACCTAGGTTCTGTCAGTGATGAACACGGTGAACGTTTCCTTCAGGACATCTCAGTGATGGAGTCACGCTATCAGGGTCGATGGAGTGGAGCAATGTTGGCTGACTACTCCTGGATGCTTCAGCGCAAAGTCTACAGCTAAGAAATTCAAACCAAACTAACTTTAATTAAGAAATTGTATGTTATACCTATGTATTTTATATGTGTATTGTACCTTAAACTAGATGATGCTATATAGTTTATGTTAACTAGTGCTCAGTAATATGTGCTCTACTGTAACTTGTCTGCGAGTTGTTTGCCATGATACAATGTTAAACATATATAAATGGTTAATGCCCGATATCTCAAAAACGGTGGGTTATAGAGACAAACGGTTTGCATATTTTTAATTAGCGTATCCGAGTGGTCTTAAAACAAGTGTTGGATACCAAGATATCCGCCGGAAGTTGTTTTTTTGTTTATCAGTGTTTATAGTTATTCTATACGTTTTGTTACTATTCAAATACAAACAGACATGCTCTTATTATACCGATTAAACTTCCTCACTGACTTGTGACATTTTCACATCACTCAATACTTCATCCAACATACTTCCTTAAATGCTCCGATTATTTTTACGTAGGACTTACAAAGAAAAAAAGAGGGGGGTAGAAAGATTGAAATCATCTTTTTGATGAAGCAGCTCCTACTTGAAAGATTTATTTCAATTTACATCCACATCAACTAACTGCTCTTAGTCATCCTGCTACATCCGGACTTACTCGATTAATCTGATATTTCTACCAAATTATTTGCTAAGCCCATGCGTGTATTAACCCCCACGACTTTCAGCAAACCCCAAGCATTACTCCTTCCCCCCTCAAAAACAATAAGTATTCATATAAAGCGAATAATAATCGAGTGGTACAAGAGTTAGCTCTAAAAAGGAACCAAGTAAGGAATCATCATTATTAAAAAGTATAATTCATACTCATTTTAAGTTTTTTTTAGCTCTTAAAAATCTGTTTCTCTAGCTGAAATTGTCCAACCATTCAGATTAGTTGCGAAAATCAGTAAAAAACAAACAAATAAAAATTGTAAAAAAAGAAGAAAAAAACGATTTTTTCAATACCTGATGCATGAGATACGGCGCACGATCAGAACGTACCAGCACAACACTTGTGTTTTCCGCAATATACTCACAAGGGGCCAGGCTGAAACTGATATACTCAATAACTGGTTTTCGTTTCCAATGCTTCAAATTGGAACATTGAATGAGTTGGTTGACAATTCAAGAAAATATATAATAAAACATGGCAGCGACTAGAGAATAATAAGGCAGCTGAAAAAAGATGACAGACCTATCCCGTTATGCAAAACTCAACTAGAAAAAAACGTTGCTTCAAAAATAGACTAGCGAAACTGAAAATGAATTAAGAAGTGAAATACTAACACAATTTACCCTTCAAACAATAAAATTCAAAGAAGCCGTTTAATTAATATTCAGGATTTAATGACCAATAAAATGTGGACTAGAAACAAAGATATGTACATTGAATACTTAATAAATAATACGTTATATCTCCCAATTCGCAGTCATTTCTATCTGGTGGAATGCCACAGGCCAATCGTCCGTCCGAGAAGTAAGTCAATAAGCATAAAAATAAAAAAAAAATAAAAACATTAGCATTATAAATAAATAAAATTGAAATAATACTCAACAGTTTCCCAGTTTTCCAGGCCTTCATCTGGGTTGATGCTCTTCACAAACGGAGGCCTGCTACGGAAGTAACAGGGTGCATGACATGAGATACCATTATTATAACTTGAAAATTGAAGGTGTTATGTTATATATGGTTACTTGCGTCTTTTTTTTCAACATAATACGGAAATATGTTGTGGTAAACAGAATGAGAAATTGTACGCAGGTTTTCTACGAAGGAAAATTACAATCAACTAACTCCTACAGTCCTGTAAATGTAAATTTCCAAAAATTTGATCATAAGCCACCTCAAAAGGGAAATCTCCTAAAACAGCTTTACTAAATATATTTTAATGCTTATTAACTGCCTAGAGTGGCGAGTTGGAATTTTAGGAATTTTATTATTGGCGAACTCAATAAGAAAATCCTTAGTCCCACCCTGGTTTGAAATGGGTGGTAACCTGCAGATAACCCGTCCCAATTAGTCATAGTAGCAAAAAGTGGACGTTATAGTTGTGTTTGATTCTCACAGAGGCAAAAGGAATTTATTTAGTCACTAACTCATTAAATTAAACCCTTAGTCCGCCCTAGCTAGAAAATGCTGGTTAACTGTATGTAACCCATCCCAATAAGCTATAGTAGAAAAAGTGGACTAATAAGTAATAATCTATTATTTTATTGTATTTTAATTAAGCAAATTAAGGTAATTCTCATTACCTTTTCGAAAACATGCCAAATGAAGGGTATAGGAATCTCTAATTTAAATATACAGAAGAAAAGCTTTGGTTTTACATCATGGCTAACGTAAGCCCATACTAAAAACGTTATTCAAACTCTTACAAAATGCTACTAATAAAATCGTTGGCCCATCCCAGTTAAAAAAGTATGGTAAACAGTTTATACCCAATTAGTGGTAAAGACAATGTAGTCGTTGAATTAGTAACTTTTTTTTATTTTTAAGTAACTGAGTCTAACCAAACTATTTCATTATTGTCTACAGAAAAGGAATGGATGAGAATGGAATTCGTGATTATGGTACATAACACTCATAACTATACACAGTAAATAGTTATAATAACAATGATAGCGATTTGAGTTAAAACATTGGTCTTAATCTCACTTGGTGAAAGCAGAGTCATGAGTTCAATACTCATATGGGTAATTGGAATTTAGTCCAACCCTGGCTAGAAAAAGGCGGTAACCTGTGGATAACCCGTCCCTATTAGACTAGAACCTCACAAGTCTTTTTTTTATATAACTAAATTTTAACATATTTTGCTAAAGAGAAAGCAGCTAATAAGGTTATGGTCGTAACATGACTATAAAATTTAAATTATATATTAACGTCCACTTTTTAGCAGATTTCCCTTAAGGGAAATCAGCTATTGAGGTTGTACTCATGACGGAATTTTCGAAATTTTTCTTCAAATGTCCATCGATCCTACCTAGTAGATGACGAAAATGAGGTCCGTTCAAAACTGTATATATATATATATATATATATATATATATTTGTCTGTTACCGCTCTAGCGGTCGCAATTTTTGTTTGATCGTTACCAAACTCGATATTTAGTCGTTTTATGTCAAAAGAAAGATCAAGTTCGTTAACGGCTGAAATCGGACCACGGGGAGGGGGGGTTTAGAGGGGAGGATTTCCGAAAATTCGAAATATCTCCGTTACTATTCGTCGCATCGAAAAAATTGTACAGAATCAATCTTATTGCAAATTAAATTTACTATAAATAATGTTCTATACATTTATTCTGTATCTTGAATATTAACCGAGATATTTGCATTTGTATTCTGCGTGTGGTACCAGTAGGCTATGTTCGGACTTTCCGCCGAGAGCTCTGGCGGCCTTTTCCATAACTATCCGTCCCTCGTGAATAGGTTTAGAGGTTAGGTTAACTGTGTTTCGGGGCTAGAAACTACTGGGTTATTACGCCCTAAATAATGTTTTAGGTTTAGAGGTTCCTTTCTATTACAGTTGTTATTAGGCAGATTTCTCTATTGTAAAACTTCACGTGGGAAATCTGCTTAGTTTACGCAGCCCCTGCGTGACGGACTTTTTCAACTAAGGTTAGCTAGACGGGTTATCTACTGGTTACCACCCTTTTCTAGTCAGGGTGGGACTAAGGATTTTATTTAATGAATTCCGTCACTAAATAAATTCCTTTTCCAAGGCAGGAATCGAACTCACCACTCTAGGTGGCGATTAACGTGACTTTTAGTTCATTAAAGAATTACTTATTTTTATTCTATGATGTTTTTGTAGTCAATAGCAAACATATGACCGAAGCTAATTTTAAATTAGAATTATATAATAAATATGCAATAAACATTGTTCTTCCCATTTTATTCTTTGTCAAAATATTGAACATGAAGTTCTTACGTCTTAAAAGCCATCAAAAAGGGAACCATATTTATTTATCGTAGACGACTGCAATGGAGCATCTTTATAGGATTCAAAATTTGAGGTATCATCTGGACTTCTAATCTTTGGTTGATACGGAGGCTCAGCATTTCCATTGAACAGAGCAAACCAGTTAATATTTTTGAACCATTTATGATTTTTGATATCGTCAATCCCATTTCTGAGATTACCATATCTTTTGCTGAGGTCTGTTTGAAGCAAATTGTTGACAAGATCGTCGAGATCCTCTGAAAAATGCCCCGGGCGTTTATACCTGCATGCGACGGCTTTTTCGTATATCTTCATTGGATCTTTTGCCGTAAACGGAGGTGTGCCAACAGCCAGCTCGTAGAGAAGGACACCAAATGCCCACCAATCAACTGATTTACCATAACCTTTGCTGAGGATGATTTCTGGTGCAATATACTCTGGTGTACCGCACATGGTGTAAGTCCTTCCTTTCACGATTTTACAGAAGCCAAAGTCAGTTACCTTTACATATCCTCGCTCGTCGACCAACAAGTTCTCGGGCTTGAGATCTCTAAATATCATATCGCAATAGTGAAGATACTCGAAGGCCATGAGGACTTGTGCAGAGTAGAAGCGAGTCAGTGGCTCATCAAAACTTCTCATTCTCTTAAGAAGGACATACATTTCTCCACCTGCTACAAACGGAAGGGCCAAGTACAAGTAACTATTATCTTGGAAGAAATACTCCAAGTAAACTGTGAACGGATGATTGAGTGACTGAAGAATCCGCTTTTCGTTTTTAGCATGTTTTATCTCTCTCGGTTTTGCAATCCTTTTCTTATCTAGTACTTTGATAGCGTAAAATGTATCATTTTTGGTCATATGTGCAAGATATACTCGACCGAAGGCTCCCCTACCAAGCAATTTCTTCAGATCGAAATCTTCTTTTCCATATTCGCTGACACTCGGCGTTTCATAAAGTAATTCAAACTCCTTTTTACCCTCAGTCAAAAATGATTCCCAGTTGTTCATAGGTGTGATATTTCTTTTTGCAATGGGCCCCATTACTGGTTCGTCTTCTTGTCTTCTACGGTAACCAAACCAAAAATTACGACTGGCTTAAATAAAAACCTTATAGTTCAATATCATTTCTTCAGCCACCAAAATCTGTTAAACATTATGAATAAAATATTTTAAATACTATTCTTCACTAAGAGTGTCCATATGGTAATTAATTGATTTATTATGTTTTTCACTCACTTAACCAAATCATACGAACTGAGTAATCGACAGATTAATATTTTTTCCAGCTTAAAGTACACAGGATGATGCTAAATTAAGAAGGTATTTGTCCGTGGGGTGGTGATTTCAATACCCACCTGGGAATTAGGAATTTATTTAGTGAAGAACTCATTAAATAAAACCCGAAGACCCACCCTGGTTTCAGTAGGGTGGCAACCTATAAAGGTGATAGCCCGGCCCGATTAGCCATAGTAGCAAAAAGTGGTATATATATATATATATATATATATATATATATATATATATATATATATATACTAGCTCAGATTCCCGGCTTCGCTCGGGAAGTCATTTGAGGCTGAATGTTGATGGTATTTTTTTGGCAAGGCTTTACTTTGCACAATATTTTGACATTTACCCGTCCCAGTGTTTAGGGTTAATACCCGTCGTTTCTGTGGATTTGTTAATAATAAAATTAATTTTTTATGTAAGACTTCACTGTCCTCCATATTGTCATATTTCCTACTTCCTGTGCATTATGCATAGATTTGAATTATTAAGGACTAAATATTAACATACATTTGAATTAATTTTTCCAGGTGAGGTACCTGGTAGTTCATATTGAAATGAATTCTTGACCAAATTTTTCTAAATAACAAAATAAACAACTTAACAACTTTTGTTATGTGCATATTTGCCGAAACTACAATAGGAAACGAAATATCAATATTTTTAATTTCTGGTCTCCCTTATAACCCCCACTCCTGCCTGCCCCTAGAAATAGTATGGCTTTTTATAATGAAAGCGTTAGTGCCAATACACATACCGAGTTTTATTTATTTCGGTTGGGTCTTTTGTCCCAAATAATATTGTTGACTCCCGCTATAGTCATAAGCGTATAACTCATTTAAACTTCGGAATACGATGAAAGTGTTTATGACAAAAGTTACTTTAAATAACAAAATAAACAACTTTTGTTATGTGCATATTTGCGAAAAAAACCAATAGAAAACGAAATATCGCGACTTTTAATTTCAGGCCTCTCTTATAACCCCCACTCCTGTTCGTCTCAGAGAAAATTAATATAGCCTATCTCTCAAGTTGGACCAGACTGCTCACGGTGTGCCAATTTAATTTAAAATCGGTTAAGTAGTTTAGGAGTCCATCGCGGACAAACATCGTGACAGGAGATTTATATATATTAAGATATATATATATATATATATATATATATATATATATATATATATATAATTCCACTGTACGAGTGTATGTCACTGAACCCATTCCTAAACGGCTGGACGGATTTCAATGAATTTTTTTGTACGCGTTTGGGTGACACCCTGGATGGTTTAGCGTCACAAATCAGCCCAGCAGATCTAGGAGGAGTGGGGACGTAAGGGAGGCCTAAAATTAAAAATAGCGATATTTCGTTTCCTATTGGTTTTTCGGCAAGCATGCACATAACAAAAGTCGTTTTCTGTGTCATTAAAAGTAGCATTTGTTTTAAAAATAATATTATTATCGCTTGAAATATCATGCAGGACAACGTCTGTCGGGTCCGCTAGTATAATATATATATATATATATATATATATATATATATATATATATATATATCGTAATTATCAAAAGAATAGAAAACGAAGGAGTCATTCTAGATCCTACAGTGAGGTTCGAAACAAATATCAAGCAATCAACAGAAGCAGAAGAAAGAAAAGAGGATTTATGAACCTTGCTGTGGGTAATTCAAGGAAAAATACTCAATCGAAAAATGGAGTGTCAAAGGTTTACTGATAGGTGCCAGAGGTACAATATCCCAAAGGGCTGCCGAAATTTTAAAAGAGCTGGAATTATCCACAAATGAGCAGACTTTATCTAGAGTCGTTATCAAACATTCGGTGAGAATCATAAACTATCATTTATATAAATAAAGGCACCACGTAAAGCTGCTCTCCTTTCCACATCGCCCATCAAAATTTAATAAAAATTTCTTGTTTTAAAAAAATGACAATAAAAAAAAATATATTTTTTTTAATATTACCCAATTAGGCAGATAAGGAGGCTGTTCCTGAAGGGAACCCTCCAGGAGGAGGGCAGCTTGTGTTGTTGTTGTTAAACACACACACATACATAAAAATCAGAAAACTGAGATTTGAATTCTTTCTACCTATCTATATTTGTCTAGCAATTTTTATTAAAAATATGATATTTAAACTTTGTATGTAAAACTAAAGATCAAGTTCTTTAATGGGTGAAATCGACCAGTTCAAAAGGAATTTTAAAGGGGAAGAAGAAAACGTTCGAATCATTTCCGTTTCTAGTGTTTTTTATTTATTTCCTCTACTTAGTAACCCTATGTGGAGGGATTTTATTTTCTGCACATCCCATGCATATTTGCATTATATGTGCATTTTGTCAAATTTTTAACATTTTTTATATTATAATATATATACATATTAAATGTAAATAAGATTATAAAAATTAAACTTGATAAAATAAACAAAAAATATAATAGTACAATTAAATAACCAATAAAAATTACATAATATTAATTTTATATTATTTTTTCCTCTCTCAGCTTAAGGATATTGTAGGATATTTCTTTTAATAAATGTATGTGTTTTGAAAATAAAATATCAGAACTGATTTGCCATCCGGGTATAAAAGTCTTTAACTGTCTTCGTATGTTTTGAGTCAGTCTACATTCATAAATAAGGTGGGTGAATGTCTGTTCAGTGTAACTGTCGCATTTACAAGTATTTGAGTCAGTAAGTTTGAATCTGTATAAGTAAGAGTTTGTATTACCGTGTCCTGTTAGTATTTGTGTGAGATAAAATGTATGTTGGGATAGTGGGATATTGGTTTTTAAAACTGGTATATATAATTTTAGATGTGATCCTTTATCTGTATGATTCCATCTCTGTTGCCACAAATTCACACTTTTTTCTCTTAGTAAAGATTTCGGAGTAATTTTATTGTAAATTACCTTTTGACTACTTTTAGAGGCACTTTTGGCGTGGATATCGACTATTTTATTGCCCATAATTCCTGCGTGTGCCTTAACCCATTTGAAGTGAATGAAAGTCAGTCAGTTTTTTAATTGTGTTATATTATGGCGTATTTGTTCTATACATATGTTCGTCGTGGTTTGTCATGTTGTCTAGTTTGTGTAAAAGCATTTGACTGTCTGTGTGTAGTAGAATGTAAGTGTTTGGTGGCAAGTACATTTCATTTACATATTTTAGAGCTTGTAAGACGGCAATAATTTCTGCCTGGTTATTAGTACAACGGTGGCCTAATTTAAATTTTTTACATTTTATAACAGGTTTAAGCCTTCGTGAAGCCTACTCTGCTCATGCAGTTCTTACTTTGTGAAACACAAAACGTGTCATAACGTGTTATATATTTCAATTCCTAGTTTCTAACTACGGGAGAAATAGAGAATAGGTGTTGAAATGAGATCACCAGAATGCCATTCCAACACATGAAAAATCTGTTTAGTTACGAAGCCTCCACTTAAAGAACTTATTGACTATCAAGAGGCTTAAAACCACAGTGACATTCCCAGTTACCAAAGCATTGTTCTCCAGGCTCAATATCAATTCCGGTTGAGGAGGTAAGGCCAATTTTTTCGCCGCCTTCTCCAGTAACCTTGGAAAAATGCAGTTTACCTATAGGTACAGCACTGTGGCATTCCCTACGTCATCATCATATTGATTCCGTTGACAATCATTTATTTCTATAAAAATTGTTAATTTGGTTAAAGGAAAGAGGCAGAGGGGAAATATAATCTTAATTATTAATTACATTTTCAAATGTCCACTATTTGCAACTATGGCTAATTGGATGGGACTAAGGATTTTGTTTAATGAATTCCGTCACTAAATAAATTCCTGTTGCCCAGGCGGGAATCGAACTCGCCACTCTAGGTTTACCATGTGAGATTAAGGTCAACGCTTTAACTCACGTGGCTAACCTTATCCCCAAATATATTCTACAACAATTAAAACAAGTTAAAGACAATGTAAAAATCAAGAAATGAAATAATAGCCAAAATACAGATAATAAATAAAACAATTATAGAGAAATTTATAATAACGACATATGAAATTATAATAATATGGACAACTGTATAATATTATGCAACTGAAAGATGTTTCCCAACATTTTACCTAACAGAGTGCTTAAGCGATAAAGTATTCTTTGTGAAAATATCGGCATAGGACTACATTCTGCAGATACTTCCTCGGAACCCTAGTTGGGATAGCTACACAATGCAAGTCCTAGATTAATTAAATTCAGCTCTTTATGTTTCGTACGGTCAATTGTGTAATATAACTGAAATATAATGTATCTCAACTTGTTTCCCTTAACTCAAAGGATAACTAATGCTGGCAAAAGCATCGGCACAGGACTTCATTCTGAATCAGAACCTTACTAGGCGGTCCTTGCATAAGTTTCAAGGAGGATGAAGTGACAGAAAGCAAGGTCGAGAGAAATTCCTGAGATGAATTGAGTGCAGTTACATTAGTTCCATACAGTCAATTATAAAATATAACTGAAAGATAAAGTATCCCAACTCGTTCCCATAACAGATTAATTTAATGGCTAAAGTATTGTTACGAAAATTAAATATATGAAAAATTAAACAGAGATAGTCACGTATTTGGGAAGTACGAAGTAGATCAAAGGGGTCGACAGATGTTCTCGGCAAGACACAACCTTTCTGGACGCGTCTCAGCCTTCTCCTTTGATGTTTTACCACCAGTTTATATAAGGAACCCCGGCCGACCCGAGTAGGTTTAGTTTGCTCTCAGCTGTCTTCAAGTGATCATCTGTGCGTTCAGTGCTATAGTGCGACTTAGTTGCAGTGCGGTAAAGTGTTTTTATCTGAAGAGCAGTGTTGTGCCGTGTCTCTGTAACATTATAGTGCCGTGTTTAAGACAGTGAAGTGCCGTTAACTTCGCGAAGTAAAGGACAGTGCAGTGCTGTCTTTTAGTGAACTTCAGTGACCGTAGGTGAATTATTGGACTGTGTATTCTGAAGAACAGTGAAGCTATTAGTGCATACTGTGAGTAGTAATTAAGAATAATTAACCGAGTGTGTAGTGCATTGTTAAATAAATTGTGCTTTGCTAAAAACTGTGAAGCTTGTATGTGTTTAATTTTGCATCCCAAAAGATCTCTAATAAACAACGTTTATTACTGACTTTGTAATAAAACGTAACAGTATTCCCACAAAAGTATCGGACTCTGGATATTCTGAATTTTACATCGGGACCGTAATGGAGTCAGCTATAAGTGTGGAGGACGTAGTGACAGAAAGCTAGGTTGACAGACATTTCTGTGCTGAATTATATTCAGCTTTTTATGTATCATATGGTCAATTGTAAAATATAACTGAAAGATAATGCATCCCAACTTGTCCCTCCTAACAGATAGACTTAATAGATAAAGGAGCTGTCATTAGCGAACACCCAACATGACCACCAGAAGAAGCCGATTGGAAAATCGGCGAATTATTGTGGACCACCACATCAACGACACCGCTGAGGGAGATACGCCACACATAAAAATTATGATAAGTTCCCAGCGACGAAGTTTAACAGCGTTAATGGATAGAGCATTCCCATAGAAGCATCAGTACAAGACACTGGGTATTCTGAATTCTGCATCGGAACCCTAGTAGGGTGAGTTATAAGCATGTCACTGCATTTTGTGACAGAAAGCAAGCCTGAGAGACATTGCTGAGTTGAAATAAGTGTAGGTCTATAAGTTCCATACACTCAATTGTACAATATAACTGAAAGATAATGTATCCCAAGTTGCTCCCTCTAGCAGATTAACTTAATGGACAAAGTATTCTCACAGAAGCATCTGTACATGACACTGGATATTCCGAATTCTGCATCGGAACCGTAGTAGGGTCAGCTATAAGCATGTCACTGCATGCTGTGAGAGAAAGCAAGCCAGAGAGACATTGCTGAGATGAATTAAATGTAGCTCTATAAGGGCGGTAGGAAGAAAGCATCCCTGGAGGGAAGGCTCCATCAGAGGAAGCCGATAACGGGGAGAGAGACAAGGGATTTTGCATATAAAGCGGAAGCCTCCTGGATTATACTCTATCTCGGGGCTAATATCGGACAGGCTGTGAATACGGCATTAGTTGTCACCTTGCCACTTCTCCTTCTGGGAACGCCTCTTTTATTTCCATACCTTCTTAAGGTATCGAGAAACGTCTTTGCACATGCCTTTTAGATTAAATGCATAAAATAGAGTGCCTTAGGTCCCTCTGTTAAGAATTCAGACGTCTCCTATAATCTAGAATTCACATTGAAATAAAAAGTTAATATTCTATTGGAAGCAAAATGTGTAGTGGGAAAATAACTTCATTAAATAGACTAACTTATAACACGATAACATTTGTGTGCCCCCAATGCACCTGGTCATGGGAAAGAGGGGATTGTGGGTATGTTGAGCAGTTGGTGTAGTTCTAGTGCTTTAGTATGTTTCAAGGATGTATGATATATACTTGTTTTCAGGATAGAGTTTTGAAACTGGTGAAGCTGATGAAGAGTAGACGGAAGAAGAAATCTGTAGCAGCTGTGTCACGTTACCCCTGGTTACCACTTAACCTAACTCTTATAAAACCAAGTTTACTCAGTCAGTTGCTACTATCATGCAAGAGAAACCACGAGCTTGTTGTTTTTAGCTGATTATCTCTGCAAATTACAACAGCCGAGCACCACCTGTTCGTCAAGCCAACACAACTGAAAAGAAGCAGGATCAACCAAAATAAGTTTAATAACAAGAGTCGGTATCGTGAGTAAAAACAATTTCATTTTACAAAGATACCGACCAGCAGGAAAGCATCCTTTCAAGCTTCTGTTTTCTGCTCTATCTTGGCCAACAGGAAACCTCACGGCAACCTCTCACTTCACACTCCAACCTTGGCGGACCGTAATTCTTTTTTAATTTTTTTGTGTTCAATATATTGAAATGGTGTTATTATTTTTTTCATTTAATATTAATCAATACACAACAATATTTATTATTTGTAGTCAAGATTTTATTTATTTATATGGAACACCTTCTGAACAATTAAATTACACCCTATAAAAAATCTAAAGAGGGGTGTTCCATCTTTTAGTGTGGGCCGTAAGACTCAAGTGTATATTAGTTTCTTTAGTCTGATTGTAAGCGTCTGTGATCTGAGTATGTGACCAAGGGAGCGGGCTTTTGTCCTGACCTGCTTTGGCTTCCTTGTGAAGTGTGTTCCGAATGTGAAGTGTTTCCCTAGCTTACATAAGCTTTTAACATTGTGACAGAAGAAAAACAACAATATCTTATATCACCCCACTTAGTTAAAAGTTCGACATGTTCCATGCTAGATAGCCTTTTAAAAGTTTTTTTTTTTGGGGGGGGGAAGAAATGAGAAAGAATTTCCCCTTGGATTTTATATTTGGAAATGTGTTGAGAGACTCACTATATAAAATCCTTAGATAGAACTATACTATATAAAATCTTTAGTCCTGATAGAATGCGGTAACCTGTGTAGATAATGTGTCTCGCTTAACATAATTAGCATAATTTTATGTTGATTATTTGGATGTATTGTTCAATACTGAGAATGGTTGGCCATTAAAATAAATTGTTTGCTATTATTATGGGGGAGGTTTATGCTCAGTGAAAACTGGAGTAAAGTCCATATCGGGAGAAAATCCAACCGATATGGAGTTTGTGATTGTGACATGTTATGGGGAATTTAAAAATTTTCTCACGATTCTGGCAGTTTCAAGAAGTACCCCTTGCTGTGCTCCTTTTATAATTGTTGTTGGCAAATTCAAGTTCATTGTGCCTGCTATCGTTGTTTTTGGCACGAGTCCATTTGAACTTACTATAATAGGCGTAACTATGGCAGCCTTCAGTTTGTATACCTCTTTGAGCTCGATAACCAATTCTTAATATTTTCTTAATTTTTCGGCATGGGATTTTCTCATCATATATTCAATATTCTCATCATTGGGTACTGTGATGTCAATAATATCAGCAGTCTTATTGATCTTGTCAATAATGAGAATATCCGGTTTGTTATGATGCACAGTATGGTCAGTTATCATCGCTTCGTCCCAATACATCTTTATATTATCTTTTTCCAATAATTTTTGAGGAATATAGCGATAATAAGCGACCTTTCTGTCTACCATGCCGAATTTCTCTGCTAGAGCTTGATGGTATACATTTGCCGTGATGTGATAATCTTGCCGTGATGTGTTAAATGGACTCATAAGCTTTGTTGCATAACCTACATTTGTCTGAGACACAACTGTCCTTGAGGATATGACGTCTGTATGATCTAGTGGCAATCACTTGGTCTTGGATAGCTGTAATGAAACCTTCTGTTTCTGAAAACAGCTTTCCAAACGTCAGCCACGCGACAGAATAAGCCAAGTCTACCTCCAAGTCATAAAGGCGACTGTAGTAACGGCCATGAAGTTCGTTACTTCATTATTATTATTATTTATTAAAGTCCACTTTTTTCAACTTAAGCTAAATGGTATGGGGTTATCTTCAGGTTACCACCCTTTTTTAGCTTTAGTTTGCTATTAATTAATTAACCTAATTGAGTTACATTAAATTCACCTTCCAGATTTAATAAAAAACAAAGGAAAAGAAAAATTAATAGGTGACACGTTGACATCCTAAAACATAGCCTTACCATAACATATCATAACCATCCCAAGCCACTAAATAAACATTTGTGCCAATGGCTACCAGCTTCTTTAATTTGTGTTCTTGATTTGTGTACCAGCAAAAATCGGGTTATCAACGCACCCCTTTCTCCCATGATATAGAAAAATATTTGGACGTTCATACAAATGGTCAAACCACCTTAAGCGGGCAATATTTATGTGGGTAGCCAATTAGATAAAATATATCAGTTCTATTACACTTTCTGATTTAATAAGTTAACTCAGAGATTCATTCCTTCCCTTAAGTAACTTAGTCAACAGTTGCTGAACAGAGTTTATTTTATTGAACACTAATTTCACCAGTAAAGATATTCTTAGGAGAAGCTACGGAATTTCCAAAGATAACTCTCTACAAGCCTTTCATGAATGAGGGTTGCTGAAAAGTATAAGTCACTAGCTTGAGAAAAGGGCCCTTGAGAGGAGAGGTGCCGATAACATGGAGACACGTTGATTTTGCATATAAAGCGGAAATGTCTTGGATTATCTCGAGACTAGTATCAGGAGGGCCGTGAATACTCCCCAACCAGTCCACCTGTTCTTCAACAATAGCAATAGGACAACAACCTCTGCTTTTCACAATTTTAATCTTTTTCCTCCTTTTTCTTCGCTCTCTAAGGATTTAACTCAATAAGAGAAAGGAAAAGGCAGTTATTGTACAAACAACAGGTTGTTAATATTAAATACACTAAATATTAAAATATTACTATACTATTATAACATTGGAACATATGAATACTTGATATAATAATAATTCCCTTCTCCTCTACGAGGAGGCTCCTGCAGATCAGTCATCTCGTTTAAAAAAAAGTCCGTCACGCAGGGGCTGCGTAAACTAAGCAGATATCCCTCGAGGAGATAAATAATAGACAAAAAAAAGTCCGTCACGCAGGGGCTGCGTAAACTAAGCAGATTTCCCACGTGATGTTTAGTAATAGATAAATATACATACTGCTAACACAACAACATCGTGAATAAATACATACGGAAATAAGAAATGTTTCATCCAATTTCAATAACCTGCCGACAGGAAGCCTTAGGTTAGAAATGTAAACAAACGGGGTCGACCCGTTTGTTTACATTTCTAACCTAACCTCTGCCTCACACCGGAAAGAAAAACAATTACTGAAATATATCAAAATATAACACATTATTTTATTGAGAACTATTTACTATATCTAGTACTGTAATTAATAATGAGTCTGAATAATTGTTATCTCAATCAATAAAATTTTAGTAGTTCAAAACTTTAAGATGGGGGAGGGGGGGGGGGAGTCAGTAGGGCATGTTTGCATGTATCTCGTATAATAAAGGTCTCTTGAATACAATTTTTGGTATTTAAACTTCCAATAATGTGATTTATTATGTAGCAGAGTATTGTTTGCGTAACATGAGTGGAAGTGGCGGTTTGCTGAAAACTGAAAAATGCAAATATCTCGGTTAATATTCAAAATAAAGAATAAACGTATATAACAATATTTATAGTAAATTTAATTTGCAATAAGATTGGTTATATACAATTTTTCGATTCGACCTATGGTAACGGAGATATTTCGAAATTTCAAAAATCCTCCCCTCTAAACCCCCCCTCCCCCTGGCCCGATTTCAGCGGTTAACGAACTTGATCTTTCTTTTTAAATAAAACGACTAAATATCGAGTTTGGTAACGATTAAACAAAAATTGCGACCGCTAGAGCGGTAACAGACAAATATATATATATATATATATATATATATATATATATATATATATATATATATATATATATACAGTTTCGAACGGACCTCATTTTCGTCATCTCCTGGGTAGGATCGATGGACATTTGAAGAAAAATTTCGAAAATCGCGTCATGAGTACAACCTCAATAGCTGATTTCCCTTAAGGGAAATCTGCTAACAACATACTAACACAACACCACCGTGATTATTAAGTGAATGAATACAAACGGTAATAAGGATTTTTTCCCTTGCGGGAGGGAAGCACCTCAAATGTAAACAAACAGGTCTGCCAACGGCAAGAAAAACAAAAACTGATACATATCCGAAATATAACATATTCATTTTATTGAAAACTATGTACTATACCTATTACTGTAATTTATAATAAACCGGAATAATTTTTTTCTCAATCAATCAAATTTTAGTAATCCAAGAATTTAAGAATGGGGGGGGGGGTTACAAGAACATATTTGCATCTATCTCGTATAATAATTTTTTTTTGAAAACAATATTTGGTATTTAAGCTTCTAATAATGTGGTTTAATATATAACAGAGTATTGTTTATGTAACACGAGTAGAAGTGGGCTTTTACTGAAGGCTGAAAACTGAAGAATGCATATATCTCGGTTAATATTCAAGATAGATAAAAAATGTATATAACAATATTTATAGTACATTTATTTTCAATAAAATTTATCCTATACACTTTTTCGATAACGGAGATATTTCTTGATCTTTATTTTTGCATAAAACGTATAAATATCGAGTTTGGTAACGATCAAACAAAAATTGCTACAGCTACAGCGGTAATAGAAAAAAAAAATATAAATACACACACACACACACACACACACACACACACACACATATATATATATATATATATATATATATATATATATATATATATATATATATATATATATATACTGCTTTGAACCGACCTCATTTTCGTTATCTACTAGATAGAATCGATGCACATTTGAAGAAAGATTTCGAAAATTGCTTCATACCTCAATAGATGATTTCCCTTAAGGGAAATCTGCTAAAAGCGGATTTCCGCTTCGGCTACTTTGGCAGGGTTCACATCGCGGCTGCTATTATTGATCTGAAGTCCGGGACTATATCCACTAACAATAATTAGTTATAGACGCCCTTAAAAAAAAAAAAATAATTCGAAACAGTTATACATTGATGTCATAAGATAATTGTAACTAAAAACGTTTTCACATGGCAACGGAGAAATATACACCTTCACTAAATGATTGTTTTCTAGTTTCTTTACTGCATAGTGCTTTCAAGACTATGCCACAATTTCATTACTTTGTATATAATTAGTCTCTGCAGTCTGAAAAGAATCCTCCACTCTTTAAAATTAAATCTTAGTGTCTACGAAATGCAGCAAATTTCTGTTCAATTTCATCAACATTTGTATACTCTTAATCAAATTATCATTTCTACTAATATATTTTATAATATTGTATGTCGTTCATTCACTGTCATATAGAGCCTTCGAAGGGTTACTTCTTGCCATAAGACCCGTTACTCATTTTAACAGATTTCCCTTGGGGGAAATCAGCTATTGAGGTCGAACTCATGAGGCGAGTTTCGAAAAATTTCTTCAAATGTCCATCGATCCTACCCAGGAAATGATGAAACTGAGGTCCGTTCAAAATTATATATATATATATATATATATATATATATATATATATATATAAAAACTTAAAACAAAATAAAACTTATATCGGATCAATCTTATTGCAAATTTAATTTACTATACATAGTGTTATATACATTTATTCCGTATCTTGAATATTAACCAAAATATTTGCCTTTTTCTGTTTTCAGCTTCTGAAATGAGATCGGCTAACTTCGGGTCTAGTCGTGAGTTTTCGTCAAGAGCTAGTTCGGGCCATCCCATAACTGTTCGGCTCTCTATTCTAAAATTTCTCTATTGTAAAACTTTACGTGGGAAATCTGCTTAGTTTACGCAGCCCCTGCGTGACGGACTTTTTTATTCCATATAGTGTGGAATTCTGTTTATTTTCTGATGTGTCTCCTCTCGTCTGCCTTCCCCACGGCTTATGGTAATATCTTAACCATATTATCAGATATTCCGTGGTCAATGTCAGTAAACTTGTTGTTGACAGAGATACATCGCATGAGACAAGTTTCGGTGTTTATGGGAATAACCCAACCGAACCAAAGCCCAGCTCACCCACCAGAGTGTACTGAGGCAGTAGCTAGCAGGCGGAATGCAGAAATGTAGATTAAGAGGGAATAAAAGACTGAACAGACCAAATTGCATCTTAAATATTCACTACTCCCTAAAAACGGGCATGTTAAAAAAAAAATGTTGACAAAATTATTAATGTCATTCAAATGCTAAATAAAAGTACTATCTCTGTGGAGTGTAGGCGGCCTTGGTAATGATAGTGTTTAAGAACATGAAAGGCCGGATAATTTAATGCAACCTTTAAAAAGCCTATGCAAACAGGACTTGGCATTTATGCAGGACCTGTTATTGGATGTAAGTGGTCTAGGAAGTATGTTAGTAGTTTGTATGTGTATGTAATGAATGTTTTAATTGGCTTAGATGCCCCAAGTAAAACGGCATTAAGGAGCGGGGTCTAGAAAAACTAAAATCTAAAAAAATTGCACATATCTCGGTCTTAAATAATTGAGTTAAGAGAAAAACGTATAATGCAATAATGTGTAGCGGCGAGGTACTCGCGAATGAATAACATTGACAATTAGTCTTTTAATTTTCATGTGTTCGTTAGTATCTTGTTGGTATAGAGAAGTCCCTGTAAAAGCGTGGTTATGAACAGTCTTCTATCGGCATTCGTATGGTGAGCCACGTTTTGGTTAGTGCGTGTTTACAAACTGGGAATTACCGGAATTTGAAGTGCAGTCGTGAATGGACCTATTTGTTAATAACTTTCTCATATTTTATTTTATTGTTTTAATATATGTGATATAGTTAAACTGGCCTTGACTTCTTTATGTCTCGCATAGCCCCTTCACAAATTAATGAAAATTACAACTTTCTACAAGATTGAGTATGTTACAGTTTGTGGGTCCGACTCAGAATAAAGTATATATTTTGAAACCCTCCCCCTCCTTGTTATTTAAGCTTGAAAAAATTCACTTCGTCGGTGGTTTACTAACGCATGAAAATGTGTCAGTTAATATTAGTAAAAATGTATAAAATAACTATTGCAGGAAAATAAATTTACAATAAAATCAGTTATGTAACATTCTTCGATTCGGCTAAAAATAACGGAGGTCCACCATTACTCCTTCTTGACCGATTTCAGAAGATAACGAACTAGATTAACGTAGAACGCTTTAAATCAAGTTTAGTAACAATCAAACAAAAATTCCGACGGCTAGAGTGGTAACAGATGTGCCGCGAGTACAGCATTAAGAGCTGATTTCCTTTAAGGGAAACCTTTAAAACAGTGATCTAGATTATCAATTTTTTTATTAACGTCCACTTTATGCTACTATGCTAATGAGGATGGGTTATCTACAGGTTACCACCCTTTTCTAGCCAGGGGACTAAGGATTTTATTTAATGAGTTCGTCACTAAATACATTAGGGGGCTCAGGTTAGCCATGTGAGTTAAAGCGTTGCCTTTAATCTCACATGGTAATCCTAAAGTGGCGAGTTCGATTCTTGCCTGGGCAAAGGAAATTATTTAGTTGCGAAATTCATTAAATAATATCCTAAGTCCCACCCGGGCTAGAAAAGGGTGGTATCCTGTAGATAACCCGTAATGTCTATATATTGTGTGTATTTTTGAGAAGTTGTAATGTTTTCTTTTTCTAAATGTGAAAAGTGGGACATATTATTCTGCAAAATATGCTGTTTCCACTATTTTAATTTGCGCTCAAAGCAGTGAATTTCATCATACAAATTTTGAACAAACTGCCCTTTGCCTTGAAGTTCCACATTAAGATCATTGAGATATTGAGTCGTGTCGATAAGAAACCCAAAATCGCACATCCATTCTTTATTACCAAAATAAGAAAAGGCATATCCCTTCATATCCACGAACAATTGTATTTCGCTTTTTAAGTTGTATACTCTTTTTACACCTCTACTAAGCCAACGTACTTCGGTATTAAAAACCACGTCGCCATATTCAGTTTCTAAATCTTTCAAGAATTCTTTAAATTCACGGTGATTTAACGCGCGCGACTTTATAAAATTGATTAGTTTAATTATTGGTTCTGTGACATTTGGTAAACACAGTCTTTTCCTGGTGGATTATGCAGTGTTTAACGAATATTTCCCTTCTTGTGGACTAAGGATTTCATTTAATGAATTCGTCACTAAATAAATTAGGGGGTTCAGGTTAGCCATGTGAGTTAAAGCGTTGTCTTTAATCTCACATGGTAATCCTAAAGTGGCGAGTTCGATTCTTGCCTGGGCAAAGGAAATTATTTCGTGGCGAAATTCATTAAATAACATCCCACCCTGGCTAGAAAAGGGTGGTATCCTGTAGATAACCCGTCCCGATTAGCCTGAGTTGCCAAAATTGGACGTTAATAAATAATAATAATAACTAAATAAATTCCTATTTGCCCAGGCGAGAATCGAACTCGCCGCTCTAGGTTTGCCATATGAGATTAACGCTTTAACTGACATGGCTAGCCCGAGCCCCCAGTTCGTACGCACTACATATACTAAAATTGGATCTAGATCAGAATGTCCAAGAAATATGATATCGTTTCGATCGGATGTTTCTTCCCTAGCTCGTGGAGAGTATCACATATATATAAGTAGCTTGTCCGAAAACATATCAAGTAACCGACTTACTTGAAGTAAAGAGTCAGGAGACTATATGGAAACGAGGTAAGGTAACACAATTCCGGGCAAGGGTTTTATTTTTTTTTTTTCCTCTCACGTCCTCAAGATTGACTATTTGACGAGTAGTCTGAAGGCGGCTTAGAAGGGAAAATATTCGTGAAAGTAGCTGGTGTAGGGGGTGGATTTGACCGACTAAAGTTAAGCCCTGGGCCGGAGAAGTAGAGGGAGATGTGGCCGAGGTGTTGCCGGGCAAGGCCGCTAGATGGAGTTCGTGACTCGAATGCCCTTATCGAGGTCCTCCCGCCTCAGCTTAACATCACATAAAGCAGGATTTACTGCTCCTCTTAATGCCTCTATTAATAGGGATTCCTCTCATCTTACATACCTCTCTCACCACCATTTTTCTCATTTACAGTTTCCCATTAGCCCTTGCGCCCATTCCGACGCTCGCTTTCCATTTAGGAATGCACTACTGAAAATTGGACAATTACTGTTTTCTTCTTTTTCAGGCTGAACAAAAATTACTGCTTTGAGACTGATGACAAATTAAGTAGTTTTAATCAAGCCTATAGATCCCACCATACGGTTAAGTTAAGAACAAAGAAAATGGTTATGAGCATTAAAAAGTCCGCAACACAAGTGCTGCGTTAACTAAGCAGATTTCCCTTGGAACTGGTACACGACTCCAGATATCTTGAATTTTAGCGGATTTCCCTTAAGACTATTGAGGTAGTACTCATGACGCGGTTTTCGAAAATTTTCTTCAAATGTCCATCGATCCTACCCAGGAGATGAAGCAAATAAGGCCCGTTCTTAATTATATATATTTGTCTGTTAACGCTCTAGCGGTCGCAATTTTGATTGATCCTTACCAAACTCGATATTTAAACGTTTTATGTAAAAATAAAGAATGAGTTCGTTAATGGCTGAAATCGGACCAGTGGGAGGGGAGGATTTTCAAAAATTCGAAATATCTCCGTTGCTATAGTACTAAGTTGGAGAAAACAAGTATAAAACAATACTTATAGAAAACCTTTCCATCCAACCCGCAAGAATTGAGATATTTCGTGTTTTCTTCCCCCACTTCTAATCGGTCATAAAATCTTCAAAAATGACTTTCTTTCTTATTCGGTATTTAAGTTTTAAAAAAGGCATCTCATGATATAAATCCCTTATTGTTAACTTGAGATGTGTAGAAGTGGGGGTTTAATAAAGGCCGAAATATTACACAAATAAACTCTCAATATAAACAGTATAGAAGATAGACTATAGTAATTACTATTAATTATTGTTTTACTACTAAGTAGCCTTTGTCTGTAGGTATTCTCATCAGATTATGCAGACTAAGTAGTTTTTTTATATTTTGTATGCATACAATTGTTATATATAAGGATATATATGAAGGAGTGCCTACAATAATATATATATATATATATATATATATATATATATATATATATATATATATATATATGTAAAACATTGTGTATGTATATATCCCTAGAATACTAACTAGTATAACAAATTCCATAGTTATTCACGAAAAAGACAGATAGATCTTCCCCAGATTAAACATCCTTTCTTGTAAACAGGAGTTTACAAACTACACTAAACCCTGTGCGGGTAATGGAATTTATTTAGGGCTATAAAAAAGAAAATAATCATTTATTTTAGCAGATAAATTGATACTGCGTAGATTTTTTAAGAAACCATATATATATATATATATATATATATATATATATATATATATATATATATATATATATATAAAATTGTAACCTCTGTTTGTACATTGATTTTTTTCGCGAAATTTCACGATTACTTTTCATTTCTCATGTCATAGACACCATAACTGCATTTTGTTTCTTTCGTGTATGTTTGTTTGTTTGTTTGTTACCTTTTCACGCATAAACGGCTGAACCGAATTTTTTGAAACTTGGTTTGTATATTACTACTAACCACCCAACATAGACTTTAGGCTGTATTAAAATTCTCTGAGATGAACAGGAGTGGGGGTTATAAGGGAGGCCTGCAATTAAAAATAGCGATATTTCTTTTCCTATTGGGTTTTCGGCAAATATGCATATAACAAAAGTTGTTTATTTTGTTATTTAGAGTAACTTATGTTATATAAACTTTTTTCGTATACCGAATTATAATCGAGATATACGCTAAAACCTATAGCGGAAGTGAACAATTTTATTTGGGACAAAAGACCCAACCGAAATAAATAAAACTCGGTATGTGTATTAGCACTAATGCTTTCATTAAAACAAGCCATACCGACATTTCTAGCGACGGGCAGGAGTGGGGGTTGTAGGGGAGGCCTGAATTTAAAAATAGCGGTATTTCGTTTTCAATTCGTTTTTCGACAAATATGAAGATAACAAAAGTTGTTTACTTTGTTATTTAGAGTAACTTTTGTTATATTCACTTTTGCCGAATAACAAAGTATAAACGAGATATACACTATAAACTAAAGCGAGAGTCAACTATTTTATTGGGCGCTAACGATTGAACCGAACTTAAAAATACCGGGTATGTCAATTAGCATTAATTCTGCTATGATTATAAGCTATATTAAAATTTTTAGGTTAGAACGGGAGTTGGGGTTATAAGGGTGGCCTGAAATAAAAATTAGCGATATTTCATTGTCTATTTGTTTTTCGACAAACATGTATATAACAAAAGTTGTTTACAATGTTATTTAGATTAACTTTTGTTTTATACATTTCTCCAGGAACAAAGTGTGGAGCAAGTAATTTGCGTAGAAATATTGATATGTTCAACAATTCATTCCAATTTGAACTATGAGGTACGTCACCTGGAAAAATTAATTCAAATCTATGTTAATATTTTGTCCTTAATAACTGAAATCTATGCATAATGCACAGGAGATGGGAAATAAGACAATTTGGACAGTGAAGACTTACATAAAAAATTAAGTTTATTATTAACAAACGCCAACAACGGGTATTAACCCTAAACACTGGGACGGGTAAATGTCAAAATATTGTGCAAAGTAAAGTCTTGCAAAAATATACCATCACCATTCAGCCTCAAATGAATTCCCGGGCGAAGCCGGGTATCTGAGCTAGTATATATATATATATATATATATATATATATATATATATATATATATATGCTTGGTAAGCGGTAAGCTTAGTTTATAGGAAAGGGTGGATGGTTGAGGGGCGACGATGTACAAGAAATTTTGAATTTCTTCTTTTGTACTACGTACACAAAAAAGGTTGGTGTTCCTTGCTCGAAAAGGGTGCAACATGTAGACAAGCCGTCTCCAATAGCAATAATTGCGTAATGTGAGCATTAATAGAGTTTTTTTTTATAAAATGGAACATGCTTTTTTGTTAATTCGAACCAAAATTAAAATCACATTTAGAGAAATAAAAGAAAAAAATAAATTAACTTAATATCCCTTGGAGAGATGAGCACGAACTGTTTGATAATAGCGTTAATATGCTGATAAATAGTGGAGTCGACTACCAGAATTAGAAGTACTCCAACGCAGGATGTTGCGTCCTGATCGATTTATTAGTACACTTTTATTACTTCCATTACATCAATATTATATAATAAATTCTCTAATTTCAGTATAATGACTACAATAAGTGAAAGAAATCCAATATGGAATCTTCTTGAAAGAGTAATAAAATACATTCTGTTTGGTGAGAATGTAGAACTCTTTAAGAGTGGATTCAGGAGAAATCAAAAATAAAATCATAAATATCTCCATTTCAATTCATCGGATCATAAAGTGTTAAAGATAGTAATTTCTGGAATCTTTATAATCAACAAGATGCGTATGGTATTTAAGGGTGAGTGGTAAAGCATCTAGACTACTGACTCAGAAGACACCGCTTCAAACTTAGATTGCTCACTAAATTTCATTTGGCAGTGTGGGTACCGATATTTGTGTTTGGGCTTCGATCCCATCATCCCCAGTTCAAGCAGCATCGTTAAGCAAATTGGTATTTACTTGAATAAGGAAGTAGCTATAATGGTGGTTTCTAATGCCATCAGGTTCGTCTGGCTGATCATCCATTTTTAGCAGATTTCCCTTAAGGGAAATCAGCTATTGAGGTAGTACTCATGACGCGATTTTCTAAACGTTTCTTCAAATGTCCATCGATCCTACCCAGGAGATGACCAAAATGAGGTCCGTACAAAACTATATATATAAAACAAATTAAATAATGTAAATCAAGAAGTCATTAAGCCAGAAATGATAAATCGGCTTCTGAAATAAAATTGGTTAATGACATTGTTCTAAGCAGTTATGCTCCCTTGGACAGTAGTTACCAAAATGAGGCCAGATTACGGGCATCATGAAATGTGACGAATATGGAAGATACCAAAGACTTCTTGTTCCTCATTGATGAAGATTTCAACCAAATGGAGCGAAGCTCCAACTAAATCACACAAAATATAAGTAAAACATGTTTTAGCTAATGTAAAGGTTTTGTTTAAACTCGATGAGCATAAACATTTGTTTCTGATGTATCCTTTACTCCCTTTATTGTATTGTTCATCTAAGCTTCACAAAGTAGGAGTGTCGTTGTATCGTTTCCTTTGACTCCGCTCTGACAGAAATTTGTGAATATATTGAATGGTATTATTTGATATCTAAGTGAACACAACAGTCCTGATATATTTTCCACCATTGACGAGGTGGACATATCCAGCTGAATTCCTTCCTAGGTATCTATTATACGTCAAAAAGAGGTTTAAGCATGGGTTCCCCATCAGTCCTGTTCTGGGATCAAAACTATTCCTCTGCAGATCAGTAAATCCTTGTCTAAATTATCACAACATGTAAACGCGTACATGTCTGTATACTAATACTGGCTAATACCTGTCATAAGTCAGCTTATGCAGGCTACCGAGGGATAGTTTTAGCAGATTTACTTTAAGGGAAATCTGCTATTGAGGTCATACTCATGACGCGATTTTCAAACATTTTCTTCAAAGGTCCTTCGATCCGACCCAAGAGAGGACGAAAATGCGGGCCGTTCAAAATTATATATATATATATATATATATATATATATATATATTTGTGTGTGTGACTGTCTGTTCTAGCGGTCGCAATTAAAAATAAAGGTCAAGTTCGTCAATGGCTGAAATCGGACCAGTGTGTTTAGAGGGGAGGAGTATCGTAAATTCACAAATCTCTCCGCTTCTATACATAGGATCAAATCATTGTATAGAATCAATCTTATTGGAAATTACATTTACTATAAATATTGCTATATACATTTATACTTTATCTTGAATATTAACCGAGATAGTTGCATATATTGTTTAAAATTTGTTATTAATCTACAAATGCATGTCTTTGTACTATATTGTACTTGACATGTAGGAAATAAACTCCCTCTCTGAAGGTACTTCATTGAGGAAATAAATAATATATATATTTCACAGTCCTGGGATCAAAATTATCTCATTGAGAATCAGCACTAGCTTCAAATTCAATAATTAAACGTAGTAGACCTTTCTGTTGAGATTCCTCTAGGGCAGGAGTGATCAACCTTTTTAGTCCACGGGCCATTCTAAATTTTAAAATTTTTGGCGGGCCTCACATAAAGTAACACTTATTAATAATAAACACTTTATTTATAATAAACATAAGTATAAAATTTAAAAAGAAAAAAGTTCATATACAAATTTTCATACAAAATAAAAACAAACAATAAAAGAACAGAAAAATGAATTTACTTGAAATTTTAAATGAGAAAATTGAACTTTTTTCAAAACAAGCCCATCATTATCTGCCGGAATTGATGAGGTAGCTACACTTACGCAGCTTTCTAATCGTGCATCAATCAGTCTTGATCGGTGGTCATTTTGATTAATTTCATGGTTGAAAATAATTGTTCGCAAACAAACGTACTTCCGAACAGACACATCATTCGTTTTGCGTTTTTCGTCAAAAGCGGAAATTTCTCAGGGCTCACATAAGATTTATGAAATTTTTCGATATTTACTGAGAAAAATAAATTTTTTAAATCGATATTATTCTGCATGTCAATAGTCCCATTTGAAAGTTTTCGGGAACTATATCCTCATCGATATTAAATAGCGATAAAAACATTTTCATGGAAACCACTGTCTCCTCAGCTTTGAACATTTCGAATCGTAATTGAAATTTGTTGATTAAAATGTCTATATATTGTGAGTATTTTTGAGAAGTTGTAATGTTTTCTTTTTCTAAATGTGGAAAGTGAAACATATTTTTCTGCAAAATATGCTGTTTCCACTATTTTAATTTGCGCACAAAGCCCTGAATTTCATCATACAAATTTTGAACAAACTGCCCTTTGCCTTGAAGTTCCACATTAAGATCATTGAGATGCTGAGTCTTGTCGATAAGAAACCCAAAATCGCACATCCATTCTTTATTACCAAAATAAGAAAAGGCATATCCCTTCATATCCACGAACAATTGTATTTCGCTTTTTAAGTTGTATACTCTTTTTAGCATTGCACCTCTACTAAGCCAACGTACTTCGGTATTAAAAACCACGTCGCCATATTCAGTTTCTAAATCTTTCAAGAATTCTTTAAATTCACGGTGATTTAACGCGCGCGACTTTATAAAATTGATTAGTTTAATTATTGGTTCTGTGACATTTGGTAAACACAATCTTTTCGCACAGAAATGTTCCTGGCGGATTATGCAGTGTTTAGCGAATATTTCCCTTCTTGTGGCCTTCTTAATGTCTTGAAATAGTCTCCCCGATACTCCTACCTCCATGCTTGACATTGCTAGTGCTCCATCTGTCGATATACCAATCATTTTTTCTAATAAAATTGAAAAATTATCCAAGACAGACTTTAGTTCATCGTACCGGTCTTTGCCGGTTGTAGTCCCTTGCATTGGAATCAATGAACACAATTTTTCGGTAATATTAAATTTGGTGTCAATACCACGTAAAAATATAGCAAGTTGTGCTGTATCGCTAATATCGCAACTCTCATCAAGTGTCACCTCTCACCGGAAAGAAAAACAATTACTGAAATATATCAGAATATAACATATTAATTTTATTGAAAACTATTTACTATATCTAGTACTTTATTTCATATAGAATCAGAACAAATTTACCTCAATCAATCAAATTTTAGTAGTCCAAGATCTTAAGACAGGGGGGAGTTAACAAGAACATATTTGCATTATCCCATATATTAAAGGTCTCTGAAAACAATATTTGGCATTTAAGCTTCGAATAAAGTGGTTTATTATATAACAGAGTATTGTTTATGTAACATGAGTAGAATTGGGGATTTGCTGAAAGCTGAGAACTGAAAAATGTAAGTATCTCGGTTAAAATTCGAGATAGAGAAGAAATGTATAAAACAATATTTATAGTACATTTAGTCTGAAATAAGATTGATTCTATACAATTTTTAAATCCGACGTATAGTAAGGGAGATATTTCGAACTTGATCTTTCGAGTTTGGTAACTATAAAACGTTAATTTCGGTCGCTAGAGCGGTAACAGACAAACATATATATACACAATTTTGAACGGACCTCATTTTCTTCTTAGGTAGCGTCGATGGACATTTGAAGAATAATTTAGAAAACCACGTCATGAGTACAACCTCAATAGCTGCTTTCTCTTAAATTAATCTGCTAAACATGTCCAGACACGGCGAGGAAAAAATATTTCCAGTTTAGTATGTACTAGCATTTTATTATAATTAATTTTATAACAATATATTGATTGGAGGAAGTCGATGAAATAAATTCAATTTTAGAAATGCTTGGCGGGCCGCATGGACATGTTCAAAGGGCCGCATGCGGGCCGCGTGTTGCTCATCCCTGCTCTAGGAAGTAGGTATATCTTATTCAAACTCTCTTTGGTTGTTGTATGTGAATTAGCACGTGCTTGTATTTCTAAAGCTGAGTTAGAAACAAACTCTATAGCTTTGCACACCTCTCCCTAACGACTTAGCTGGAATCTATGTAAAAGGAATATATACAGCTCCATAGCTGG
The DNA here is from genome assembly GCA_019009955.1 of Riptortus pedestris. NCBI lineage: Eukaryota > Metazoa > Arthropoda > Insecta > Hemiptera > Alydidae > Riptortus > Riptortus pedestris. The sequence goes on along the minus strand of CM032229.1, from coordinate 148,817,998 downwards.
CATTAATGCCCAAGTCACATCCTAACGCCTTTGTCGAAGTCATCTCTCCCTTTGTAGGTCTAATTTCAGCTCACTTCACCACCGTAGAGGTTCCCCCTTCTCTCTATATCTCTACGTCCCCGAGGCACGAACACCTCAAAAAGAAGTTAAAAAGAAAGGGGGTGGGGGGGGGGGCAAAAAAGTGAAAGTAAAATAAAGTCTTCCTTATTAAAGTCAGAAGTTTGTAGAGAGAGAGACAAGCTTTTTAAAGTTGCCACACAACAGCTAGTAGCTACCCACCCTATATAATTCTGGATTCCGGAGGTGTTGCAAGGGAGGGCCCAAGTTTGCCATGGCTTCGCTCCTTGAATCCAAATCTGACGAGAAGGGAACCTGCCTCCATCAAAAACAGCATCAAAGCTCCGTCCCTTGCCTATTTCATAAACACTGACGACTACACCTAAGCCATTTATAAGTTTAATATAAAAATTTAAAAAAAATATTTAATTACTCCTTAAGTTAATATTGTAGTCATACTTATCGGTGAAGATCGTCGTCAATTTAGTTAATATATCCTCTATAACTATGATACAGGCGTTACTTCTATCACTCGTGAGCAATACAATCATCAGTAAAAAAATATTTAGGTGTATGCGTATTAGCAGATTTCCACAGAGAATATTGATATATACATTTACTATCTTCCATATTAACCGGATTTTTGAATTTTCGTGTCACGTAAACAATGCTCTGTTGTATAATAAACCACATTACTCGAAGCTTAAATACCAAATATTTTTTTTCAGAGACCTTTATTATACGAGATACATGCAAATATGTTCTTGTGACCCCTCCCCTCGTTTTAAATTCTTGGACTACAAAAATTTGATTGATTGGGTTAAAATGTATTCTGATTCATTATAAATTACACTACTAAATATTGTACATAATTTTCAATAAAATTAATATCTTATATTCTGAAATGTTTCAGTTATTGTTTTTCTTTTTGGTGTCTGAAAGAAAAACAATAACTGAAAACCGTTGGCAGACCTGTTTGAGACGCTTTCCACCGGGAGGAGAAAGATTTCTTATTACCTTTTAGCAGATTTCCCTTAAGGGAAATCAGCTATTGAGGTTGTACTCATGACGGAATTTCCGAAATTTTTCTTCAAATGTCCATCGATACCTAGTAGATGACGAAAATGAAGTCCGTTCAAAACTGTATAAATATATATATATATATATATATATATATATATATATATATATATATATATACATATGTATATATATATATATATATTTGTCTGTTACCGGTCGCAATTTTTGTTTGATCGGTACTAAACTCGATATTTAGTCGTTTTATGTAAAAAGACAGATCAAGTTCGTTAACGGCTGAAATCGGACTAGTGGGAGGGAGGGGGGTTTAGAGGGGAGGATTTTCGAAAATTCGAAATATCTCTGTTACTATACGTCGGATCGAAACATTGTACAGAGTCAATCTTATTGCAAATTAAATTTACTACAAATATTGTTATATACATTTATTCTCTATCTTGAATATTAACCGAGATATTTGCATTTTTATGAAGTCTGTAGTCGGGTATAGCTCGGATTAGGTCGGCCATTTCCGTCAGTGCTCGGCTCAGGTGGAAGCTTCTTCTAACCTTACCTTACCTTCGTTACCTTGTGAGATTTATGCAAATACGTTCTGTTCATCCGCCCACCCCCCTTCTTTAGTTCTTGGAGTACTAAAATTTGAGTTATTAAAATATAAATTATTCTTACAATTCAGAAGCCGTTTGAGTTGGGAATTTATTTTAATTAACTGAAAGATTTCTCATTGCCGTCTGTATTTAATCAGGGTGGTATTGTGTTACCAGTATGCAGATTTCTCTATTGTAAAACTTCACATGGGAAATCTGCTTAGTTTACGCTGCTCCTGCGTGTCGGACTTTTGTATTTATTCACCTAATATTCAGGCTGGCGTTGTGTAAGCAGTATGTAGGTTTATCTATTATTAAAATCCATGTGGGAAATCCGCTTAGTTGATGCAGCCCCTGCGTGACGGACTTTTTTGAATTCGTCTCTTTCAGTTTTACTTTTGTTACCAAAATGGATTAATTTTTTTGTTTAAGGTTTCTGTTCGCAGTATTTAGCTTGCGTTTCTCCTCCCAATGACTAATCCTTCGGGGCTCAGGTTAGCCATGCGAGTTAAAGCGTTGACCTTAATCTCACATGTCAAACCTAGAGTGGCGAGATGGATTCTCGCATGGGCAAAGGAAATTATTTTGTGACAAAATTCATTAAATAACATCCTAAAATCCCGCTCTGGCTAGAAAAGGGTGGTAACCTGTAGATAACCCGTCCCAATTAGCCTGAGTTGTAAAAAGTGGACGTTAATACATAATAATAATAATAATATATCCTTCTGGCATCCTACAATTTCGATATAATCCTCATTCCGAAGTTGAAATTAGAAAGATTTACTTTAGAGGGGAAAATAACAGTCTTTAAATCCTTAATACTAACTTACTTAACATTCGGAATGAAGTTGGTGAGCTTGCCAACCAAAAAAAGTCCATCACGCAGGGGCTGCGTAAACTAAGCAGATTTCCCATGTGAAATTTTACAATAGAGAAATCTGCATACTGGTAATACAAGCCCACCATGAGTAAATACAAACGGTAATAAGAAATCTTTCAGTTAATTTTAATAAATTACCAACTCAAACGGCTTCTGAATTGTAAGAATAATTTATATTTTAATAACTCAAATTTTAGTACTCCAAGAACTAAAGAAGGGGGGTGGGCGGATGAACAGAACGTATTTGCATAAATCTAAATAAACGGAGATATTTTGAATTTTTGAAAATCCCTCCCTCTAAACCCCTCCTCCCACTGGTCCGATTTCAGCCGTTAACGAACTTGATCTTCCTTTTTACATAAAACGATTAAATACCGAGTTTCGTGACGATTAAACAAAAATTGCGACCCCTCGAGTGTTAACAGACAAATATATATATATATAGATATATATATATATATATATATATATATCTATATATATATACTAGCTCAGATACCCGGCTTCGCTCGGGAATTCCTTTGAGAATGAATGGTGATGGTATTTTTTTGGCAAGACTTTAGTTTGCACAATATTTTCACCTTTACCCGTCCCACTATTTAGGATTAACACCCGTTGTTGGCATTAGTTAATAATAAAATTAATTTTTTATGTAAGTCTTCACTGTCCTCCAAATTGTCATATTTCCCGTCTCCTGTGCATAATGCATAGATCTCAGTTATTAAGCACAAAATATTGTGGTGAAACGAAATATCACCATTATTAATTTCAGGCCCCCCTTATAACCCCCACTGCTGCCCGTCCCTAGAAATGTTAGTATGGCTTATTATAAGGAAAGCGTTAGTGCTAATACACATACCGAGTTTTATTTATTTCGGCTGGGTCTTTTGTCCCAAATAAAATTGTTCACTTCCGCTATAGGTTTTAGCATATATCTCGTTTATAATTCGGTATACTAAAAAAGTGTATATAACAAAATTTACTCTAAATAACAAAATACACTTCCGCTATAGGTTTTAGCGTATGTATATCTCGTTTATAATACGGTATACGAAAAAAGTGTGTAAAACAACTAAGGAAAGAAAGAGGGAGTGAGAAAGGTTCTAGATTACAGGAAGGTCTCCCCACCCGTCCCTGACGCTCCAGGTTAACCAACAGAACATGACTAACGGCTAACTCTCAATTCCGCTGACATTACCTTATATTCAGATTCTATTTTCAATTCTAATTATGTATGTTTAAATACTTTCGTTTTTTGTGAATTAATTGATGTTTTAAACACATTAAAGGATGAAATTACTTACTTCCGATTAATTAATGTTCCAGTGAAAGACAGAGGAAGGGGGGGGGGGGGGAGTAATATACTTTGCTCCTCATGAAACAGCTACTTGTTTTTAAAATGCTTCATACAATTGAAATGTTCTTGTTTATCGTCATGTTCATATTTGCCGAAAAACCAGTAGGAAACGAAATATCGCTATTTTTAATTTCTGGCTTCCCTTATAACCCCCACTCCTGCCCGTGCCTAGAAATGTTGGTATGGCTTGTTATAATGAAAGCGTTAGTGCTAATAGATATACCGAGTTTTACTTAGTTCGGTTGAGTGTTTTGTGACAAATAAAATTGTTGACTCCCGCTATAATTTTTAGCGTATAACTCATTTATACTTCCGTATACGACGAAAGTGTATATAACAAAAATTACTCTAAATAACTAAATAAATAAGTTTTGTTATGTGCATATTTGCCGAAAAACCAATAGGAAACGAAATATCGCTATCTTTAATTTCAGGCCTCCCTTATAACCCCCACTCCTGTTTGTCTTAGAGAATAATAATATAGCCTCAAGTCTAAGTTGGGCTAGTAGTAATATACATACCAAGTTTCATAAAATTCGGTTCAGCCGTTTATGCGTGAAAAGGTAACAAACAAAAAAACAAACAAACAAACATACACGAAAGAAACAAAATGCAGTTTTGGTGTCTATGACATGTGAAACGAAAAGTTATCGTGAAATTTCGCGAAAAAAATCAATGTACAGACAGAGGTTACAATTTTATATACATATAGATACTAGCTCAGATACCCGGCTTCGCTCGGGAATTCATTTGAGGCTGAATGGTGATGGTATATTTTTGGCAAGGCTTTACTTTGCACAATATTTTGACATTTACCCGTTCCAGTGTTTAGGGTTAATACCCGTTGTTGGCATTTGTTAATAATAAAATTATTTTTTTATGTAAGACTTCACTGTCCTGCATATTGTCATATTTCCCGTCTCCTATGCATTATGTATAGATTTGAATTATTAAGGAGAAAATATTGACATACATTTGAATTAATTTTTTTCAGGTGAGGTACCTGGTAGTTCATATTGAAAAAAATTGTTGAGCAAATTTCTCTAAATAACAAAATAAACAACTTTTGTTATGTGCATATTTGCCGAAACCCCAATAGGAAATCATTATTATTAATTTCAGGCCTCCCTTCTAACCCCCACTCCTGCCCGTCCCTAGAAATGTTAGTATGGCTTATTATAAGGAAGGCGTTAGTGCTAATACACATAATGAGTGTTTTATTTAGTTCGGTTGAGTCTTTTGTGCCAAATAAAATTGTTGTCTCCCGCTATAATTTTTAGGGGTTAACGCCTTTATTCTTCAGTATACGATGATAGTGTATATAAAAAAAGGTTTCTCTAAATAACAAAATAAACAACTTTTGTTATGTGCATATTTGCCGAAAATGCAATAGGAAACGAAATATCACTATTATTAATTTCAGGCCTTCCTTATAACCCCCACTCCTGCCCGTCCCTAGAAATGTTAGTACAGCTTATTATAATGAAGGCGTTAGTACTAATTCACATACCGATTAATTCGGTTGAGTCTTTAGTGCCAAATAAAATTGTGGACTCCCGCTTTAGTTTATTGCGTATAACACATTTATGCTTCCGTATACGGCAAAAGTGTATATAACAAAAGTTACTCTAAATAACAAAATAAACAACTTTTGTTGTGTGCATATTTGCTGAAAAAGCAATAGGAAACGAAATATCGCTATTTTTAATTTCATGCCTTCCATATAACCCCCTCTCCTGCCCGTCCCTAGAAATGTTAGTATGGCTTATTATAAGGAAATCGTTAGTATTAATTCATATAGCGAGTTTGGTTTAGTTCGGTTGAGTCTTTTGTGCCAAATAAAATTGTGGACTCCCGCTATAGTTTTTAGCGTATAACTCATTTATACTTCCGTATACGGCAAAAGTGCATATAACTCAAGTTACTTTAAATTACAAAATAAACAACTTTTGTGATGTGCATATTTGCTGTAAAAGCAATAGGAAACGAAATATCGCTATTTTTAATTTGTGGCCTCCCTTAGAACCCCCACTCCTGCCCGTCCCTAAAAATGTTGGTATGGCTTGCTATAATGAAAGCGTTAGTACTAATACGTATACCGAGTTTTATTTATTTCGGTTGGGTCTTTTGTCCCAAATAAAATTGTGGACTCCCGCTATAGTTTTTAGCGTATAACTCATTTATACTTCCATATACGGCAAAAGTGCATATAACAAAAGTTACTTTAAATTACAAAATAAACAACTTTTATTATGTGCATATTTGCTGAAAAAGCGATAGGAAACGAAATATCGCTGTTTTTAATTTCAGGCCTCCCTTATAACTCCCACTCCTGTTCGTCTTAGAGAATATTAATATAGCCTAAAGTCTAAGTTGGGCTAGTAGTAGTATACATACAAAGGTTCATAAAATTCGGTCAGCCGTTTATGCGTGAAAAGGTAACAAACAAACAAACAAATAAACAAACAAACAAACAAATAAACAAACAAACAGACACCAACGAAAAAAAAGGCAGTTATGGTGTCTATGACATGTGAAACGAAAAGTTATCGTCACATTTCGCGAAAAAAATCAATGTACAGACAGAGGTTACAATTTTATATATATATAGATATACTAGCTCAGATACCCGGCTTCGCCCGGGAATTGATTTGAGGCTGAATGGTGATGGTATTTTTTTGGCAAGGCTTTACTTTGCACAATATTTTGACATTTACCCGTCCTAGTGTTTAGGGTTAATACCCGTTGTTGGCATTTGTTAATAATAAAATTAATTTTTTATGTAAGTCTTCACTGTCCTCCAAATTGTTGACTCCCGCTATAATTTTTAGCGTATAACGCCTTTATACTTCGGTATACGACAATAGTGTATATAAAAAAGTTTCTCTAAATAACAAAATAAACAACTTTTGTTATGTGCATATTTGCCGAAAATGCAATAGGAAACGAAATACCACTATTATTAATTTCAGGCCTTCCTTATAACCCCCACTCCTGCCCGTTCCTAGAAATGTTAGTATGGCTTATTATAAGGAAGGCGTTAGTGCTAATTCACATACCGAGTTTGGTTTAGTTCGGTTGAGTCTTTTGTGCCAAATAAAATTGTGGACTCCCGCTATAGTTTTTAGCGTATAACTCATTTATACTTCCGTTTATGACAAAAGTGTATATAACAAAAGTTACTGTAAATAACGAAATAAACAACTTTTGTTATGGGCAAATTTGCTGAATAAGCAATAGGAAACGAAATATCGCTATTTTTAATTTCAGGCCTCCCTTACAACCCCCACTCCTGCCCGTCCCTAGAAATGTTAGTATGGCTTATTATAAGGAAGGCGTTAGTACTAATTCACATACCGAGATTTACTTAGTTCGGTTGAGTCTTTTGTGCCTAATAAATTGTTGACTCCCTCTATAGTTTTTAGCGTATAACTCATTTATACTTCCGTATACGGCAAATTTGCATATAACAAAAGTTACTCTAAATTACAAAATAAACAACTTTTGTTATGTTCATATTTGCTGAAAAAGCAATATGAAACGAAATATCGCTATTTTTAATTTCAGGCCTCCCTTTTAACTCCCACTCCTATTTGTCTTAGAGAATATTAATATAGCCTAAAGTCTAAGTTGGGCTAGTAGTAATATACATACCAAGTTTAATAAAATTCGGTTCAGCCGTTCATGCGTGAAAAGGTAACAAACAAACAAACAAATAAACAAACAAACAAACAAACAAACAAACAAACAGACACCAAAGAAACAAAATGCAGTTATGGTGTCTATGACATGTGAAACGAAAAATTATCGTGAAATTTCGCGAAAAAAATCAATGTACAGACAGAGGTTACAATTTTATATATATATAGATATATAGTTTTGAACGGACCTCATTTTCGTCATCTCCTGGGTAGGATCGATGGACATTTGAAGAAATTTTTCGAAAATCGCGTCATGAGTACGACCTCAATAGCTGATTTCCCTTCAGGGAAATTTGCTAAAAAAACTGCGTGAACTAAGCAGATTTCTAACATGTTGGAATGACACAGTACTGATCTCATCTGAGCATATATCCTCTACAACCAAAAAAAAAGGTCCATCTTAATTGATGACGACATCAGACTAACTATTGGCATGTGTCTCATATAATAAATGTCCGTTGAAAACAATATTTGCTATGTATGCTTGGAATATGACATTTCATGATATATTCTCTTATTTTTAAAGATGATGACTAAAAGTGGGGGATTCCTGAAGGCTGAAATATAAAAAAAATGCCAATATCTCGGTTAATATGTAACATGTAAAAAAACATGTATGTAACAACACACGTAGAACGTCCAATTTGCAATAATATTGGTTCTATATAGTGCATTGATCTGACTTATTATAACGGAGATATTTTGAATTTTCGAACTCCCCCCCCCCACTAAACCCATTCTCGGAGTGGTCCGATTTCAGCCATTAGCGAACTTTGTGTTTAGTTATACATAAAACGTTTAGGTATCGAGTTTGAACGGACCTCATTTTCGTCATCTAGGATAGATAGATGGACATTTGAAGAAATGTTTCGAATATCGCGTCATGAGTACGACTTCAATAGCTGATTTCCCTTAAGGATTCTATAAAATTTCCAACTTTTTTCTATAATAATTATTTTAAATTGATTCTAGAGCCATCTACCGTTACCTTTTAGTTTGTTACCTTGTTGTTTGTGTAAAACCCACTCTTTTATTTCATAAATTAACTTTTCTTATTTATCTCCTGTGAAACTACGGTTAGAACTGCTCAAACCCATTAAAATTTGTTGTTTCTAATATTTATAGGAAACACATTAGAGAAGCTAGTCATGATATAGGAGATGACGAAAAACAAAAACCACTCAAAATTATACATATCAAACCCTAAGACTCTATATAAAACTCGAAAAACTTTACATAATCAATCTTGTCACGAATTTAGTATTCTAGAATTGTTGATATTGTATTTTTCCTTTAACAGACGTTATAACGTTAACCAGAGTTATTTGTACTTATTTGTTTTCAGCGTTGAGGAAAGACCAATCCTACTCGTGCAACAATACATAATAATCCATTAAATCTACAATATATTGTGACATGACCAATTTACCACCATACAAATCATTCCGTGCTTACATAGGACATATTGTTTTCATCGGGCCTACACTATGTGAGTTGCAGGGATAAATCTATATGTGAACTAATATTTTACGCTCTAGTACAGTAAGTTAGCAGATTTCCTATGAGGGGAATCAGCTATTAAGGTTACACCCATGACTTCAAAAGCTGTCGCATCCACCATTGTTTAATATTTAATAAAGAAACTTATTAAATTAACTGATTTTTGTAGACAGCTTTCATATAGTTTACATAAATTGGAAAAAGGTATAATGAATGTAGAGCACGAATTTATTCTAATGCCTGAAATAATATACCGATATTGGGTTTCGCCAAACATGCACAAAACATAAGTTGTTTATTCTAATAAAAACTTTTGTTGGGTGCCTGGTAGCTAACTTTTGTTTTATGCTTTTTTGTCAAATAATGAAATATAAACGACAAATACGCTAAAAACATAGCGGGATTAAATACTTTTATCGTACACAAACGACTGATCCGTAGTAAAAAAAAACTGGGTATGTGAATCAGCGTCAACTCATCCTTGAAACTAAGCTATTAACATTTCTAGGGGCGAGCAGAAGTGGTGATTTCATGACATAAAAAATCACCACAATTCGTTCCCAATTTGTTTTTCTTCAAAAGCTCACATAACAAAAGTTGTTCAGTTTGATATTTAAAGTAACTTTTGTCATAAAAACTTTTGCCGTATGACACAGTGTTAAAATGATATACACTAAATACTATTGCATGAGACTAATTTTATTAGCAAATACTAAGTTTATAATAGTAAAGTAGAATTGTATTAGAGTTTACCCCACTCCTGCTCACGCCAAGTGAACAATAAGCTGTACTATGATGAACCACCTTCTTGGACGCTTAAATACAGAATGTTATTTTCATTAAACTTTTAATGGCTGATGTACAAGCAAATACGTTGTGCGATGGATGTCCTCAATTAAGATTTTGAGGTCTTGAATCGGAAATGTTCTTGTGACCCCCCTCCCCCGTCTTAAATTCTTGGACTACAAAAATTTGATTTATTGAGATAAAAATGATTCCGATACATTATAAATTACTGTAATAGTTATAGTACATAGTTTTCAATAATATTAATATGTTATATTCTGATATGTTTTAGTCATTGTTTTTCTTTCCGGTGAGCCGTTGGCAGACCTGTTTGTTTACATTTGAGACGCTTCCCGCCGGAGGGGGAAAGATTTCTTATTACTGTTTGTATTTATTCACTTAATATTCATGGTGGTGTTGTGTTAGCAGTATGTAAGTTTTCTAAATAAAACTTCACAAGGAAAATCTGCTCAGTTTACGCAGCCCCTGCGAGACGGACTTTATCTTATCTTCTAAATTTAAACGATGGGCATTTGGAACGTATGGACTACGGCTCGATGAGGATAATCTTAATAATATAAGTGAAATCTCTTAATAGTAATTTCCTCTTGGCCTCCCACCAAAATATTGCTGTGTACCGACTCTCTTAGTTCTTTACTCTCCATAGGAAATCTTTACAATTCACACCCACTTATTACACAAATCTACTCATATCTACACTGTCTACAAAATTATAACATAATTATGATGTGGCTACCGGGACATACAGACATAAAACAAAGTACTGACATCGACAGACAAGCTAAATTAGCAGCCAGGAAAAGAACCGTGGACATCGACAGGCTGACTGCACAAGACATGAAACGGGTAATTAAAACACAAGTATTCAATGACTGGACAACCGACTGGCTACAAACTGACAACAAAATCCGAGAAATTCTAGACAACCCAAACAAAGGAAAATCACTAGAAAATCTTAACAGACAAGATCAAGTGGTTTTGTTTTTTTAGCAGATTTTCCCTAAGGGAAATCAGCTATTGAGGTTGTACTCATGACGGAATTTTCGAACTTTTCTTCAAATGTCCATCGATCCTACCTAGTAGATGACGAAAAGTAGGTTCGTTCAAAACTGTATATATATATATATATATATATATATATATATATACTAGCTCAGATACCCAGCTTCGCCAGGGAATTCATTTGAGGCTGAATGGTGATGGTATTTTTTAGCAGGCTTTACATTGCACAATATTTTGACATTTACCCGTCCCAGTGTTTAGGATTGATACCCGTCGTTGCCGGTGATTTGCTAATAATAGAATTATTTGTTCGATAATTCTTCACAGTCTTCGATATTTTTATATTTCCCGTTTCTTATACATGTAAATATGGTGAATTTTTATTTCAGGCCTCCCTTATAACCCCCCTCCCGTTCGAACCTAAAAATTTTAATATAACTTATAATCATGGAAGAATTAATGCTAATTGACATACCGAGTTTTGTTAAGTTCGGTTCAGCCGTTAGTGCCCGCTAAAGTTTTAACGTATAACTCATTTATACTTAGGTATACGACAAAAGTGTATATAACAAAAGTTACTCAAAATAACAAAATAAACAACTTTTGTTTGTTTATATTTGCGGAAAAACCAATAGGAAACGAAATATCGCTATTTTTAATTTCAGGCTTCTCTTATAACCCCCACTCCTGCCCGTCCATAGAAATGTTGGTATGGCTTATTATAATGAAGGCCTTACTGCTAATACACATACCGAGTTTTATTTAGTTCGGTTGAGTCTTTTTTGGCAAATAATATTGTTGACTCCCGCTATAATTTTTAGCGTATAACGCATTTAAACTTTGGTATACGACAAAAGTGTATATAACAAAAGTTACTCTAAATAACAAAATAAACAACTTTTGTTATGTGCATATGTGCCGAAAAACCAATATAAAACGAAATATCGCTATTTTTAATTTCGGGCTTCCCTTATAACCCCCACTCCTGTTCGTCTCAGAGAAAATTAATATAGCCTAAAGTCTAAGTTGGGTTAGTAGTAATATACATACCAAGTTTCATGAAATTCGGTTCAGCCGTTTATGCGTGAAAAGGTAACAAACAAACAAACAAACAAACAAACAAACAAACAAACAAACAAACAAACAAACAAACAAACAAACAAACAAACAAACAAACATACACGAAAGAAACAAAATGCAGTTATGGTGTCTATGACATGTGAAACGAAAAGTTATCGTGAAATTTCGCGAAAAAAATCAATGTACAGACAGAGGTTACAATTTTATATATATATAGATATATATATATATATCTGTTACCGCTCTAGCGGTCGCAATTATTATTTAATCGTTACCAAACTCGATATTTAGTCCTATTATGTAAAAAGAAAGATTAAGTTCGTTAACGGCTGAAATCGGACCAGTGGGAGGGGGGGTTTAAAGGGGAGGATTTTCGAAAATTCGAAATATCTCCGTTACTATACGTCGGATCGAAAACGATTACAGAATCAAACTTATTGCAAATTAAATTTACTATAAATATTGTTCTATACACTTATTCTGTATCTTAAATATTAACTGAGATATTTGCATTTGTATTCTGCGGCAGCAGTCTATGTTCGGACTTTCCGCCGTGAGCTCTGGCGGCCGTTTTCGCAACTATTCGTCCCTCGTGAATAGGTTTAGAGGTTTCTTACTACTACAGCTGTTATTAGGCAGATTTCTCTATTGTAAAACTTCACTTGGGAAATCTGCTTAGTTTACGCAGCCCCTGCGTGACGGACTTTTATTTATTCATGGACACCACATCGATGGTAATTTGCCCTTTCAAAAGTAACAGCAGGTAACAATAACAAAAAATACCTTAACAACAAGTAACAATAATAATAACAAATTGTCAACAACAACAAATCGGGCATTCACTACTTACACATTCATACCTCATAAACTGAAAAGATCGACCTACATGCACTCACTGTAACACAGTACTGACCATTAAACATCTCCTGACTGGCTGCAGACTACGTGAACATCTGAACTTACCGAACGACTTGTACGAACTATTGACAGAAGGTAGCCCACATATAAACACACTCTTAAATCACTTGGAGACAACTAACATTTACAACCAAATTTAAACCACTCCTACTCCACTCATTTTTCTACGTTTCTATCTCAAATTATGCCACCAATTAGTATTTGTGTTTTTTGCGAACAAGGCTGTATAATACATTTTTAAATTTAAATTATTTTTTAACGCCCACTTTTTTGCAACTAAGGCAATTGAGACTAATACATTTTTAAACTTGTGCCTTAGACTTTCATCATCCTCAAGCCAGGATTTGTTGAAAAAATTATAGTTTTACACAGTTTTATTTTAACGGTTCCTTAGTTTTATTTTATTCCTTAGTTTTATATATAGCTATATTGTATACTGTTTTAATAATTTTGAAAACATTTTTCTTTATTTAAACATTTTAATTTAAGGAATTGAAAATAAATGATACTGAGCGACATCGCCTAGTTGCGGAGCTCACCAAAAAATAAATAAATAAACTAATACTTTGTTGTCGAAATATTTGCTAAAATACCGATTGTATTCTAATAAGGCATTGGATAATGGCTGAAAGGGGTTCTTTCAAACCGGGACGCATTTCTCCATGGACTATTTTCGCGCGGAATGGAAGCCAACCCCTTTCCCAGGACCAGAGGGCGGAATTCTCACTATTTAATTCTGTGCCGTTAATTCGAAAAGGATCACGACACCAATATCGGGGAGTAAAGAGCCAGCGACTTATTAAGAATTCTTAGAGCCCCCCGAGCTGGAGGATGAATGGGTCCTGACAATGCCTTCTGCATACCCTCACATATTCCCTTTTTCCCGGATCTACCCCTTTATCTTCCCCGCTGTGCCTCTCTATATTCTTTCCCTTCTAATTAGAGCGCATTATTGGAAACTCGTTTTTCTTATAAAGTAAAAAAAATTAAAACACTAAGTTGGTAAATGTCAACTATTATTTTCATTAATACAAGGGATGGGGACGGCAGGAAGTGGCTGTTGAATGAAAATAATCTCGAATAAGATCATTAATTTTCAGTAAATATTTAGCCAATATTAAAAACATGCGTCATGAAGGTTTTGCATAAACTAAGCAGATTTCCCATATACTTGAATAGCAGAATGAACGCATTGTTTTAAATTCAATTTTCTTTTTCCTCCGCAATAAGTAACCTATGTAATCACAACTTCTTCTTATTAATACAGTTGTTTGTTATTGAAAATTCATGAATGTTAGCAGAAGGCTGAAAGAAAAGTATTAAAGTAACTCCATTAATATTCGAGTTATGAAAAATTATATAGAACAACAGTTGTAGATATTAGATTTGCAACGAGATTGAGTAAGTTATAAAGATATTTTTAGCATAGAATTAAATTAGGATATATGGAGACCTATATTAATGGGTTTAAAAAAAAAAAAAACTGAACATATATCCAACAAGCTGCAATGCCATGAATATGACATATCATTTTACATTATGTTCTCTAATTATCTCATATTAACTGAGTATGTAGCGGTAACAGACAAATATATAGATAGATAAATAGATAGATACAATTTTAACAGATCTCATTTTCGTCCCCTCCTAGGTAGGATCTATGGACATTTGAAGAAAATTTCGAAAACCGCTTCATGAGTACGACCTCAATAGCTGATTTCTCTTGAGGGAAGTCTGCTAAAAAGGATCTCTGATTTAGGAAACCCAGTGATTAATTGTAGAAAAAGAAGCGTCCCATTCTTCAACAGTTTTTTTTAGCTGATTTTCCCGGTGAGAGGTTGGCATACCTGTTTGTTTTCATTTCAGACGCTTCCCGTCGAGAGGTTATTATAATTGACTAAAAGATCTCTTATTACCGTTTGCATTTTTTCACTTAATTCTGACGGTGATGTTATGTTACCAGTATGTAGATTTATCTATCGTTAAACTTCACGAGGGAAATCTGACGTTTTTAATTTTCGGCCATCAGCAAACCCACAACTCTTTTCATGTATGTCATGCCATACATACTATAAGCTTTTAAATAATATAATGATCCAATTCATTCCAAGGTTAAATGCCAAATATAGTTTTCATTGAAATATTACTTCGTGAGGCACAGCCAAATACGTCATGAGATGAAGTTATCAATTAAGATTTTTACTCGAAAATGTTTATTTGATCTACACCATACTAGATATTTAGTAGTTCCAGTCAAGACTAAGAGTATTTTCACCCTAAGAATAGCACTGGAAAGGGGAAGAGAGTATAATATTAATACTCACCACCTATTTATTGATTTCCGTGCAGCATATGACAGCATAATAAGGGAAGAGCTCTATAGTGGACTGCTGGAAATGGGCATCCCTGTTAAGCTTATACGCCTTATTCGCATGACCATGGGAAAGGTGATATGTATGGTCCGCTATCTGGGTATGACCTCAGAGTGCTTTTGCACACATAAGGGACTTAGGCAGGGGGACTGTCTTGCATGCCTGCTCTTCAACCTAGCCATGGAGTGTGCTGTAAGAAGATCAGGAGTTCAAGTTGGAGGCACAGTTTTCAATAGGTCCGCAATGATCTTGGGCTTTGCTGATGACATTGACATCGTTGGTAGGACCTTTGAAGCCATGGAAAGAGAATTTCTAGATCTTCAACAAGCAGCTGAAAAATTAGGCCTCGTTGTCAATGAAAATAAGACTAAATATATGTGTACAACAGGTCATAGAGGCGAGCCTTCTACTCATATTGGGCCTTTTACTTTCGAGAGAGTGGAGGAATTTGTTTACTTGGGTTCGAAAGTGAATTCCTAGAATGACATTGCCCAAGAGATCCAGCGTAGAGTAATTTCCGCCAACAGATGTTACCACGGACTGCTGGAGCATTTTAAAAGCCGAGTGGTATCTCGAGCTACAAAGATCCGCCTCTATAAGACACTTCTGAGGCCAGTCTTAACATATGCCTCGGAGTGCTGGACAATTAATAAGAAGCAGGAGAGGCGGGTTCTGAGGAAAATCTTGGGAGGCGTCTGTGAAAATGGGATCTGGAGGCGACGGACTAATGCCGAGGTTATGACATTATATGGAGATGCGGATATAATGACATTCATCCGGGTAAGCAGTCTCAGATGGGCTGGACATGTGGCGAGAATGTCAGAAGACGAGATCCCCAAGAAGGTGCTGCAAGAGGCACAAGAAGGAGAGGGAGGCCAAGGTTGCGGTGGATAGATGGCGTGGCCGAGGATGCCCGATCCATGTTGGGGATTCGGGATTGGAAGATGGCGGCGCAGGACAGAGATGACTGGTGGTCAAAGCTCCAAGAGGCCCTGTCCCCTCGCGGGATGTAGCGCCAGTCATGATGATGATGATGAGTCAAGACTAAATATCGTATTTGCTATTGGCTGTAAATCTGACTTGGAATAGTGAGGGTTTAGAGAGTTGGGGAAATAGGAAATTCAAAATATCTTCCTCATTATGAGTCGGATCATAAAATGTTATAGAATCAATCTTGTTAAACTTTTAATTTTCCACAATTGTTGTTCTATGCAGTTTTTGGAAGTTCAACTATTAAGCAGTTTATTTGTACTTTTTTATGATCTGCCTTCAGTAAGGGGGGAGGGGCCCTCCTTTTACTCGTCGCATTTTTATACATAAATAGAGAAAATGTGGTGATATCAGACGACAAATGTTATACCAGCACTTGGGAAATCCGCTTCGTTTACGCAGCTCCTGCGTGGCGGACTTTTATTTTCTTTCAGCGCTAAGCTCTTTCAAAGACTACTTCTTTTGTCGTATAACAAAGTATAAACGAGATACGCACTAAAAAATTAAAGTGGGAGCCAAAAATTTTATGGGACACTAACGATTGAACCGAACTTAACAAAACTCTATATGAAAATTAGCATTAATTCTTCCATGATTATAAGCTATATTAAGTTTTTTAGGTTCAAACGGGAGAGAGGGTTATAAGGGAGGCCTGAATAAAAAATTCGCAATATTTCATTTTCTAATTGTTTTTAGGAAAACGTGCACATAAAAGTTTTTTTTTGTGTTATTAAAAGTACTTTTTGTTTTAAACATAATATTTTTAAACTTAAAATCCCAATCGCTTGAAATATCATGCAGGACAATGTCTGTCGAGTTCAGTAGTGTATATATAAACCGATACAGAGAGTGAGAGAGAGAAGGACACACAAAAATTGCGATGGAAAAGTTCCTTGGCATACCTTCACCATGACACAGACCACTGGTAACAGTGTACTTTGCCTGGGACTGAGGAGTTTCTCATTTAAGTCCTTCCATTCCATTGTCCACCTCTACATATTGCATTGATTCGTGTTTGAAAACCCGCGATTTAATGGGCTAATGAAGACTAACCATAATGGAAATGAAGGAAGTTATTGTCACCTTATCTTGAAAGAATACAAGCACAAAGCCTTCATTATCATGGAAATGAACTTGAGGAGAGGGTATAGGTAGCCAGGGAGATTTTATAATAAGGGTACCACCCCCTCTAGTTACTCCCCTCACATTTTTCCAACCTCAATTTTTTTTCTTCCCTTAAAAAAAAGCTATGGCTTGAGGATTAGTATTCTTTATTAATATTACTTAATTTCAGTTTGAAGCGGTGTACTTGGAGGAAAAGCCGAAATTGGGGCTTTTCCCTTTGCGGTAAAGGCCGTAAACTATTTTCTTAATGAAGGCTGAAAAAAATACTTCATTAAATTTCTCTCCTACCTGCTCTTTCATATTCTCATACTCCGTAAAAAAACAAACAAAAAAAAGTCAAATGTTTCCTTTGTTATTTTTTATTTCTTATGTTATTGTAAAATTGAATTTGAATATTGGATATTTATTATTTAAATTTAAAAAAAAATAAATAAAGTATAGCAGTAAATTAACTTTATAAATGAAGTTATTGTGACACAAGTTCATATAGTTGACTTACTACTTATCTGTGAACCTTACTAGCTTGTTGGAGACATTATTGGTTGCACAGGTATCATGACGGACAATGCTGTTCATTGTAATTTTGAATTTATCTTTCTCTATACTTAATAACAGTCTTATTTGGTTTATGTTCTAATAATCTTATCATTTTTCCTAATAAATCTAACTAGTTTTAGTTCAATTTTTAGCACATTTCTCATAAGGAAAATCTGCCATTGAGGTCGTACTCATGACCCGGAGGAAATGACGAAAATAAGGTCCTTTGAAAATATATATATATATAAAACTGTAACCTCTGTCTGTACATTGATTTTTTTCGCAAAATTGCACGATAACTTTTCGTTTCACATGTCATAGACACCATAACTGCATTTTGTTTCTTTCGTGTCTGTTTGTTTATTTGTTTGTTTGATACCTTTTGACGCATAAACGGATGAACCGAATTTTATGAAACTTGGTATGTATATTACTACTAACCCAACTTAGACTTTAGGCTATATTAATATTCTCTGAGACGAACAGGAGCGGGGGTTATACGGGAAGCAAGAAATTAAGAATAGCGATATTTCGTTTCCTATTGGTTTTTCGGCAAATATGAACATAACAAAAGTTGTTTATTTTGTTATTTAGAGTAACTTTTGTTATATACACTTTTTTCGTATACCTAATTATAAACGAGATATACGCTAAAACCTATAGCGGAAGTGAAAATTTTATTTGGGACAAAAGACCCAACCAAAATAAATAAAACTCGGTATATGTATTAGCACTAACGCTTTCATTATAACAAGCCATACCAACATTTCTAGGGACGGGCAGGAGTGGGGGTTGTAGGGGAGGCCTGAAATTATAAATAGCGTTATTTCGTTTCCTATTGGGTTTTCTGCAAATATGCACATGACAAAAGTTGTTTATTTTGTTATTTAAAGTAACTTTATATTCACTTTTGTCGTATAACAAAGTATAAACGAGATATACACTAACAACTAGAGGGGGAGCCAACAATTTTGTTGTGCACTAACGATTGAACCGAACTTAACAAAACTCTGTATGTGAATTAGCGTTAATTCTTCCATGATTATTAGATATATTAAAATTTTTAGGTTCAAACGGGAGTGGGGGTTATGAGGGAGGCCTGAAATGAAAAATTCCGCCGGGGACATAGATAGTATATACAAAATAAGTACTTTATAGATGATATTTAATTATAATAAATGCTATCCATGATTATGATTTGAATTATTCATGGTGTGTCAAACAGTGGAGAGGGAATGATTAGAGATTTATTTTCATTTATTCTTCAATTCTAATTTTTTTTTTTCCATAAGTCGCCCAACTGACCCTTACGGAAAAAAATGCGCTTAGACGGGAAGTGCAGTTGTACAAGGAGAAGCATTACCAAAAACAAAATAGAATCTTTCCGCCTCTAATGATATCCCGAGCGAAGCCGGGTACCTTAGCTAGTTATATGTATATATATATATATATATATATATATATATATATATATATATATATATATATATGTATGTATGTATGTATGTCTGTTAACGCTCTAACGGTAGCAATTTTTGTTTGATTGTAACCACACTCCATATTCAATCATTTCATATAAAAAGGAAGATCAAGTTCGTGAAATCGGACCAGTGGGGGCGGGGGGTTTATAGGAGGGGGGGGGGGATTTTGAAAACTCGAAATATCTCCGTTACTATAAGTCGGATTGTATAGAACCAAACTTATTTAAGATTAAATGACCTGTAAATATTGTCCTATACATATTTCTGAATCTTGAATATTAACTCAGGTATTCGGATTTTATATTATTCAGCCTATCAGGCGAAGAAATGATTATGAGGTTTTATTCTTGGGCAAATAAGGACAGCAGAAGACAGTAGAGCTGCTGAGATAAGTCGGTAGAAGGTAGGTGACGGATATTAAAATATGATGAGGATGTGTACTCTCTCTGGCGGTGGATATATGCCCCAGGCGTGCACACCCACTCATTCATCTGGATTTACACAGAAACCTCCGCACGTCACCATGATATTTCTCACTACACTACACACTTCATATTTCTTTTCGTCCCGTCGAGTGCCTCACTCTACAACCAGCGAATGAATCCTTACAAAACATAGTTGACACCTAATTCGTAATGTCATGAATTCATGTTGAATAATGTCATGAAAACAACATGGAATCATAGTCGTAGTAGTTTTACGTTAATTTTTTATTTCTGGAATAGCCCAGAACTGGTTTACATAAAACTGTTGAAGGGCTAAAGTGAGCCACGTGAGTTAATGCTTTGATCTTAATCTCATATGGTATGCCTGGAGTGGCAAGTTTATAGGAACTTAGATTCAATTTCTACCTCTCTAAACCACCACTATTCCATGTCAGATTTCATCCAATAGATCAAATATTTATTTTCGAATAAAGAACGAAAAATCTTAATTGATGGCATCATCACATGACACGTATTTGCATGTGTCTCACAAAGTAATAGTTCAATAAAAACCATAGTTGGTGTTTAACCTTGAAATGAAGTGGTTCATGATATAACAGCACATAGCTAATATGACATGAATAGGAGTTTACTGATGGCCGAAAACTAAAAAATATGGAAATATCTCCGTTTATATTTAATACATATACATAACATAACATGACATTTTTAACATTTACAGAAAATTACATTTGCATTAAGATTGATTCTGTACAATGTTCCAATCTGGCCCAAAACAGCGGAGATATTTCGAATTTTCGAAATTCTCCCCCTCTGAATCCACCCCTTCCACTGGCTGCATTTTACTAGTTCACGAACATGATCTATATTTTTACCAATAAAACCTTTAAATATCGATTTTGGTAACGATCAGACAAACTTTGCGGCCGCTAGAGCGTTAACAGATATATGTCAAGTTATGAACGGACTTCATTTTCGTTGTCTCCTGGGTAGAATTGATGGACATTTGAAGAAATTTTTAGAAAATCTCATCATTAAAGCCCCAATACCTGCTAAAAATTGCAGCACATGTGTGCTATACCTTTATGTAATAAAAGTAGTATAACAAACTTCGTATGTGCTACAAAGGGGAGGGGGGGGGGGAAGAACTGTGGTGATTGTGCCATGGAAAGACTGAAACCCTCCATGCAAACCAAGAAAATATTATGGGGTAAAAGGGTACAGAAAAACTAGTCAAAAACTGGCAGCGAAAAAACAATAGTCTATTAGCAGTTTAAGGTATTTTATGGACTCCAGTACCGAAAAATAATGTCGAGTACTTCCCTTTGTAAAGCCGACGAGGAGTATTCGACTTTAGAAGGATTATCATAGCTGAAGAACTATGCATTAAGTTGGAGAGAGATGAGATAGGAGCAGCTATTGCAGTCGTCCTCATGACGCGGGTTATGGAAAACTTCATCAAATGTCCATCAATCTCATCCAGGAGATGACGAAAATTATGTCCGATCAAAATTATATATATTTTTGTCTGTTAACGCTCTAATGGTATTAATTTTTCTTTGATCGTCACCAAGCTCCATATTTAATCGTTTCATGTAAAACGGAAGATCAAGTTCGTTAATGGCTCAAATCGGACCACTGGGAGGGAGGGGGAGTTAAAGGGGGGTATTTTGAAAACTCGAAATATCTCCGTTACTATAAGTCGGATCGAAAAATTGTATAGAACCAATCTTATTGCAAATTAAATGACCTATAAATATTGTTCTATATATATATATATATATACTAGCTCAGATACCCGGCTTCGCCCGGGAATTGATTTGAGGCTGAATGGTGATGGTATTAGCAGATTTCCCTTAAGGGAAATCAGCTATTGAGGTCGTACTCATGACGCGATTTTCGAAAAATTTCTTCAAATGTCCATCGATCCTACCCAGGAGATGACGAAAAAGGCCCGTTCAAAACAATATATATATATATATATATATATATATATATATATATATATATATACATATATATATATATTTGTCTGTTAACGCTCTAGCGGTCGCAATTTTTGTTTGATCGTTACGAAACTCGATATTTAACCGTTTTATGTAAAAAGACAGATCAAGTTCGTTAATGGCTGAAATCGGACCAGAGGGAGGGGGGGGTTTTAAAGGGGGGGATTTTCGAAAATTCAAAATATCTCCGTTACTATGCATCGGATCGAAAAATTGTACAGAACCAATCTTATTGCAACTTAAATTTACTATAAATATTGTTATATACATTTATTCTCTATCTTGAATATTAACCGAGATATTTGCATTTTTATGAAGTCTGTGGTGGGGTATAGTTCGGATTATGTCGGCCATCTTCGTCATTTCTCGGCTCAGGCGGAAGCTTCTTCTAACCTGGCGTTTTTAACCTTACCTTACCTTCCTTACTTTGTGAGATTTATGCAAATACGTTTTGTTCGTCTCCCCCCCCCCTTCTTTAGTTCTTGGACTACTAAAATTTGAGTTATTAAAATATAAATTATTCTTACAATTCAGAAGCCGTTTCAGTTGGGTATTTATTTTAATTAAGTAACTGAAAGATTTCTCATTATCTAATCACGGTGGTATTGTGTTACCAGTATGCAGATTTCTCTATTGTAAAACTTCACAGGGGAAATCTGCTTAGTTTACGCAGCCCCTGCGTGACGGACTTTTTTTTTGGCCAGGCTTTACTTTGGTCAATATTTTGACATTTACCCGTCCCAGTCTTTAGGGATAATACCCGTCGCTTCTGTGGATTTGTTAATAATAAAATTTGTAAATTCAGGCCTCCCATATAACCGCCACTCCTGCCCGTTCCTAGAAATGTTAGTATGGCTTACAGGAAGGTGTTAGTGCTAATGCACATACCGAGTGTTTTATTTAGTTCGGTTCGGAGTCTTTTGTGCCAAATAAAATAGTTGGCTCCCGCAATAATTTTTAGCGTATAACGTCTTTATATTTCGGTATACGACGATATTGTATATAACAAAAGTTTCTCTAAATAACAAAGTAAACAACTTTTGTTATGTACATATTTGCCGAAACCCTAATAGGAAACGAAATATCGCTATTTTTAATTTCTGGCATTTCTTATAACCCCCACTCCTGCCCGTCAGCAAACCTCCACTTCTACTCATGTTAAACTAACAATACTCGATTATGTAATGAACAAGATGATTCGCACCTTAAATACCAAATATTGTTTTCAAGAGACCTTTATTATACGAGATACATGCAAATATGTTCTGGTGCCCTCCCCCGTCTTAAGTTTTTGGACTACTTCAATTTGATTGATTGAGATACAAACTATTCTGATTCATGATAAATTACAGTACTAGATATAGTAAATAGTTTTCAATAAAATTAATATGTTATATTCTGGTATAATTCCGTAATGGTTTTTCTTTTCTGTGAGTAGTTGGCACACGTATTTGTTTACGTTTCAGGTGATTCCCGTCTGGAGGTTTCTTATTATCGTTTGTCTTTATTCACTTGATGTTGACGGTGCTAATTGCTACAAGTTTTTAGATATGCTGGACTTTTTAATATTGTTCTCATGTTTTTGAGTTTACTTCTTCTTGTCAGGGTTGAAGATGGAGCGTGTGTTCTGAACGTTTAAATAAATCATTGTGAAGGAATTAAGGTCAATTTTGCTATCCTCAGCTAAAAGAATCTTACTCGTACTCAAACATTTGAGAACTTTTTAAAGTATGATCTTTATTTCAAAAGTTTCTATGTGTCTACGAAAGTTGAGCGATTGAATGAAAACAGCTGTATGAATTGGAACCTATGAAGAAACCTTAATACTTTGCATAAATCAGGATCATTGGATAAAATTATTGTTATGAGGGTTTAATGATGATTCGTTATCATAGAAAGTAGGGGAATGTCGTAATGATGGTTCTATAAAGGAAAGAAGTCATGAGATGGATAGGGCGAGTCCCTCGGGAGAGATAGAAAGCTGATTGGCTAGAAGCGGATCCCCCTAACGAGAACTCTAACGACTGCCACGAGATGGCGCTAGTGACGCCCACCTCATAATTCTACGGTCGACATAACCTCTCTTTCCTCTTGGCTTATTGCTCTTTCGCTGTCCAGTTCCTATGGGAATCGTTCTACTGGGAGAAATATGTTTCCACTAATGTGAGAAAGAATGGTTAATGTTTGTCTATGTATAGTAACGTAGTAATCAGGACTTTGGATATTACCAATTTCGATAAAAATAAAAAAAGGTTGTAAAATCTTCAGAGCTCTACACAAATGTATAACCTCTTGCTTTGCACATAACGTGTTTCAAACTGGCATCTTAAGTGCAGTGTGTTATACGCAATACCAAGCTTCTTGATATCAATAAAAAATATCATATTAATAAACGTAGAATTTGCAATTACTTGTTCCTATTAAAAACTCGAACTAATTCGCTTAGGCAGTCTCTGTACATGTAATATATGAACTTTTCATGCTAGATACATCACAATGTAGTTCTAAAAGAAGATCTATTACTTTAATTTATTTTTGAAAATATAAAGCATACTTAAAAATATTTTTCGCCTTTATATAGATTTATGAAAAAGGTTTTTCTCACTATGATATTGACAGCAGAAGAGACTGATTGCTACTTTCGTGGAAAGGTAATTTTTTTGCTTCGAATATGTTAGCCAAATTTTTGACAGCGTACATGCGTGGCTAGTGGACTGATAGCCACCTTCTTGACTTAGCGTTTAAACACTTGGAGACTGCTAGCCACATTGGTGACAGAGGAAGAGCGTAACTGGTGGACTGACAACCACTTTCTTGACAAGGTAATTTTTTCTCTTCGAGACTGTTAGCCACTTTTGTGACAGCGGACAAGCGAGGCTGGTGGACTGATAGCCACTTTGGTGACAGCGGACAAGCGTGGCTGGTGGACTGATAGCCACTTTGGTGACAGCAGACAAGTGTGGCTGGTGGACTGATAGCCACTTTGGTGACAGCGGACAAGCGTGGCTGGTGGACTGATAGCCACTTTGGTGACAGCGGACAAGCGAGGCTGGTGGACTGATAGCCACTTTGGTGACAGCGGACAAGCGTGGCTAAGGAACTGATAGCCATTTTGGTGACAGCAGACAAGTGTGGCTAGTGGACTGATAGCCACTTTGGTGACAGCGGACAAGCGTGGCTGGTGGACTGATAGCCATTTTGGTGACAGCGGACAAGCGTGGCTGGTGGACTGATAGCCACTTTGGTGACAGCGGACAAGCGAGGCTGGTGGACTGATAGCCACTTTGGTAACAGCGGACAAGCGTGGCTGGTGGACTGATAGCCATTTTGGTGACAGCGGACAAGCGTGGCTGGTGGACTGATAGCCACTTTGGTGACAGCGGACAAGCGTGGCTGGTGGACTGATAGCCACTTTGGTGACAGCGGACAAGCGTGGCTAGTGGACTGATAGCCACTATGGTGATAACGGACAAGCGTGGCTGGTGGACTGATAGCCACTTTGGTGACAGCGGACAAGCGTGGCTAGTGGACTGATAGCCACTTTGGTGACAGCGGACAAGCGTGGCTGGTGGACTGATAGCCACTATGGTGACAACGGACAAGCGTGGCTAAGGAACTGATAGCTACTTTGGTGACAGCGGACAACGCTTCGATATTGTTAGCCGCTTTGATAACACCTAGACTTGATGCCTTTGCTTATATCTGTGCAATCATCAGAGCTCAGAAGAACGAAGTTGGAACTTTTTGAATAGGTATTTCCCTCCTCCCTTGTTCTAATGGTACCGAGGACTACCTGCCCTTAAATCATATGCTTCTGGGTCCCCCTGAATGGAGTATTTGTGGTTCAACTGTGTTAGTGTTCATACCGACAAGAACTACGATGTTCATACCGGATTGAGAGATGATGAAATACTCGATATGTTAAATAGTAGTGAGTTAAGTGGTTAATTTATATGGGCAAGAAACGTTCGGCTCTATAATCTTTTATTTTAGCAGATTTCCCTTAAGGGAAATCAGCTATTGAGGTCGTACTCATGACGCGATTTTCTAAAATTTTCTTCAAATGTCCATCGATCCTACCCAGGAGATGACGAAAATGAGGTCCGTTCAAAATTATATATATATATATATATATATATATATATATATATATATATATATATATATATATATATATATATATATTTGTCTGTTAACGCTCTAGCGGTCGCAATTTTTGTTTGATCGTTACGAAACTCGATATTTAACAGTTTTATGTAAAAAGACAGATCAAGTTCGTTAATGGCTGAAATCGGACCAGAGGGTGGGGGGGTTTAGAGGTGGGGATTTTCGAAAATTCAAAATATCTCCGTTATTATGCATCGGATCGAAACATTGTACAGAACCAATCTTATTGCAAATTAAATGACCTATAAATATTGTTATATACATTTATTCTCTATCTTGAATATTAACCGAGATATTTGCATTTTTGTGAAGTCTGTGGTGGGGTATAGTTCGGATTATGTCGGCCATCTTCGTCATTTCTCGGCTCAGGCGGAAGCTTCTTCTAACCTGGCGTTTTTAACCTTACGTTACCTTCCTTACTTTGTGAGATTTATGCAAATACGTTTAGTTCATCCGCCCCCCCCCCGTTCTTTAGTTCTTGGACTACTAAAATTTGAGTTATTAAAATATAAATCATTCTTACAATTCAGAAGCCGTTTCAGTTGGGTATTTATTTTAATTAACTGAAAGATTTCTCATTATCTAATCACGGTGGTATTGTGTTACCAGTATGCAGATTTCTCTATTGTAAAACTTCACAGGGGAAATCTGCTTAGTTTACGCAGCCCCTGCGTGACGGACTTTTATTTTTATTGTTATTAGACACCGAACTCGCGAAGGTTATTTGTGCCTAGGTGGTCAAAGGGTTCTCTAGGTGGTCAATAGTTTTTGAAAGTATTAGCAGATTTCCCTTGAGTGAGGGGGGGGGTTAGAGGGGGGAATTTCGAAATATCTCCTTTAATATACGTCGGATCGAAAACGTTTATAGAACTAATCATATTGAAAATGAAATTTGCTATAAATATTGTAATATACATTTATTCTCTATCTTGAATATTGACCGAGCTATTTGCATTTTGAGCCTTCAGCAAATCCCCACTTCTACTCATGTTTCATAAACAATTCTATGTAGTAAACCACATTATTACCAGCTTAAATACCATAAATTGTAAATCAAGAGACCTTTATTATACGAGATAAATGCAAATATGTTATGTTGACACCACCCCCCCCCCCCCGTCTTAAATTACAGTACTAGATATAGTAAATAGTTTTCAATAAAATTAATATGTTATATTCTGATATATTTCAGTAATTGTTTTTCTTTCCTGTGAAAAATTAGCACACCCGTTTGTTTACATTTCAGGTGCTTTTCGCCTGAAGGTTTCTTATTATCATTTGTATTTATTCATTTGATGTTGACGGTGCTATTGTGTTACCAGTACGTAGATTTATCTAGTGTGTTACATCACGAGAGATATCTCCTTAGTTTACGCAGCCCCTGAGTGTCGAACTTTTTCTCCTATGGTGTTAGGTCGTTTAGTTAGGCGACTGTCTTGTGTGCCTTCATCATTCTTGTAAATTAATTACATGTAAATTTTTATATATTAACTTCAGAGTGAACATTGTTCAAATGCATTTAACATTTTTGAAGACAGAAAGATACTTGTGAGTGGTTAGTTCATTTCCATTAATTTCCCCATAGCAACGAGATGCCTAAGTGGATAGGTCACGTCTTGTGACTTTACTGCAGTCTTGGCGTTGGAAAAAATTACTCACTCTGTAATTTGGTGTCAGTGGAAGTTATTTATTACTTTTTAGAATTATCAAAATATTTAAATTACAATGAGTCCGAGAGAATCGTTTTTATTATTATTCTTTTTTTTTAAAAAATTTATTCATTTTAATGGATTCACCAACTTAGCTATGTGAGTTAAAAGCCAAGGGACCAAAAAAAAAATTTATATTTTATCTTTTTTATTTCATTTCAATATTTTAGTCTACAAATAAATATGACTTTTAAAGTTCAGTTCTTTGCTTTATTTCAAGCAGCTACCTACCATAAAAAAAAAAAAAAAAAAAGATAATTCAAAATGCCTTAAGGGGCAAAAGGATTTTTGCGCACAGGCGTCAGTAGCCCTTACGGGGGCCCTACCAGTCAGCCTTGTTTCGATTTATTAACTTTCATCATTGAAAAGAACTGTTCGCATTTATAAGTACTGCCAAACGCACAAATCTCTCCCCATCTTCCTCATTTAGAGTAAGTAGTGTAATATTTTTGTTTAACTGGATTTTTCAAAATGTCTCGCGTGTACTCGATGTTTAAAATTTTCATTCAACGCTAATGATCACTTTCGTTATTGGTGGAAATCAACCAGGAATGAGGCGGTGAGGGATTAGAGAGGGAATTCGTAAGTTCAAATGAAATATCAAATATATCCAATCTTCTTTAACATTTAATTTTTAGCAGATTTTCCTTAAGGGAAATCAGCTATGGAGGTCGTACTCATGACGCGATTTTCGAAAAATGTCTTCAGTTGTCCATCGATCCTACCCAGGAGATGACGAAAATGAGGTCCGTTCAAAATTATATATATATATATATATATATATATATATATATATATATATATATATATATATGTGTGTGTGTGTGTGTGTGTGTGTGTGTGTGTGTGTGTGTGTGTTAACGCTCTAGCGGTCGCAATTTTCGCAATCAAGTTCGTTAATGGCTGAAATCTGATCAGTGGGAGGGGAGGTTTACGTCGGATCAAAAAATTGTATATTACCAATCTTATTGCAAATTAAATTTACTATAAATATTATCTATACATTTATTCTCTATCTTGAATATTAACCGAGATATTTTTATTAAATGTAGACTGATAACACACGAGAAAGTTTCCCGCCAAAAGCTAGTTCGGCCGTTTCCGTAACTGATCGGCACTCGTATGGAGATTTCTCTATTGTATAACTTCACGTGGGAAATCTGCTTAGTTAACGCAGCCCCTGCGTGACGGACTTTCTACAATTGTTGTTAAATACATTTTCTTCATATCTCGAATATTAACCGAGTTATTTATATTTTTATGTTTTCAGCCTTCAGTAAAACCCCATTTTTAATTGCCTGATGTTTACTTTAAGCAACTGAGTCACTAAAAATCTCAAGACCAGCCTACATTTCAGTTTATGTACACTTCGATTTTTTACTAAACGAGAAATAAAGAATAGATAGTGAGATGAAATAGCCAGGTCTCCATGTTTTTGTTTTTCTGGGTACCAGCTTCGTTCAAAATATTATTTTTTAAATTTTCTTGAATTTCTCAAGTTTCATAAAATGCAAAATAAAAAAAGCAGGGGCTACGTAAACTAATCAGATTTCCCTCGTGAAGATTAATAATATATAAACCTACATACTGCTAACACAACATCACCTTGAATATTATATGCGAATAAATACAAACGGTAATAAGAAATCATTCCTCTGCCGGGGGGAAGCGACTCAAATGCAAAGAAACATGTCTGCCAACGGCTCACAGGAAAGAAAAACATTTTATTGAAATGTACTATACCTAGTACTGTAATTTATATTGAGTCAGAATAATTTTTATCTCAATCAATCAAATATTCGTAGACCAAGAATGTAAGACGGGGGGGGGGGGGGTCACAAATACATATTTGCATCTCTCTGGTATAATAAAGGACTCATGAAAACAATTTGTGGTATTTAAGCTTCGAATAATGTGGTTTATTATATAACAGAGTATTGTTTATGTAACACGAGTAGAAGCGGGGGTTTACTGAAGGCTTAAAACTGAAAAATGCAAATATCTCAGTTAATTTTCAAGATAGAGAATAAATGTATATAACAATATTTATAGTAAATTTAATGTGCTATAAGATTGTATCTATACACTTTTTTGATCCGACTTATAGTAACGAATATACTTTGAATTTTCAAATTTCTCCCCCTTTAAACCCCCCCCCCAGCCCGGTCCGATTTCAGCCGTTTACGAACTTGATCTTTCTTTTTGCATAAAACGACTATATATTGAGCTTGGTAACGATCAAACAAAAATTTCGACCGCCAGAGCGGTAACAGACAAATATGTATATAGGCACTAAAAGCCCTATGGATCTTGTAATTTCCATATTAATATACTGAAACCATTAGTTTTTTTTCCCACCGCGTGGGAAATTGCTTAGATTAAGCAGGGCGCGCCTTTTTTCTGTACAAAAATACGTTCCCACTCCCAAATTCGGTATACTCCTTATAACCCTATTCTTTATGTGTACAAGGATTGCGCAGGGAATCCTTGATTGATTTCCTAACCCATACCTCATCCTCTCCTTAAAATATATCCCTGATATAGAGAAAGGAGTCTCTCAGCTCAACCAAGTGCCGAAGCACATGACTATCATCTTTTCTATCTTAGGTTAGCTTAGTTTTAGTTTCTAGTTTGTATGCTTAGTCTGTAGGTCTAGTAGGTTAGTCTTTTCTATTTTGCTAGCTGAGTATCAGAAAAAAAAAAAAAAAAAAAAAAAAAAAAAATACAAGGATTGTTTACTTTCACATGTTAAATGAATAGGGAAGTCATTCAAGGTAACTTTAGTCTCAGTAATACATTTTATCAATGAAGTCTATTTATATAACAAACGATATTGATTTAATAATCTATACAAAGGCTATAGAGGTTTATGGTTCAACTCACATTCCTTCAAGCCGGTCTTGCCAGAGAGGATCAACCGGTCCAGAAATACTTAAGCTACGACATTTTGCTCGTCTTTAACACACTTCATTGGACCACTCATATAAATTATTTATAGATCTTGTATGACATTATACAGAAAACAAAAAAAAAAAAAAAGCTAATGGTTTAAGCATATTAATATCGAAATTACAAGATCCATCTGGCTTTTAGGGCTATAAAATAGTCCTAAACCACATATGTATGCAAAGGAAGAGGAGAAATAAAGATATAAAGAAAGATGAAGCTATTTATTTTTCATTTTATAAAACTTCAGGAATCCAAGTACTTTTTAGAAACTTTAAAAAATGATACTTTGAATGACGCTGGTAAACAGATAAACAACTGGTACAAATAAAAAAAAAAACAACTGGTAGCCAAATAAAAAAAAAAAAACAATTTTTAGCCAGTGGTTAGAAAAAGTTTTACGAATCCCACAAATATTTATTTTTTAAAAACTCGATTGGGTCACTTGTCTAATTATAACAACCATTTAAAAAGTAAAAAGGGACTCTAGTCCACACGTGAACTAAAGCGTTGCCTATGATCTCACATGGTAAACCTAGAGCGGCGAGTTCGATTCCCGTCTGGGCAATAAGAAATTATTTATTGAGGGAATTCATTAAACAAAATCCGTAGTCCCACCCTGGCTAGAAAAGGGTGGCAATCTGCTGATAACCCGCTCCAATTAGCTATAGTAGTAAAAAGTGAGCGTTAATAAAAATTATAATAATAATAATAAATAGTAAAAATATAAATATATTTCTTTATTTTTTTAATCTATTATATATTAATTTTTGAGGTGAGACGGGCGTTCCATATCCCAGGGCTCATATACTTGCCTGTGTTAAGCTTACAAGAATATTTATTCCTCTTATTCTGGACCCAATATTATTTATATATTCTTTAAATTTTATGGCAAGGGTTTCCAATAAAAAACATTTTTTTCGGTGCAATCTTTATTGAACCTGTCCTACATGATTCGTGGCTTATTTGCCACCTCTTCAGGGCTATCCATTTCTGAAGTGCTCGTTTACCCTTTACATTACGTTGCGACTGTCCCCACTGCATCATCTACCTCCTCTGTGAGGACAGTCGAAACGTAATGTAAAGGGTAAACGAGCTCTTCAGAAATAGATAGCCCCTGAAGAGGTGGCAAATAAGCCACGAAACATATAGGGCAGGTTCAATAAAGTTTGTACCGAAAAAATGTTTTTTTATTTGAGACCCTTGCCAACAAATTTGAAGAATATATAAATAAGATTTTTATTCGCCTAATCTCTCTATTGTACCAACAATGGCAGGAGTAGTGGGGCAAAAACAAAATAAACAGAATAATAAAAACATTTTTCTGTAATCGTTGAATAATGGTAACATTACTAAACTGAAATGAGTGAAGAAAGTGAAACATTTTGCAATAGAGTGAAGAAAGTGAAACATTTTGCAATAGAGTGAAGAAAGTAATCACTTTCTTCACAAGTAAAGAAAGTGAATTGCCTTCTTAATTAGTAATAAGTATAAATTAAAAAATAATTTGAAGTTGGAAATTAAATGTTTTTAAATGTTTCTTAACATTATAAGAATTTATTTTAACAAAATAAATTGAAATGTGAATGAATTATAGGTGGAAATAATCAATATATTTTAAAATTTAAATATAATAATAATTACCTTCCTTGTTTATAACCTGCACTTGTTTATAACTGCACTACTTCACAATCATCACTAGTTGTTTTATAACTATGCTTATAACCTTTCACAACCATGCTTATAACCTTTCACAACCATGCTTATAACCTACCAACAACATACCATAATCTTCACAACATCCTAATTTTGTTCATATTCTGGTCAGATCTGATCATGTATTACACGATTACAGAAAAAATTTAATATTACACTCGTGACGAAAGTAGAATTTACAACTCTCGTGAAATTACCACACTCGCTTCGCTCGTGTGGGTAAACGTTTCACTCGAGTTGTAAAATGATCTACTTTCGTCACTTGTATAATAAATAACTATTAGTCATTCCTTTGCAAAGATTGTTAAGGGAGAGAGTACCTCAAAAATTATTCCTTATGAGATACATAATAGAATAAATTATGATATCAATCATATTGATGACGCAATAGGGGGCAAATGAGCTCTCGCACTTCTTAATAAAGTGACATAAGTAGATCAACTGCAATCAAATATATATATATATAGATATATATATATATATATATATATCTATATATATGTCTGTTACCGATCTAGCGGTCGCAATTTTTATCTTATCATTACTAAACTTGATATATGTATAATCATTTTATACAAAAAGAAAGATCAAGTTCGTTAACGGCTGAAATCGGACCAGAGGAAGAGGGGGATTAGAGGTGGAGAATTTTGAAAATTCTTAATATATCCGTTATTATGCATCGGATCGAAGAATTGTATAGAACCAATCTTATTGCAAATTTAATGTTCTATAAGTGTTATGTGCATTTCTTCACTATCTTGATTATTAACTGAGATATTTGCATTTTTTAGTTTTCGGTCTTCAGTAAAGCCCCACTCCTACTCATCTCATATTAGCAATATTCTATTATGTTATGAAGCACTTTATTTGAAGCTTAAATACCAACTATTGTTATCATTGAATATTTTAGTTTTGAGATAAATGCAAATACGTGGGGCACGTGGGAAATCTGCTTAGATAACGCAGCTCCTGCGTACGGGCCTTTTTCTACTTCATTATTTATTTATACACATACATAGACGGATATATCAATAAATGTAACTCATTTTATACAAGGTAGGGAACGGCGGTCATTTGAAGAATGTTTTGAAAAATCACATAAATAGCACAAACTCATTAGCTGAAAGGGCGAAATTTCCAAAATACTAGGCCTTATCACACCCATTCATTTTTTAAGTGAGCAACAAGTGAGAGAGATTCGAATTTCCCGCTAGCCGCCCCACAGGATCCTGGGATAATTTAAGACCGGCGGTTAGGACCCTAGGTGCGGGCCAATCAGCGGCCGGCGTTGTCGGCTTCCATTCATAAGTAATATCGAACCTGAGTTTCCCGATACAGCGTTCTCTCTTCCGAGGCGACGCGCCTGTTTTGTGGGATTTTTAATTTTATTTTTGCACAGCTTTACTCCGTTTTAAGTGAGCATTCCAGAGGTATTCGATCCGTCTCAGCTCTCCACTTGTCTCAGGAGGGGAAGAAAAATAAGACTGTTTTATTATCAAAACTTACATTAGGTGGGTGGACACCTGTCATAATTTAGAAACTGATTTTACACTGTTTTTAGATTTTGTTTTCTTGTGTTCATTTAATATTTGATCAAATGAAGATTTTAATGCTTTATTACTTTTTGTAAATACTCATTTATTTAGTTAAATAATTGTATAAGTTTCCCTACAAGAAAAATCAATATGTTTGGTTCATTTATATTTTTGGAAATTGATGTATTTAGTACTTAATATGACACTTATTCATTCAATCTATGAAGTAAGCCTTTAATCCTCTATGTAGCAATTGCCTTAAAATTCTGTTATACCTCTGACTTAATAGCAATATGGTTAAACAGGATGTTTTAGCTTCTAAGAATTAATCTTAATGTTTCATTAGTGCTTTTAACATTTTATACTGTACACACAAGATCTACAACTCATTTTTTTGTATCTAATACATTCAGGTAGTAAATAATATGTTTTATTTTATTTCTAGTTATAACTTGAAAAATGTCTGACCGAAAGGCTGTAATTAAGAATGCTGATATGTCCGAAGAAATGCAGCAGGATGCCGTTGACTGTGCGACACAGGCACTGGACAAGTTCAACATTGAGAAGGTATTAAAAATAATGTGGTTTTATGTTTTGTTTTTTGAAGAACGTCACTTTTAAGAAAATTGTCTAAGCTATTGTATGTGCAAAGTTGCCATCTCACTGGGCAGGCTGACCTTAGGGGTCAGACAATTAGTGCACCTAGCAACAGGTTAGTTTGATGAAGGGCCTCAGAAGTAAAGCTTTATTTAGATTTTATCCGAGCAAAACATTCCTCGGGGGTATTTCTCTTCTCAGTTATGAATTAAATACAACAGCAAGACCATTTTGGGAGTTAATAACACTGAGAATGTAAGAAATATCTCGTATTAGATTGTAAGTACATTACTATTCCTGGCGAATCTTTTATCACTCAGAATTTCTATGTTGTTCACTGTTTTCAGTGGGCTTCACAATTATATAATATAAATTATATCGACCCTATTCCATGAATTTATTTGTACTATATAACTTAATATTTGATTTATGACTGCCTTAAAGGACATAAGTCGGTCAAGCCCTTGATGTTTGGGCATAACACTTTCAAGGTCATAGCTTTACTATCAGTGCTGAAACACATGAAAAATGACGATATGAGAATAAAAACTAATTATAAATATTCAAACAAATAATTCCTTGAAAATGGATTCTTTTGAGTTATTTTAATTATTATTATTTATTTGTTTGACAGGAAAAAGTTAATTATTCCAATAAATGAAAAACCAATAAGTTCCCGCTCCGATCCATTTGTAGGTCCGTGTACAACGTAACTGACCACAACAAAACAGTTGGTTAACAATGATTAAAGTTAACATTTTCAATAATAATGTTATATTATTATTTTCAGGGAGCTATAAATTCTGGTAAAATTATAGGTTTATAAATTGCTCATTGTTCAACTCACTGTACTTTTACAATTTTTGACTACACTTTAATATTTTTGAAATACATATGGTCTTAACAACTGATGTTTTGAAATTGTTTATACTGGCTTCTCCTTTATTCACATACCTGTGATTTCTCTACATTTTACTATATTTTGCAATATCTACTGTTGTTCATAAGCAGTTGATATTCCATCTTTGAAGAAAAGTAGGATCTAATATCGCTTTTATTTTCTTACGATCTTTTATTGTCATAAACATTATTTTATCTATTCATAGGAGAAGCCAGGGAAGCCTATGGCATAGTACTTCAATCCACTCTTTAAATATGAGTCTTTTTAATGATCTTGGACTGATATAATTGACATTATGGATTTCTGGAATAGGCTGTTCATGAGGGGGGTTTTCAGAGAACCAGAAATTAAAAATTCTCATTTTTTTTTTTGGGTGTGACTAGTGCGATATAACCTTTGTTGTATCCTACAATGTATTATTTTATTTTTTTAAAATATAGACTATTAAATAGAAAATAGTTATCAAGATAATGACCCATGGCTTTTTAAATCATTGAAATATGAAAATTTAAACTTCTAAATTTAAGTAAGAAAAATTATTAGTTAATTAATTAAACTAAAGTTTACTGAGACTGAATTCTAAAACATCCAAGCATCGGTTAATATTAACATATAAAACAACATTTATAGGAAATTAAATTTCCCTATAAAATTATTTGATTCAATTCATAATAATTGAGATATTACGATTTTCAGTTTTATATATATATATATATATATATATATATATATATATATATATATACATTCATACATACATACATACACATGCACACACACACACGGTATGGTTATTTGTTGAGCCTTGTGGTCAATGCTCATGAAAGAAGCTTTAGCCTAGGCCAATATTTCAAGAATTTTATTTTCTGTTCCTCAGAGCTGTAAAAAGGTACTACATTATTATTATATTGCACATTACAATTGCTAAATACAGTGCAATGTATGAAGTACCTTTTTGAAGTCCTGAGAAAAAGAAATTAATATTCTCGAAATATTGGCTTAAACTAAAGCTTCTTTCAGAAATATTGGTCACAGATCTCTATAATCAACCACACCATCTATAATAATATCCTGATCAAAAACCAAACCCCATTTTTCATCACCTCCTAGGTGGAATCGTTGGGCACTTGTAGAAATTTCAGAAAATCGCATCATCAGCACAACTTCAATAGCTGATTTTGCTCAAGAAAAATCTGCTAAAACTAGAGCTTTAAGAAACTGTCCAGTTCAAAATTTGTCAGGCTTGAGAATGAAAGCGAATGGGCTTTTCGTGAGTACTCAATTATCATCCAGTAATGATGGCATTTACCAACAGATTTGAAAATAATACAATGTTTAGGACAATTTGGTTATCTGCTACAAGTGCTCACTCAATCACAAAAAGATGAATATATTTTGGATACTAGCAGTTTCAGACACCTATGTTATCCTTCAGTGCAACAAGTTTTCTGGGAGGTACTATCTCATTTATCGTTTTACAGTGTAGCCATTTGGCCTAGTGAGTTAGTATCCTTACTTTCCCCGAAACTTTGTCTCTCTGAGGAAGGATACCTACCATGTCCAAAATATTGTCATGTTTTAGAATGATTGAGTACTTCCCTAAACATAATTTATGAACCAGTGGCTAAGTAGCTAACATCCTTTAGATGTTAGATGTAAGTTGAATGTCGAAGTCATTACCCACAAGAATATTTTTATTATTTGTTTACCTTTGAGACATAGGCACAACTGACAACTATGAGAGTTCAGAAATATTTAGTAGTTTGTTTTTAACATTATTTCATCAGAATAATTCTTTTGGTACATTTCAAATCCATCTTTGATAACTCAACATTTATTGAATTAATCATGATAAAAGTTAGTACAATTATTTTCGTTTTGGACCCCCTCTTGCTCTTCCCCTCAACATGGAAGGGGAGGGGGGGGGGATTAAACTGCACATCTACATGACAGATTTCCTTTCTTTTTTT
Source organism: Riptortus pedestris (assembly GCA_019009955.1). Taxonomy (NCBI): domain Eukaryota; kingdom Metazoa; phylum Arthropoda; class Insecta; order Hemiptera; family Alydidae; genus Riptortus; species Riptortus pedestris. Next base: position 148,780,570 of record CM032229.1, on the reverse strand, counting down.
TTTTTTTTTTTTTTTTTTATTGTGTCTTTGATTTTATGCTTCTTGAGATTAACTAAGTTGCTTTTATTTTCAGGATATAGCTGCTCATATTAAAAAAGAATTTGACAAAAAATATAATCCCACCTGGCATTGCATTGTTGGTCGCAACTTTGGGAGTTATGTTACCCATGAAACCCGCCACTTCATTTACTTCTACCTCGGGCAGGTAGCAATCCTTCTCTTCAAGTCTGGTTAAGTGCGTGTAATGTTTGACTTCAAGAGGGCGCACAATCTTGGATCTCCTCTGCTAAATGTGTTCTATAAATATGAAACAAATATATATGTATAAATCTATCTGTCTCTCCCATCTCCTTTTCAGTGATCAGAAATAAATATATAATGGTTAAAACCTATATTCTTCAATGTCAGTCTTGCCCCTTTCCATAAATGTGCCATTCAGAAGAGAATTATCTATGTTAATGTTCTATGTTTATAAAAGATCTTCATTATAGAACTGATATTTTTTTAAGTTCAGTTTATTTTTTATTTTATTTTTGTATTTAAGTTAGATTAAGTGATGTTACTTATATAGTAAAGTGATAATTTCTTTTTGACTTAAATGTTTGTTCCTTGTTACTCATAAGTTGATTGAGAATTCAACTTCAGTCATTAGTGATTATGTTTGCCACTGAATTTTTATATATGTTAATTTTAAAATATAATAAAAGTGTTGAATAACTTTTATCTCACTTATGTCTTAAGTGTTTATTTACAACCCTTGGTATCCAAATCATTTGTTTGTATAAAATTCATACTTACAGACTTATAAATCTTCCTGGTTAAGAATAATTATATTACTACTAATAAAAAATTGTGTTCATTCATTATCTCAGTGTATTCCTCGTAAGACTTTGGTCTTTCATCATTGTAGATGTTTCTTCAGTTTTTTGCAGGTAGGCTACTTTCATTACAAAACACATCAAGTCCCACTTTCACATTATTAAATCATTATCAGGTTCTTGAGCAAGTCAATATATTGTTCTTTCTTGTTATTTCATGATATCCTCTATCAAAGCTCTCTACGTATTCATTTCACTGTTGCTACCTTTTCTCCATTAACTTCAATTTTATTAGTTTAAATTGGAAGGAAAAAGTTGAAGTCATATTTTTTTTTCTAAATATTAAATTAAAAATTTAAAAGTACAATTTTGAAAATTTTGCATTAATATCCTCATTTTCTACTTCTTCAAACAACTCATTTGACAATTAAGGCAAGACTCTCTTTTTGAATTTTCCTGACAAGACAATTTTGTCTTTCTCCAAGCATTCCTTTGACTTAAAGTGAGTGTAGTTATGTCGAATCTTTTCCAAAATCAGAATTCTCTATAAAACATTAAATCTACAAACCAGAAGGCTGGTGAATATATAAGATTAAAGATTATACTCAGCGTTATTACTACTCTTATTTTCACAGTATTGTGTTTGGGCATTAAAAACAGTAGGTTATAAGGGGCCAAATTATGGTTAGTAGTTCTGTCGACCATATCACTTAGATAATTGCCTAAAATGTTATACTTTTATTGATGATAATTTGGATTTTATATAGTCAAAGCTGGAGAAGATATTGACTGTGTTGTATTCAGTACTGCGAATAACATCAAGCTCATCGATATTCTAAGGTAGGTGCATAGTTTTTGAGTATCACGAATAAAATTTAAATTACCAGTTAGACTATTAAATATATAATTTGGCCACCATGTCTTGTACTCCTATCAAATCAAATAAATAACTATTTTGCTGCACTTCATTTGGAAGTGATAATGTCTCGGAACATAAAACGTTATAGAACAAGATAATTAATTTTAAGATGTTTTTATGTAAAATAGAAAAAAAAATCCTATACAATAGATATAGTGAAATTTGCAATTTTTTTTTTCACTCCCCCTTAGTTGATTTCAATCAAAACTGGAGATGCACGACTAGATGTTTGAACAGAATATGAAATTTCAACATTCCAAGAATAATTGTTTTTTGAGTTATGCAAGATACCTAAACACTGGCCTGCCAAACCTTGTCTAAATTTATCCAAGGAAGGTCAAAACTGATAATTTCGTTGAAATAAGAAAACTAAACTTTTGGGATTACAATATATCCTGTACTTTTTACAAGAAAGTAAGAATATTAACAAGTTATGTTTGTTAGGTCCTCTATATGAATTGGATTAACAAAATAGAGTGTAGCTAAGGATTAGAAAGACATGATGTAACTTCAATATATGTCTTTGTGGATAGGGGGAGTACAATTTGTAAAACCATAAAATTTTGAAAGTTTTACTTCTATCAAATGATGGTTGCACTCGGCAGTTAGGGTTGAGGACAGCAGGAATGAATATGATTTATATATATTTTTTAGCTGGTGGTGAGGATGATGAATCAGGTTAATCAGAAGTACTTTTTTGTGGCTCCTCACAATTTATTTCTTTACAACGCTTAGCGATTTCGAGAATGTTAGACCATCCTCAGAGTGGAGTGTCAGAGCATAGGGCGTGCCTACAGAATATTATTTACTGAAAAGAAACAGATTTCCAGCAGAGCATTTACCGTAAAGACCCCATAAAATATCTGTGTTGATGCGGAATGATAACATTAGAATCAAACTGAAGAATTGCTGGTGAGCAGAATATATTTAATTATGGACTCCTCTTAAACAGTAACAGCATATGACAGGTATAGGGAAGGATTTGATAGGTTCAATGGAAATATGGAATCTCTGAGATGCTCCTTTAAAGGAAGGAAAGGTTAGTATCAATGGTTTCAGTTGGCACCAAATCTGTCACAATGCATAGCTACAGCTATTTTCAGCTGATAAAAAGTGCAAAAATGCTGCTCTCCGAAAAGACCTGAAAGGAAAAACAATCCATTCATCCTGACAACCCTGATTTTATTCATAAGTGATAGTCTGTAAATCTGGCAGATGCAGGCAGTACCAGAAAAACACATGGGGTTGATAACACATTACTCCTGGCAGTAGAAATGTATGTTGGAGATTCTCAGATTATTTTTCTAATAATATTTCACAGATGTTTGTTTTACATTATTTCACAAGTTCAAATTCTTATACTAAATTAAATGTACAAAATTATTATGACCGAGTTATATCTATGTAGTGAAATTCTTTTTTCTAATTTGTTATTTATTAACGGCCATTTTTTTGCTTCTATGGCTAATTGGGCCTGGTTATCAACAGGCTACTACCCTTTTCTAGCCTGGGCGGACCTAAGGATTTTATTTAATGAGTTATTTTCAAATTTAAAATTATTAACTCAGTTTATCTTTTAGTTATTTTTGCCATGCTCTTGAAGATGTTTTTTATTATTTGTAGTATAGAATGGTAAAAAAATATCATGCATATTATAGATATTATTTTTGTTGACAAATATACCTACATATACATATATACCTTTGTTAAAGCAAACCAAAAGCACTATTGGCACATCAAATTTATTTATTTATTAACGTCCACTTTTTATTTACATCAAATTATGCACTCTAACATTTAATGGAAATGAATACAATTCATTTTCTCATTGTTGCACTGTACTTTGCAGGACTGGTAGCTGAATGACATTTAAACAATTTTTTTTTTTTTAATTTTTTATTTTCTCCAGGAAAGAAAAGTTCGTAACCTATAACTAATTAAATTGTTATTTATTAAGAAGTTACTTCTGAAGAGAAAAATAACCCTTAAAGAAACAAATGAATATTGATTATCAAGGTCTTTTGGTATTGGGGTGCCATAGAAATAATAAAATGCCAAATATATGTGGTTTGCTGTCCATAAGTAAAGTTTGTGGGGCTGTAAAGCAAAAAAGTCCGTCACGCAGGGGCTGCGTAAACTAAGCAGATTTCCCACGTGAAGCTATACAATAGAGAAATCTCTATACGAGAGCCGTCTCTCTATACGTTCGTTATCGGCCCACAATTAATAAAAAACAAATATCTCGGTTAATATTCAAGATAGAGAATAAATGTATAGAACAATATTTATAGTAAATTTAATTTGCAATAAGATTGATTCTGTACAATTTTTCGGTCCGACGTATAGTAACGGAGATATTTCGAATTTTCGAAAATCCTCCCCTATAAACCCCCCCTCCCACTGGTCCGATTTCAGCCGTTAACGAACTTGATCTTTCTTTTTCCATAAAACGACTAAATATCGAGTTCGGTAACGATCAAACAAAAATTGCGACCGCTAGAGCGGTAACAGACAAATATATAGATAGATAGATATATATATATATATATAGATATATATATACAGTTTTGAACGGACCTCATTTTCGTCATCTCCTGGGTAGGATCGATGGACATTTGAAGAAAAATTTCGAAAATTCCGTCATGAGTACAACCTCAATAGCTGATTTCCCTTAAGGGAAATCTGCTAAAATAAAACATCTTAAATACCTCCTAAACGTTAACCTGGGACAAATGTTATAATTTGTACGTCTCTTCTATAATAAACAAAATACTTCCTATCTTCTATTATGAAAGAAGAAATTTGCTACATTATGTTTCCGCTCCATCTTGTCTTGTATCTTGACCATTGGATTTGTCATAACCTGTGTATGCGCTCCCACCTGGGATTTTGATCGGACCTCATTTTAGCAGATTTCCTTTAAGGGAAATCAGCTATTGAGGTCGTACTCATGACGCGATTTTCGAAATTTTTCTTCAAACGTCCATCGATCCAACGCAAGAGACGCCGAAAATGAGGTCCGTTCAAAATTTTAGCAGATTTCCCTTGAGGGAAATCAGCTATTGAGGTCGTACTCATGACGCAAGTTTTGAAAAATTTCCTCAAATGTCCATCGATCCTACCCAGGAGATGACGAAAATGAGGTCCGTTCAAAATTATATATATATATATATATATATATATATATATATATATATATATATATATATATACATATTTGTCTGTTACCGCTCTAGCGGTCGCAATTTTTGTTTGACCGTTACCAGACGTCATATTTAAGCGTTTTACGTAAAAAGAAAGATCAAGTTCGATAAGGGAGGGGGGTTTAGAGGGAGGATTTTTGAAAACTCGAAATATCTCCGTTATTATACGTTGGATCGACAACTTTGCATTTGGATGGATGGGGGTGGTCAGCAGGAGTCGGCTACGTTCGGGACTCTCCGCCGAGAGCTAGTGCGGGCCGTTTCGGTTACTGTTCGTCCCTTGTGAATAGGTTTAGAGATTCCTTACTACTACTGTTGTTATTAGGCGGATTTCTCTATTGTAAAACTTCACGTGGGAAATCTGCTTAGTTTACGCAGCCCCTGCGTGACGGACTTTCATATATATGTGTGTGTGTGTGTGTGTGTTACCGCTCTAGCGGTCGCAATTTTTATTTGATCTTTATCAAACTCGATGTTTAATCTTTTTGTGTAAAATGAAAGATCGAGTTCGTTAATGGCTGAAATCGGACCTATGGGAGGGGGGGGGGGTTTAGAGGGGAGGATTTTCAAAAATTCGAAATATCTCTGTTAATATATGTCGGATTGCAAAGTTGTATAGAAACAATCTTATTGCAAATTAAATTTACTATTAATATTGTTCTATACATATTTTCCGTACAATGAGTATTAACCGAGATATTTGGATTTTATAGTTTTACGCTTTCAGTAAACCCCCCACTCCTACTATAGCCATATTAATAATAAGCTTTTATATCATGAACCACTTCATTATAAGTTTAAATACCAAATATTGTTTTTAACAAAGCTTTATTATACGAGATACATACTAATGCGTTCTGTTGACCCCCCCCCCTTCTTTTGTTCTTGAATTACTAAAATTTGAGTGATGAGATAAAAATGATTCTGATTCATTACATATTACAGCTCCAGCTATAGTAGTTTTCAATAAAATTACTATAACTTGTAAATTGACTGAAGGATTTCTCATTGCCGTTTGTATTATTCGCTTAACATTCACGGTAGTATTACGACTATGTAGATTTATCTATTGTAAACATTTGCGTGGGGAATCTGCTTAGTTTACGCAGCCCCAAGGTGACGACTTCTCGTCATCTACAGAGTAAGATCGACAAAAATTTGAAGATTTTTTTTCGAAAATCGCGTCATGAGTACATGTATTGCTCAGTTCTGCTAATAAAAACCATAAATAAAAATCAGGAGTTAATGTCATTGTAGTTTTTGTAAATAATTTTGGATTATAGTATAAGGGGCTTCAACATTGAAAGTCACTGAGTTTTAAAATTAAATTAGAAGTGTTTTCTTATTTCATCTCCTGGGGTAAGGACCATGTGAGTTACGCCCCTTAATACACTGGGTAAGCATTGAGTCGTGGGTTCGATTCCAGCAAGGGCAATAGGAATTTATTTGGTGAGGAACTGTCTAAAAATCCTTAGTCCCACCCTGTAGATAAGCCGTCCCCAATTAGCCAGCAGCATAAAACGGACATCAATAAATAACACAGTAATTTTTACGAATTTATTATTGACGAAGGTCGTTTAAATTTGTTCTTATTACTTTAAAATCCATCAAACATTGTAGAATATTTGTTTGATAAGGAATGCTTCAATGGGCTTGATTTATACAAATCGAAATTAGAGGCATCGCCTGGACTTTTAACATTAGGTACGAATGGTGGTTCAATTTTTCCATTGAACAGTGACACCCAGTCCATTTTATTAAACCACTTGTGTTCTTTGATATCAGCAAGGCCATTTTTGAGGTTACCATATCTTTTGCTGAGGTCTAATTGAAGTAAATTCATGATCAGATCTTCGAGATCTTTTGAAATATAGGGTGGGACGACGTACTTGCACGCAACAGTCTTTTCGTATATCTTTATTGGTTCTCTGGCGGTGAAGGGAGGTGCTCCTGTACCCAATTCGTAGAGAAGGACACCAAACGCCCACCAATCAACTGGTTTGCCATAGCCTTTGCTGAGGATGATTTCTGGTGCAATATACTCTGGTGTGCCGCACATGGTGTAAGTCCTTCCTTTCACGATTTTACAGAAGCCGAAGTCAGTCACTTTTACGTATCCTCGCTCGTCGACCAACAAGTTCTCGGGCTTGAGATCTCTGTATAACATATCGCAGTAGTGAAGATACTCGAAGGCCAATAAAACTTGCGCAGAGTAGAACCGAAGAAGTGATTCTTCGAACTTTTTCATTCTCCTCAGATGGCTAAACATTTCTCCACCTGCTGCAAACGGAAGAGCAAAGTACAAATAACTATTATCTTGGAAGAAATACTCCAAGTAGACTGTGAACGGATGGTTGAGCGACTGAAGTATTCTCTTTTCGTTTTTAACATGTTTTACCTGCCTTAATTTTACGATTGATTTTTTCTCTTGTACTTTAATGGCGTAATATTTACTATCTTTGTTCATATATGCAAGATACACTTGGCCGTAAGCTCCCCTACCGAGTATTTGTTTAAAAACAAATTCATCTTTCCCTAACTCCATGTTGCTCGACAGATCGTAAAGTGCCTCAAACTCGTTTTTGCCCTCTTCTAAGAAGTTGTCCCAATTAGTCATAGGAAAGACATTTCTCTTCCTAATACGATCCATATTCTATAAGATGCCTATAGATTTCCCCAATGAGCAAACTGGGTCCACTGAACCACAATCCAGAAATAGGTATATAAATACTAACTCGCTAAAACTCTAAAATATATTTTTAATTAATATTAGTCATATGATTTTCGTTCATATATTTGTTCTTTATTAACATCCACTTCATACTATTAATTGGAATGGGTAATCTGCAGGTAACTACGCCTTTGAAGCCAGAATGCGGCAAGGATGTTTAACGAGTTCGTCACTAAATATATTCCTATTGCTTAATCTCGCACGGTAAACCAAGAGTGGCTAGTTCGATTCCCGCCTGGGCAATAGGAATTTATTTAGTGACGGAATTCATTTAGTAAAATCCTTAGTCCCGCCCTGGCTAGAAAGGGGTGGTAACAAGTAGAGAACTAGTTAGCCAATTAGCCTTAGTTGCAAAAGGTGGGCGTTAATAAATAATTTTATTTATTGCCAAGTTGAAAATGGAACTCACAGTTTTAAGTTTGTCAAGTGAGATTATGACAACACCTTAACTCACATGGATAACCTGAGCCCCATTGAAAAAATGTTCAAATTTGTAAGACATTGGATTCAACATTTTACCACATTTTTTCAAGGTAGTTATTGTATACAGAAGGCATTGTCTTGAGCAAATTTCTCTTAAAAGACAATTATTTACCAGTTGAGTTTGCATTATTATTACGATTGTTGAACATTGTCTTAAAATGCCAATTAATTCGGTACTTTCCTGTTATCTGGTACCTGCGAAAAAATTCTTTCCTGTTATCTGGTACCTGTGAAAAAATTAATCGAACAATAACAACAAACATTGATTAATCAAATTAATCAAACAAAAACAACAAACATTTATTACTCAAATTAATCAAACAATAACAACAAACAATGATTACATCTGAGTTTCGGGTGGCCAGAAGTCACAAATTGCTTCTAACAGTGCTTCGAAAACATCGCAATCACCGACCAGCTTGCGCCACATAAACTCTGCCAAATAAGACTCTAAATGATGACGTGCAGTGCCTCGGTGCTTCTTGTTGCGCCACTTCGCTGATCCCCACATGCGTTCGACGGTCTGAGTATGGGCTCCGGACTCTGGACGTTGCATTTCCAGTAGATGCTTGCGCTGAAGTAAAGCTTCATCTTATGATTGTTCGGACAAATTCGTTCGACTGGCAAGATACCCTTTTCTTGGAGGAACGCGACGGCCTCCTCTTCGGTACGTGGCAAGTCAAAAATCTTCATGCTAAGCAACAAATAATCAAAATATCGGCTGGTTCCTATAAACAGCTCGGTACGTGGCAAGTCAAAAATCTACATGCTAAGCAACAAATAATCAAAATATCAGCTGGTTCCTATAAACAGCTGATTTAAAACATTCAGCAAGCTACATAAACAGGGTGGAGAAAGACAAAAAAAAGTTAGTTTGCAGGTACCAGATAACAGGAAAGAATTTTTTCGCAGGTACCAGATAACAGGAAAGTACCATTAATTCTATAGATGACGAAAATGACGTCCGTTAAAATTTACATTACACCTACATATTTTTTCCTGAAGTTAGCTGTTTACTAATACTCTCCAACCCCGCCCGGACTCATGCGCCATTCAAATACACTCATGGTACAGGACTTCGGCATAGTATTGGTTAGGAAAGCTCAATGAATGTTCCAGGCTGGGCAGTATGAGGTTGCTTATGTATTTTTTTTTTAAAAAATGTCCAGCTATTCAAAGACACTGGGTGCAATTGTAACGGGCTGTGAGACCCAACTGCGTGGTGTTAAGGGTATACTTTTGTATATTTTCAAAGGGTAGATCCAGACTTTAGGATGATAGTAGATTAAGTTCGGTTCCCGGAGGGGGGAGGAGGGGTTGATAGGTCAAACGAACGAAGAAGAAAACATAAGTATTCATATCCTTGTGAAAACTAGGTACATGCATAATTAAACAGAGTTAATCACATATTTAAGAAGTACGAAGTAGATGGAAGGAACCGACCGAAGGTAGGACCTTAGGCGCCAAAGAATGTTCTTGGCGAAACTCGTTTGGGATCTAGACTAGAATCTAGAAGGATCTAGAAGTCTTCTTCGATCTAGCCGCCCGGCCTTAGAAGGTCGCTTCTCCAGCTTGTCCCGAGAGTTAGTTTGTTCTCAGTTCTCTTCAAGTGGATAACAGTGCGTTCAGTTCAGCTTTAGTGAACAATACATTTAGTTTCGGCACAGTGTTTTATGTAAAGAACAGTGCAGTGCTCTTTCTGAAGATCAGTGCAGTGCTGTGTTTTTTGTGAACTTCAGTGATCGTCAGCTATTGTACTGTGCAATAAGAAGTGAAGTTATCAGTGCATAATGTGAGTAATAGTTAATGATTATTTACTAGTGCATTGTCAAATAAATTGTGCTGTGATAAAGCTTGTGCCTTTATTTTGCAATCCAAAAGAACTCTAATAAACAACGTTTATTATTTTTTTAATAAACGTAACAATATAAAAATAATTTAGGGGCTCAGGTTAGCCATATGCATTAGTCTTAATCTCACTTGGTAAACCTAGAGTGTTGTGTTCAATTCTCGCCTGGCATAGGAATTTATTTAGTGATGAACTCATTGAATAAATGTTCTAGTATACAACCCTCCCGGTACCGCCCGTTTCCGGGTAAATCCTTACAATCGCTCTACTTCACAACCATTTCACCCCCCCCCCCCATTTTACTCCCTTATAATAGAACGATACGTTCAGGAATATGGAAGCTATTATCACCCCCATAGGTCTATAGGGAGTGTTATTTTAGTTTTCAGAAGGTGTTCCCTATAAATAAAATCTTGATTGCAAATAATAAAGATTATTGTATTTTCATAAATGTTAAAAGAGAAAAATAATAATACAACTTTAGAATCATGAACACCGAAATATATAAATGAATTACGGTCCGCCAAGTAAAGTGAGAGGTTAATGTGAGGCTATCCTGCTGGCCGAGTTGGAGCAAAAAACAAAAGCTTGGAAGGATGCTTTCTTGCTGGCCAGTATCTCTGTAAAATATAATTGTTTTTATTCACGATACCGACTCATGTTTTTAAACTTCTTTTGGTCAATCCTGCTTCTTTTCAGTTGTGCTGGCTTGATGATGAAGAGTGGTGCTCGGCTGTTGTAGTTCGCAGATACAATAAGCTAAAAACAATAAACAGCGGTCTTCTCATGCAGGACACTAGCAACTGACTGTCTAAACTTAATTTTACGAGTTAGGTAACTAGGGCAGCGCGGCCCAGCTGCTACAGGTCTGATAGGCACAGGAAACCGAAGGCAAAATTGTTAATACCTAGGGCTTTAGATAAAAAAAAAAAATTACTTAGTTCCACTATGGCTAGTAAAGGGTGTAACCTGTAGATAATGTTTTAATAATTAGTCCTGGTAATAAAACATACACAAATCTTATATAAATTCTGTTTATCATTTTTAAGTACACAAGATAAACTGTAACTATAGAACACAAGATCAACTGTACATCCACCTAATACTACTTTAACAAAACATCCGCTTCCCTCTTCCTCTAATAGCTATAACCTTCCTTCCTTAACAGTGTAGCCACATACAACCCATCCCGATTTGCCTCAGTAGCACAGAGTGGGCGATAGTAAATAACAAAATATATATAGTTTTATAAAATAAATCATCATGATCTAAAGGCTACGCCTTCTAGTTACAACCATTGTATTCTATCGGAAGCTTCTCTTTTCATATTACAATACTCACCTAAATCCATAAGATGCTTGATGTCTTCAAAATAGGATTTTCTAGGCCTTCCTCTTCCCCTACGCACAAGAACCTTACCTTCAAATATATATGTAATGAAGTCGCTGCGCCTTATGATATGCCCAAGACGTTGTACTCTCCTTTTTTCCATGGTCTTGATAAGGCTTTTGCTCTCATTTACCTCAGTTAGAACTTCCATGTTGGATTTTTGTTTAGTCAAAGTTGGTCTACGCCAGATCCAAATTTTCATTGCTTCCAACCTATAATATTCCCTTTTTTGGAGAGTCCAACTTTCGCTCCCGTAAAGCAGTACACTCCATGCGAAAGACAGCAAACATTTTTTTGATATAAATTTTTACATTATTGTCACAATAATTCAGTGGATTTAAGTTTATATCGTGGACTGTGATTTTGTAAATCTTAATAGTATATTTTTTTGCGGTGTCGGCTGTTCATAAAATGTTCCTTTAAGTAATACCAATTACTTCATTTAAGTAACTGTAGTACTGTAGGTTTTATATTCACTACTGTTTCATCAGGTCAAGTTCAAAGTGCATTCAATACATTTGAAAAGTTGAAGATCAAAATTCAAAATACGACTCATTTAAAATTTATAAAAACTTTGCTCTTAAGAATAGAAATAGAGAAAATATTTCCAACATAAAATAAATAGTTTAATGTAAAAATTAATAATGTAAAATGAATACTTTTAGCTTTTCGAGTTAAATATAACGAATACCTATTTAATAAAGGAAAAATAAATAAATAAAAACATAATGTCGAGAAAAAAAGTAGGCGTGCCGTGACCAGGATTCGAACCTGGGTTATTGCGGCCACAACGCAATGTCCTAACCACTAGACGATCACGGCTATACGGCCTTGAGATTCTACTGCCAAGTAACCTGTAGACACTGACAATTTAGTAGGGATGAAATTAATTCAAAGTTTTAGGAGTTTTGTTTCATATTTCTGATGCATTAATATTTATCATAGTCTAAGCACCTAAGAAAAATTAATTATGCCACATGAGCTTAGGTATTATGCATAATAAAACAAATATTTTGAATACCATATTAAAAAATTGAATTTTTGTCTTATTAAACCAATTTTTTTTTAAATGAGGAAATGATCGTTCATAAATAATAAACAGTATATGTATACAAGAAATAAAGAACATCATGGCTCCATGTAGACTATTATCTTAAATAAATGTGTTCTAGATTATTTTTATGCCAACAGAATGTTGCCTGGCAATTATTGGTTAATTTAATTTTTTTGTCTGGGGTGGTAAGGCCTGCTAGGGACCTTTTTCGGGTTTTCTTTTTCTGTTCTAATGTAGGCAGTTGATGAAGAAACCCACACATTGGTATAGGGCACTCTGGGGAACAGGTCTTATATATATTATCAGGAATCTTCCCACCAAGTTGTTAATTTAAGCACAAGGCCTTTCGGCATGTGCCATTAAACATCAAATCTATTCTATATTTCTCCCTCAGTAATTGACCTATGTAACCAGGATTTTAAATGTAAGTTGGACATAAGATTATTAGTGACTCGGTAACTCAAAGATAATGAGGTTTACCGAAAGCTTAAATAAAAAGAAACTCTGTTAATATTCGAGTTAGAGAAAATAAGCATGGACAATAGAAAATTAAATTTTCAACAAGATTAGTTTACATTTTTCGATCCAACTCATAACAATGAAGAAATTTCAAAATTTCCCCTCTCCCAGGTCCGGTTTAAGCCATTACCAAAAGTAATATTTAGTTTAAAATAATTATATATGGAGTATGGTATTGATTAAATAAAAATGATAATTAAGTCCACCTAAAAGCTAAATTGATTGTCTCACATCGAACATATTGGCAGGTATTTCACATGGTAAAAGTCCAATGAAAATAATAATTGGTATTAAGCTTGGAATAAAACGTTTCATGATCTACTGACTTGTTATTAATCCGAGATGAGTAGAAGTGAGTACTAAAGGCTCAGAATAAAAAAATACAAATAACTCTGTGTACAAATATTTGATATACAAAGGACCAAAACGTAGGAAATAATTACGAAACAGCAAATAAATATATCCCAGACAAAATTACATATGTCTGAAGGTTGCTCAGAAAAATTACTTCCTGTAAAAAGAATTTCTTCGAACAAGGTTTAGGCCTGTAAATATAACAAATCTCTGCCAGATCTACTTGCAAAAACTGTAAATAGGTTAATGTATATTTCTTTGTCATGTATTACATTTTGAAACATATTATTTAAATTTCTTATACTCGTGTAACTATACAATTTTTTTTAATTTACCTTAGTTTCACATGAGCCAAGTCAATGGTCATTTGTCCAAATTCTTAATTAAAATTTATTTCCAATTGAAAAATTTAGCTAATGGCAGTTCTTAAAAAACTTTATAGTTTTAGAATGCCATGAGACACGTTTATGTATTACAAATGGCTCAAAAAACTGGTCGTAACACTGAGAAATGTGGTCATAAACTTTATTATGCTGGAGTCAAGGAGTATTAAAATTAAAATGAATCCCAAGCAAAAATGTCTTAAACAAAATACAAATAATCGAATTTAATAGCACAAGATTTTATTGTTTGAATAAATGAGGAAATTGAAATGTGCAAACCAATACTTCACAAATAACGGTAATGAATATTGTGTTTGTGTCAACAAATTATTTAAGATCATCTGATTGAAATAATAATGTGCTGTGTGTAAATACTCAATTCAAGTGATTTTACTTAGTGACAGACTTACTAAGTATATTCCTCTATAAAAGAGAGGAACCTGTGTATCCTATCTTTATCAGCCTTACTAACATAGAGTGTGTAAATTAATAAAATCTGTTATGGTCACCATTTAACTTTCTTTTACTCCTATTAAATTAAAGTAAAAAAATGTTTTGCTGCAATCAAAGAAATTTCATTCAAAGTTGTTCCAATCTGTCAGATCCAAATACGTTACAGGATATAATTTATAGATCTTTTTATTATGGTAAACAAAAAGATTATATGCAAATCTTCTGTACCTCTAATAGGTTGAAAGAAATTTGTGATGTTATTTTGACCCCCCCCCCTAAACACTCCTCCCTTTGTTGTCCTTAGTTCATTTCAAACAAAATGGGGCCCAGCTGTTTTTGAGCTATAAGAGATATACTGAAGCTAGGTCAAATGCAAAAAAATTTACAGTTGGTGGGTCTTCATCTAAGGATGGTCACAGCCTGAGCTCACTGTCTAAATAGAAGGGAGGAGGAGATAATGGAATAAAACCATCATCATTGGAGTTTTGCAAGCATATTGATTCTGTGTGGACTCAAATATGACCTCTGAAATTTTGATGGCTGGTATTGAATCTGGCGTTGTATGGCCAGCTGACGGTAGTTGAGTGGACAATTGTCTGTATTGTATCTAACATAGTGATAGGTCATATTATTGTAGACTTACCTGATTATATCTGGATCCAACTGGACAAAATTTCCATTGTGTATAAAATCTCATCTTGTTTGTCAGGTCTCCAGTTGGCCTGTCCCTTTTGTTTTGGGTTGCAATTGAGGAATCAAGGGCATATAGGCTGGATTTTAATCCAGACAAGTACCATTCCAAATGGTAAAGCTTAACGAGGATCAGATATAATGAGGGTAGGAACATATTGGTACGATTCATATGGCTGAGATCTAGAAGTATCTTCCAGTGAGGTTTAAGTTTGGTTGGTGTGATAGGTTATTACGTTTACTTGATGGTTATCATTCACTGAGGCTCGAATAACATGCACTTTTAAGTCTAACCAAAGGATGGATCAGCTAAGGGCGTTCCCCTCCTTGATTTTATTCCGTAGGTTCCTACTTTCAGGAGTTATTGTTATACACCCCTCCCCTCCCGATTTGACATTCAGGATTAAGCACATTAGGCGATGGCTAAGACTTCCCAAGAATGTTATGTGCACTCATTCACTTGCTTGTCAATGCTGGGAATTATAAGTGTTAGGAGTAGGATGAGGAAAACGAGTATCCTGTCCGTGCTTGACTTACCTGAGATTTTCAATTCCTGATGGAGTGGGAGAAGAGTGGAAATCAGCTATTGAGGTTGTACTCTTGACACAATTTCGAAAAATTTCCTGAAATGTCCATTGATTGCATCTAGATAATGAAAATGAGGTTCATTCAAAATTATATATATATATATATATATATATATATATATATATATATATATATATATATATAATTTATATATATATATATATATATGTTTCAATAATTCTTAATATCTCTGTTATTATGCATTGGATCGAAAAAATTTATAGAACCAATCTTATTGCAAATGTAATGTTCTATAAATGTTGTTAATACATTTTTTCACGACTTTATTATTAACCGAGATATTTGCATTTTTTAGTTTTCGGCCTTCAGTAATCCCCCACTCCTTCTCATGTCATTTTAACAATAACCTGTTATATTATCAAGCACATTATATGAAGCATAAATACCAATTATTATTCTCATTGAACATCTACATTATGAGGTAAATGCAAATACAAGACACACGTGAGAAATTTGCTTAGTGAACGTAGCCTATGTATGAAGGACTTTTTTTGATTGTCTGTTGATAGTGTTGATCTGATCAGGTTTGCACTCCAGAAGTGTTGTGTCATGGATTTCTTGAAGTGTGACTGCCTTTTGGCAAGGATTATCTTGACTTTGTGAAAATGGATACAGGGTCACTGCCTGTCAGGATGACAGGAGGCGTAAGGAGGATGAGGCTAGAATGAAAAAAGTTTCATTGACCTCTGTGACACCATCTGCTCCTGTCGTGTAATATTCAGGAAGGAGACATAATATGATATTCATACTATCAGAAGTAATAGCGATAATAACAAATGTACACACAAAAAAATCACACATTTCTAAAACCAAAAAGACTTTATTTACAGTAATTTGTTACATACATATTAAATAATTTATCCACAGAATATTGAAAGCGAATCAGTGTTTCAATAATAACTATTTTGTTTTAAAGGACTATGAATTAGAATGGAGCTGAAATGTAACGAAAAATGGAATTAAGACCGACACCGTCAGAAAATAAACAGTGTCTCAAACTTATTACAAGACAAAAATAACATCATAAACTTCTTTATACATTAACACTTTTTTTCAACAGTGCAGAATAGAGGTAATAATATTATCATAAATATAATCTGTACAAATTATGTATTCTTATATATATACTATATATATGTGTATATATACTATATATATACTAAATATTTTAAAATAATGTAACTGTTTATTTCACAAAAAGGGAATGAGGAAAGGAGGAAGGAGTAGGAAGAGGGTGGGAAATTGATGAGGGAAGATTATCTGGGAGACTTGAGGAAATAGAGCATGGGTGGGAGGGGCCTGCTAGTGGCTTTGGCTTTCACATTATCAGTCTGTTATCACAGTCAGCCTCGAACATGCTCCACGCCCTCTACATCCAACAAATATAGAAAAAGAAAAACAAAGGATATTTCCTTTTATTTTGTCGTCTGATATACACAAATCCCACAGCAGTAGAAGAACGGAGTCCACTGCAAAATAGGAAATACCATTTATACACACAACCACCTGAAAATGAAAAATTAAATACGATTAATATCTCAATGTAATAAGGCTAATCTACTATAGGAAAAACAAGTTACTTTTCTATGTTGTAATGAATCTGACATTGCATTACATAAACCCATCATAAATGACCATATATTTCACATCCTGAATAATGCCAGCACAGAGCACATTAAGATTATTATTTATGAATACTTAAATGTATAGTTTTTTACCTTTAAATAAGAGTTACATCCAATTCAGAGTTAAGTCACCATATACTATAGTATTTTAGTAGATAATGCGGATGGATTTTTATAATAACATTCACAACTCTTAACGTCGATACACTAATTAATAATATGGATGAATTTCGATAATAATTTCCCGTTAAATACACTTTTTGAGCATATTTTGATCGACGGCGGGATCAATGGGCAACATCGGAAATGCCTACGTATAAGGACGAAGTCGCGAAGGGTTAAAGACAGTCATATCTCAGATTCTCTAGAGGAAAAACGTTTGTCAGTGGGACCTCATTAATCCTTCAGCATCCAGCCTACCTTAGCCAGGACACTTCTCACCTGCACTATCTCTCACGGCAGAGTCTCAACTTCTATAATAACAGCTAAGTGCTTTAATTCTAATATAGTATAAGTAGAGATGTGTCCCCCACTATATTATTAAAAGGTGCCTCATTTTTATTTTATATTTATTATTGGTGAAGATTTAATTATAAATGAATTTATATATATTTAAATTTTGAATAGAGTCGATTGTTGGTGAACCCTTCCTAAATTCTTGTTAGTGATTTGGTTGTGGGATTTATCATCTCTTACAGCTTCCACTGCCTATCGCTGCAGCTAGATCGCAACAATGTAAAGCTGCTATCTTGTCATTTAACAGTGGGTTTGCATTTTAATAAAACATTTGATTCCTTATATAAGAAATATTACTATAAATGAGGAATGCTCACTAAAAGTAGCTCATTTATTCTTTGATAGGGTAGTAGTTAGATAGGTGTTTTGATACTGAATATTTATTTTATGTTGTATCTTCATAGTAATTCATATAATTATACATCCTATTATATTAAACTTAGCAACATTATCTATCCCGGGATCCAATATTATTGTGCCACTTTAATTTGGCTTAGAAGATTCCATGCAA
This sequence comes from Riptortus pedestris, assembly GCA_019009955.1. Classification (NCBI taxonomy): domain Eukaryota; kingdom Metazoa; phylum Arthropoda; class Insecta; order Hemiptera; family Alydidae; genus Riptortus; species Riptortus pedestris. The sequence continues at coordinate 148,762,464 of CM032229.1, read as the reverse complement.
TGTATATCAGCTGCTGACTGGATTACAAAGTTTTTGTGGATTACAGTTAGCCTTAAAAGCAACTGATGCCCTTAATATAGATAATACCAAAACATATAAAAAGGTACAATGATTGTAACCATGCTTATCAGTAATAAAACTTCTTTTCTAAGCATGCTGTTATATTTAATGAAACTTGTACTTAATGGCTTTAAGCATACACATTAAGTATTTTTTTTAACTAACCTACGACGGAAGGTCAACAAAAAAATGAAAACCTCAGATGATTATTAAAATCATTTTTATTTCTCTACTAGTTTCATGTCCACATGACGACTCATCAGGAAAAATTCTAATAATTCTAATACAAAAAAAGTCCGTCACGCAGGGGCTGCATAAACTAAGCAGATTTCCCATGTGAAGTTATACAATAGAGAAATCTTCATATGAGAGACTAACAGTTACAGAAACGGCCAAACTAGCTTTTGGCGGGAAACTCACTCGCCCGTTAACCGTCCACATTTAATAAAAATGAATGTCTCGGTTAATATTCAAGATAGAGAATAAATATATAGAACAATATTTATAGTAAATTTAATTTGCAATAAGATTGGTTCTATACAATCTTTTGATCCGACGTATAGTAACGGAGATATTTCGAATTTTCGAAAATCCACCCTCCCACTGGTTCGATTTCAGCCATTAACGAACTTGATCTGTCTTTTTGCCCCCTAGAGCGTTAACAGACAAATTTGCATACATATAATTTTGACCGGACCTCATTTTCGTCATCTCCTGGGTAGAGTCGATGGACATTTGAAGAAATTTTTCGAAAATCGCATCATGGGTACGACCTCAATAGCTAATTTCCCTTTAGGGAAATCTATATATATATATAATTGTAACCTCTGTCTGTACATTGATTTTTTCGCGAAATTTCACGATAACTTTTCGTTTCACATGTCATAGACACCATAACTACATTTTGTTTCTTTCGTGTGTTTGTTTGTTACTTTTTCACGCATAAACGGCTGAACCGAATTTTATGAAACTTGGTATGTATATTACTACTAGCCCAACTTAGACTTTAGGCTATATTAATATTCTCTAAGACGAACAGGAGTGGGGGTTATTATAAGGGAGGCCTGAAATTAAAAATAGCGATATTTCGTTTCCTATTGCTTTTTCAGCAAATATGCACATAACAAAAGTTGTTTATTTTGTAATTTAGAGTAACTTTTGTTCTATGCACTTTTGCCGCACACGGAAGTATAAATGAGTTATACGCTAAAAACTATAGCGGGAGTCCACAATTTTATTTGGCACAAAAGACTCAACCGAACTAAACCAAACTCGCTATGTGAATTAATACTAACGATTTCCTTATAATAAGCCATACTAACATTTCTAGGGACGGGCAGGAGTGGGGGTTATAAGGGAGGCCTGAAATTAATTATAGTGATATTTCGTTTCTTATTGGGGTTTCGGCAAATATGCACATAACAAAAGTTGTTTATTTTGTTATTTAGAGAAATTTGCTCAACACTTCTTTTCAATATGAACTACCAGGTACTTCACCTGAAAAAAATTAATTCAAATGTATGTCAATATTTTCTCCTTAATAATTCAAATCTATGCATAATGCACAGGAGACGGGAAATATGACAATATACAGGACAGTGAAGTCTTACATAAAAAAATAATTTTATTATTAACAAATGCCAACAACGGGTATTAACCCTAAACACTGGAACAAAGTGTGCAAAGTAAAGCCTTGCCAAAAATATACCATCACCATTCAGCCTCAAATGAATTCCCGAGCGAAGCCGGGTATCTGAGCTAGTTTGCTAATATAACTAAACTAACAGCTACATCGTTCTATAGGAACTCCCATTAGCTGAGCCAGTCAGAGAATAACTTTAATAAGTATTTTTTATTATGAATTAAATCTGAATTATAGCAGAACAATCTCTGAAATTACCCACTAACATTTTCAGTTATTTATTTGATATCAATAAACACTTTTGTTTTTGCTTAAAATTTAAATGAGAATTAAAAAATCTTTTAGGATATTAGTGTGTTTGAAAACAATGAATAATGGCTATAGCTATGATTTTGGTATTCCTATTATATTATTTCAATTTCGTGAGAAAGACAACATTATGAAACGTGTTAAAGTGTTATTTGCTAAAATGAGATTATTTATAATGCTTAAGAATGAAGATATGATAGCCTAACAATAATCTTCCGTCATAGTGTTTAGCAAATATCAAACATGCTAGGTGACCTTACACTGTAGTAAAATGGAGAGTACAATATAGAGTGAACATAAATATCATGAGTTCAGCACACTTAAAAGATTAACTTACTAAGAACATTTAACAGAGATTGGAATAAGTAACCCCTAAATAGACATTGGTTATACCAAGATACATCAGTGAAGCATCTGGAATCACAGTTCCAATTAAGAGGAATAATGTATGTAGGATGAAAAATTTGTTGGCTACGCTTCCACTATAATAATTTATTAAAACGGTAGAGCGCTTTCGATGCTGTGCATCATCGTCAGTGCCCTGTTGACAATTATTATTTTAATTACATTTCTATTAAAATATTTTAGATACCATATAACAATAAAAACTTATCTGTCTTAGAACTAAATAACATATAAAACTTTTCATATATCAACAATTTTTATTAAATTAAGTGGGTACAGGTAGGACATTAAAGCTAACTGAAAGAAAGACTTAAACTTGACTATTTAAACAAAGAAGAGAAAGGGGAACAAAGGAGAAGAGAGCAGGGTCTTACCGAAGGTTTTCGGTGTTGACCTGACGGCTCTTGGAGCTAGACTGGCTTTTTATCACAGCTAGTTGAGATAAGGAGGCAATTGATATAAATTTGCATTAACATTAAAAATTGCATTGACTTTAAAATAGCTTTAATGTCCTACCTGTGCCCACTTAATTTAATAAAAATTGTTGATATATGAAAAGTTTTATATGTTATTTAGTTCTAAGACAGATAAGTTTTTATTGTTATATGGTATCTAAAATATTTTAATAGAAATGTAATTATTATTTTGTGTGTCAACAGGGCACTGACGATGATGCACAGCATCGAAAGCGCTCTGCCGTTTTAATAAATTATTATAGTGGAAGCGTAGCCAACAATTTTTTCATCCTACATACATTAGAAGTCACTTCCACCTGCCAGAATACCAACTCAGAATAAGAGGAATAAAATGCTTAACACAGAAAGACAATATTTGCATCTATTTTTTTCTTTGAAGAAAATCCTATAACATCAATATCATACCTAAATTCCCTATTTATGGAAAGTACAGTGCATTTCTCATAATTCATATAAGTCCCCAATCTAATAATATATTAACTTACTGCTTATGTCAGAGCCTTAATCTTAAATTTTCATTTCTAATAACCCATTGACATTGATAAATGAAAAACTATTTGAAGATATCATTAGCAGATAATAAGCTTCATATAGAGAGAAATTCCCTTCTTTAGAATGAAAATATTGTTGCGAAAATTAAATAATGAAGAGAGTCGCGTATTTGGAAAGTGTGACATAGATCAAAACAGCCGACAGAAAGTTCTAGCCTTGACTAGTACCTCCCAGCCAGGCGTCAAGGGGTCCAGACAATTCCCCTTTGATGTATGCCGACAAGCTATATAAAAAGAGCGGCCAGCTGCGAGCCAGTCAGTTTTATTCTCACCTGTCTTGATGTTCACATCAGTGCTACAGTGCGACTTAGTACAGTGCGGTAAAGTGTTTTTATAAGAACAGTGTTGTGCCGTGACTGTAAGTAACAGTTTAGTGCCGTGTTTAAGACAGTGCAGTGCCGCGAAGTAAAGGACAGTGCAGTACCGTCTTGTTGTGAATTTCAGTGACTGTGAGTGAATTATTGGACTGTGTAATCTGAAGAACAGTGACGCTATCAGTCTATACTGTGAGTAGTAATTAAGAATAATTACCAAGTTTATTGTGCATTATCCAAATAAATTGTCCAGTGATAAAAACTGTGAAACTTGCGAGTATTTAATTTTGCAATCCAAAAGAACTCTTATTAAAAACGTTTATTACTGGTTTTGGTATAAAAAACGTAACAATATAAAGTATGCTCTGTAGTTGTCAAATAATCTAGAATGTCATGATTCTAATAATAAATAAAGAAAGAAAGAAAAATATAGTACCTGTTTTTTGATGAAAACTTCAAGCAACATAGGTGTACGTCTTCCTAAAATGAGACAATTATTAAAATTTACAACAACTGAGCCAAAAAGAAAATCATTTTAAGAATTTGAATTTATAATCTGGTAATATGTGGTGTATTGAAATTAACTATATTGATAATGGAAGAGGTAATTGATTTCCAGGAATATTCTTGAAAAATTGCAGGAAAGTCATATAAAGGTTCCCCTTTTAGTGGCTAATTTAAACCTTTCAAGAATAACATTTATGTGATTTAAATCCTCGCTAACTAAAAGATATTACCAAAAAGAATTTTATAAATGAACCAAAAGTGCCCGTTAGTTTTAGACGAAAGTGTGCCGTGATTTATACAAAGCCCAGTTCAAATGATGAGAAAAAGTCCCTGATTCTGAATATGTATATACTTTTACAGGGGCAAGATGTGAGGCAATTAGTCTTTCAAGCCTAAATATGGCATTTGCAGAACGATGTAAAGATTAGCAACTATCAGTCACAAAAAAAAATTGTTATAAGGAATGCTCATCATTTCATTTTCTTATAGCCAAACATAAATACAATAAAAATTCTTCTTAAAGAGTGCAAATTGGGTATGTGAAGGTTAGCTAAATGAACTCTTTTTTAAACACAACCTCTCAAAAAGTATGGCCGCCATGTGTTATGGTAACTCCCAATCCCGTTCAATTAAAGCCTAATATTTCACTTTCAATACGTGTTAAAATTTTAGGAATGTTTTATATTATTTATAAACCTGTATATCATTTCTGTATATCACTAGTTTTCAGTTTATGATATAGATATCTGAGAATTGAAATGTAAAATCTAAGAAGAGAAGAATCACTTAGTTCATTAGAAGTCACTTACATATTTAGATCAAATCTGCTGCAATTTTTGTTATCTTAGCCTCAGCTATTTCTTTCTCCCGTTTTGTTTACTATAGTTCTTTAAATTAAGGGTTTATAGTAAAGTATCCTCTTAAATACATACAACATTATGAAAGAGGCTCTGTAATTGCACTTTTGTAACAATATTTAGGAGAGCAAGGAATATAAGAGGTACAGAATGAGAAATGACAAACCTATCATCTGACGTTCTTGCCAGATATTCCCTATCGATTAAGTTTTCTATCCTCTTCTTAATGACAACTGGGGAAGGGAGGAATCTTATTCGCAGCTGCTCAGTAACTTCTGATACAAGGACATTATGCTGAAAAACAAAAATAAAAAATTAAACAAATATCTTCATAAGTCATAAGTGAATAAAACTGGATAAATATTAACATACAGCCATGTGTCTGCGAGCTTTCATTATCCTCACAATTGCAGCTTCGATTTCATGCTTCCTGTCTTCATCGACCTTACTCCTTGTGTCTCTTCTTTCTGGCTCAGATTCACCTTTGGCAGCAACGGTCTGGATCTTTACTCTGTACAGGTAACATTTCTATAAATTAAAAACTTACCTGAATAATAAAATAAAATTTTTATGGCTTAAGGCTACTCTGGTTGATCCCCTTTTTCTATAAGAATCCTCCACTAGAATGGGGAAAAGAGAATATACGTCGAACAGTCTCTTGGGATGACTAACAATTCTGACTATATTAGATCTCATTCACAGGCAGGGTGACTGGTTGAACTGAGCACTAACCCCTCAGGAACAATAAGGCTCATCAGTCTACTGGAGACCAGGTCTTCCTCAATTAACATGGGCTCTACAGAGTTGAAAACTTTCTATGTAAAACTCTGATCACGAATGCCAGAATACTAGAATTAAATCAGAACATGTATTGTTTCTGGAATAAAATATTATTTTGGTTACTTTCAATTTATATTGAGAAATAATATTGTCCCCTTTTTGTCATTGCGACAAGCAAACCCCATAGCACATATAATGTGATGTGGTACTGATCAATGGTCTCTGGAAAATGGAGACAACTTAACTTCCACTATGACATGGCTTATAATCTTGCTGTAACCACTACCAATTATTATTAATTATTAAGTTCGAATGCTGATGAATTGTCTTATCAAAATAAATTTTTAATTTTATTCTTCTTATTCTGGACCCAACATTTTTACAAGTTCTTCATAGTTTCATGGGAAGGCTCACCAATAAAAAACATTTTTCTTCGCTCAAACTTTATTCATACTGTCCTACAAGTTTCATGGCCTAAATAACAACTCTTCAGGGGCTTTCCATTTCTGAAATGCTCGTTTCTCACTTACGTGCATTTGAGGATTCACCAATATAAGTTCCATTACAGGTATTCCAGCTTATTTCGAATATATTATATTTAGATTTTGAACCTATAACTTTATCTTTAATTCTAGTAATTTTTTTAATTGATTTTATTGTTATATTTACAGGCTATATTACATACCCCATTGCAAATTAGTTTCAGTTTTCTATATGTTTGTGGGTGATGGTTGAATGAATAGAACGGTTGTAATTTTATTTTGTCCAAGTTCTCTTTTAATTGTTTTTTTACTATTTTGCAATAAAATGTGATTATTAAGTTTATTATTTTTTCTAATCTGTTTGTGATTTATCAACACTAAGAAGTCTGTTATTGGTTTTTTGAAGCTTCTTTTTTTTTGCTATTTATCATCTGGTCGATCACATCTTCCCTGTTTCTCTTATTATTTTTATTTGTTTCTAATTTTAATTCCCCACTTGTTAGCTTTTGCTTTTTTATTATTCTATTTTCTTCCAAATTGTCTAGGAAAAAATTCGTGTTTTTTTTCTTATTACGTACATCTATATCAGAAAAGAAAAATCATTAGTAAATTTAAAATATTTGGATTAAATTTGTTTCCACGTTTTTTGATTTGGAATAAATGATATTCTTATCTGTTTTTTTTTAATTCCACTCTTTATTATTTTTCAAGGTTAACTATTTTCTTTAAACAGTAATCTAGATTTATGTTTTATCTCCTCAAAATATTTTGGGGATGTTCTCTTCAATGCTGTCCAAGATCTACTATAAAACAAATTCCTTTCAAAGCTTAATGGCTGGTTAGAGTAAAAATTAATCATTCTTGTTGAATGATACATCTTGGTAAACCACTTAAAATTAATGAACTTATCTGTTTTTTTTTTTAATTCCATGTCTAAAAATTGTAATTTTTACACCCGCTTCAACCTTTTTAGTGAAATGAATATTATTATGTTTACAATTAAACTTTACTAATAATTTGTCAATATTTTTTTTGTTTATAAATAAAATTATATCATCAAAATATTTGTACAAAAATTTCACTATCTCATAAAAATTTGTATAAAAATAAAGTGGTTATCCTGAGCAAATGGTTTCAAATCTTTGTCAAATAATTCAGCCAGTTTGTGAAATGGTGCCTCACAACCACTAGCTATGGGACAAAATGTTTTTTGATTTTTTATGGAAACAATTATTATAATAAAATGTTTATCCTGTTAGTATAAAAAGAGATACATTTATCTAAACTGATTTATTTTTGGAATCTTTTATAGGGTTAACATCCAGTCACAAACTGGCTAAATTAATTGGCAAAGATTTGAAACCATCTATTTTTATCATATCACAAATATTCCTCTTTGAGAAATGTTCACCCAGTTATTGTAGCCTTTTAAAAATTATTACAGCATTCCAAGAGTTCAAGTATAAAAAAAAAAGAAAACATACTAAAATACAGACCTGTGGAACTTCGAAGTAAAGGAGTCATTGATGTAAAATAAATGTGACGGTTCAATGTCCTTAGTTTTAGGAGATTTGATGAGAATCCTCTGAGTCGGTTTCCCCATTGCCAATGACTGTAACGCCCTGATGAGATCTTTCTCAGGAATAGCAGTTTCACTCTCTATTTCCTGTAATTTTTAAATGCTCGATATTGTAATTTAAATAAAATAGACATATGTATGAATGAAAGCTAATAAGTAAGGAATACAAACTATTATGGAAGCCTGAAAAAAATAAATATAATGGAAGACAAAACTACAGTCTTGGTCACCATCGTATAAGAAGAAAAAATAAAAATACTAATTCGATTTAATAAAATCAGTAACCTTATGAAAAAGATCCAAATAAATATTGTTTACTTATTGTAAAATGACATTTTTAGTTTTACAGAGCAAAATTCACTCCAAATGGAATCTAAAATAGTTTTCACATTTCAAGTGTGTAATTGCACATTCATAAAGTCCGTCACACAGGGACTGCGTAAATTAAGCAGATTTCCCTCGTGAAGTTTAATAATACATAATCCCAGATTCTGCTAACAACACCACCTTGAATATTAAGTGAATAAATGCAAACGGCAATAAGAAATCTTTCCCCTCCCGGCGTGAAGTGACTCGTATGTAAACAAATGGGTCTGCCAACGGCTCACCGGAAAGAAAAACAATTACTGAAACATATCAGAATATAACATATTAATTTTACTATAGTACTATATCTAGTACTGTAATTTATAATAAATCACAATAATTTTTATATCAAATTTTAGTAGTCCAAGAATTTAAGACAGGGGGGGGGGGTCACAAGAACATATTTGCATGTATAATAAAGGTTGTCATATAATAAAGGTTTCTGGAAAACAATATTTGGTATTTAAGATTCGAATAATGTTGTTTATTATATAACAGAGAATTGTTTATATGACTAAGTAAAAATTTAAGTGTGTCATATTTATATAATAATAATCAATATTAAAACACACCAATGAAACTTCCATGATAGATCACAGAAACAGTACAATCTCAAATTTCATAAATTTTAAGAAATAATAAGCCAATATAGTATATTAAATGGATACAAAAAAAACTTGCAGAGTAGGGTTCAGATTAGCCGTGTGAGCTACAGCATTGGTTTGAATACATTTGGATAAGCTAGTCATGGGTTCAATCGATGTGTGGGAGATAAGATGAAGTTACTTAAAGAAATCCTTAGTTCCTGGCTAGAAAAAGGAAGTAACCTGTTCCGACTAACCATAAAGACGAAGGAGGTGTTAAATAATAATTAAATTTATATAGGCCCCTCCTTATCACAACCTTGTTAACAGAGTTACTTAGACAATACAAATAAATCTTTAATGCCAAAAATAATATATTCCCACATACATTACCATCAAAATTTAGAACTAAAATTACTATCTGGATATTAAAAAGTCTGTCACGCAGGGACAGGGTAAACTAAGCAGATTTCCCACATGAAGTTATATAATAGAGAAATCTCCATACCGGTAACACTTAACACCGTGAGTAAATAAAAACGGTCATGAGAAATCATTCAGTTAATTTTAATAAGCTGCCAAATAATAAAAATGCAAATATTTTGATTAATATTCAAGATAGAGAATAAATGTATATAACAATATTTATAGTAAATTTAATTTTCAATAAGATTGGCTCTATACAATTTTTCATAATGGAAATATTTCGAATTTTCGAAAACCCCCCTCCCACTGGTCCGATTATTAATGAACTGGATCTTTCATTTTACAAAAAATGATTAAATATCGAGTTTGGTAACGATTCAACAATAATTGCGGCCGCTAGAGCGATAACAGACATATATATATATATATATATATATATAATAATTTTGAACGAACCTCATTTTTGTCATTTCCTGGGTAGGATCAATGGACATTTGAAAAAAAAAATTGAAAATCGCGTCATGAGTACGATAGCTAATTTCCCTTAAGGGAAATCTGATAAAACACTTCTTGAAAAATCAACTATAAATATCTATAACATAATATACAACCTCATAAGAAAGTTTCTCCCTTTTATTGAAGAGCATAAGTACACACATCTGGTAAGTAGAAACTTGAATGATGTGTTTTCGAGGGGAGGTGGACACAGAGACTGAAGAAGAGGCACCATCTTTTCCTTCCTCATCTTCTCTCCGAGAACCATAGAATACAGCATTTAGGTCAGCAGAACCAAGCTGTGGTTGTAGTGTTAACTGTCGGCCACTATGCTTTGCAAGATAAAACCTGAAAAATTAATTTTAGTAAATTAAATCATGTCTATAAAATATAAAGAGATAAAAGTACATCAGATCTGTCATATTTACAAAAAGGGATAAACATTCAGTACAAAAATGATTCAAATAAATGAAGTATTCCCGACAAATAAAAAAATTTACAGTATTCTACAGCATTTACACAAAATTGTTGAATATTGATATAAGTAAAATCCAAATTAATGCAAAACATTTTTAATGATTTGGTTTAAGGAAGAAGATATATGAAATCAATTTGACAAAATGAAAATTTAGTTCAAGAACTGCCAATAAAAATTAATTTTCAGTAAATACATATATTGGTCATTTTGAGTACAATATCTCTGCTTTAATAATTCCATGCGGGGGTAGTTGAATAATGCATTGGCCTAGTAAACCAAGAGACCCAGGTTCCACTACCACCAGCACATACTATAAAATTTTGTCGGAAGAAAAAAAAAAATTAGAATAAAAATATTTATTTATCCCGGAGGGAAGAAAAGACGACTTGGAGAAATACAGAAGTAGGGGATCTGTGGTTCAAGGGCCTTGGCAACTAAATAGATTGCAGAGCCAAATTATTTTATTAATAATAATAAATAATTATTATTTAGTAATAGGTATGATATTGAAAATCAATTCAAAAAACACTATCTATCGGTTATGAATAATATGCTGACTGGAAACTAAATGCAATGAATTCATTAATAATAAGAAGCATTCACATTAGATTATTATTAATTATTAATGCCCACTTTTTGCAACTGAGGCTAATTGGGATGGGTTATCTTCCCTTTTCTAGCCAGGGTGGCACTCAGGATTTTATTTAATGAATTTTGTCACTAAATAAATTCCTTTGCCCAGGCAAGAATCGACACATTACATTAAATACCTCAAAAAAACACTTTATCCGGTTATTTAAAAAATGTACCACCACCATATGGGTACCATGGTTATTCAAATAACTCAAAATGAAACAAAAATGTGATATGATGACTATCTCAGCATTCATCAAATAGACATAAATTATCTTACAAGATGTAGAATTCAATCAATATTTTGGATGTACAGGGTTTGTCCAATAAATACGCGAACTGGTGGAATATGGTGGCCATTACGGAGAGTTAAGCCACTGGCCTCACGTGTTGTATGGGACCCAATGAGCCATCAGTGCTTGGCAGAACGTTATGCTGTGCGGATCTTGCGAGTAGAGTTATTTTTAGTTTTGTATAATTTTTTTGTTCGTCGATATGGAAATTGACCAATTCACTGAACAACGAATTAACATCAAGTTTTTGGTAAAGCTTGATAAAAATTACCAAGAAATTGCTGAAATGTTGAGAGTTGTTTATGGTGATAATGCTATGAAGAAAACAGCCATTTTCAAGTGGATTAAGCGCTTTAAAGAAGGTCGAGAAGACGCCACGGATGATGCAAGAATTGGACGACCTTCAACCTCTTGTGTGCATGAAAACATTGATCGTGTGCGGCGTCTTGTCCTTACTGATCGCCGAAAAACTGTCCGAATGATAGCTGAAGAACTAAATTTAGGAAAATCAACAGTGCACACAATCTTAACCGAGCATTTCGGCTTAAGAAAGGTTTGTGCGAAAATCGTGCCAAAACTGCTGACTCCGCATCAAAAGTTGAGAAGAGTCGAATGTGTTACTGCCTGGAAAAATTCCATGGAAAATGATGTTGGATTCTTAAATAGGGTTATCACTGGTTTTTAGTAATAGAAAATCGTGGTTTTTCGAGTATGACCCCGAATCGAAATCGCAAAGCATAGAGTGGAAAGCAACAGGTGAAGCTCGAACAAAAAAATCAAGGAAAAGCCGATCAAAAATCAAAGTCATGCTCCTGGTTTTCTTTGATATCAAAGGTGTTGTTCATCATGAATTCCTTCCTGAGGGACAAACGGTAAATTCTGAGTTCTACCTTAATGTTCTAAAGCGTTTGAGAGATCGAGTGCGTCGTGTGCGACCACATTTGACTCAAAACGATGGATGGATTCTTCATCAAGACAATGCACCCGCACATTCGGCTTTGATTGTTCGCCAGTTTCTGGCTAAAAATTCAATCACTATCCTTGATCATCCCCCTTATTCACCGGATCTCGCCCCCTGCGACTTTTTTCAAAAAAAGTCATGAGCAAAAATGTGATGAGGGGATAGCATTGGGAAGACGTGGACATAATAAAACAAGAAACGACGAGGAGATTGAAAAGCCTGACTTCCGAGGACTTCCAAGGGAGCTTTGAAGAGTGGAAAAGAAGATGGGATAAGTGCATAGCAGTGAATGGAGAGTATTTTGAAGGGGACAAAATCAATGTAGATGAAATTTTGTAAAATAAAGTTTTTATGATCTTAGTTCGCGTATTTATTGGACAAACCACGTATAATGTATCCCCTGATATAAAATCTAAAAAAGCTTTATGGAAGTCTATAGGACGGTTAACCATAGTCGGATTTTTAAGATCCCTCAATAAAACGATCAATTAAAATCATTGCAAAAGCTATTAAAGTTATAAATTACTAGAAATTTAACTTGTATAACACAATCCAGAGCAACTATAAGATAATTCTTTTAACACAAATACATTATGATTCATCCAACGTTATTCCATAAAACTTCATTAAATAAACTAAATGTATTATAAAATAATAATTATAAATGTTATAAAAGTATGAAGGTACTAACAACCTTAGTTTCTTCAATTAAAAAGAATTTTAATTAAAAATAGAATCAATCTAACAATTAAAATATACTTTTGAAATCAAGCAGTTATGAATCACTTGGTCTTTGGAAACATTTGCCCAGACACCAACAACACCATATTGCTGTTACTAAAATATTAAGAAATATTTAAATATTATTGTTATTTATGAACGTCCAATTTTTGCTAATATGGCAAATTGAGAGGGTTGCCTAAAGGTTACCACACTCATTTAAATGATACGTCATTCATTAATATAGTAAGCAATTAACTGTATTGCTAAAAAAATAAAAAGGTCCAGATCTTCTAATAACATGGCTATATCAATGACAACAAATAGGAATATGTACCTCCTAAAAACTTCAAAGGCACTTCGAGGTGCATTAGGAATAGTGCAATTCAGGCTTGGATTATTAGTTGGCCAAAAACCAGTGGTTAAAACACGTACACTCAGGTCCACACCATGGAGATTTTGCTGGAAATAAAAACAAAAGAAAAATTAATATCAGAGAAAATGTAAGGTATAACTTCCATCTCCAAACTTAATAACAATCAATCATTCCATTCATGGGTCAATGGATTCATGATACTACAAACACGTTAAGGTGAATGATTAAAGAAAATTAACAGAGGGAATATGTGCCTAAGTGCAAAATACTTTCTTTCCTTTTTAGCATATTTCCCTTAAGAGAAATCAGCTATGAGGTCGTACTCATGAGATGATTTTTGAATTTTTGCTTTATATGTCCATTGATCCTACCCAGGAGATTATTAAAATGAGATCTGTTTATAACTATATATATATATATATATATATATATATATATATATATATATATATATAAATCGGTCACAATTTTTGTCTTATCGTTACCAAACTTGATATATAATCGTTTTATACAAAAAGAAAGATCAAGTTCGTTAACAGCTGAAATCGGACAAGGTGGATGGGGGGTTTAGAGGGGGAGAATTTCGAAAATTCTTAATATCTCCATTATTATGCGTCGGATCGAAAACTTGTATAGAACCATTCTTATTGCAAATTTAATTTTCTATAAATGGTGTTATGTACATTTTTTCACTATCTTGATTATTAACTGAGATATTTGCATTTTTTAGTTTTCGGTCTTCAGTAAACCCCCACTCCTACTCATCTCATAATAAAAATATTCTATTATGTTATATAGCACTTTATTTGAAGCTTAAATACCAAATATTGTTCGCATTGAACTTTTAATTTTTGAGATAAATGCAACAACATGACACAGGTGGGAAATCTGCTTAGTTAACGCAGCCCCTGCGGGAAGGACTTTTACTTCCTTGTACAAAGTAAAGAAAGGACTTCAATGATGAAAATTTTGATTTTCTGTTTTCAATGGAATTATCCATTTGAACTTCCCTGGCCCCATTTCGATGTAAGGCCACTAAGTATGTATGTGTCTTGTATAACTAAAATGACTAGAATTAGTATGTTAAAATTTCAAACTTATAATTAAATGTTGTACCATCAAGTTGTAAAAAACCTTGCTGCTTGATCAAAATTAACTAAGAGGGAGAAGGGAGGGGTTTAGAGAGGATCAGAACTAGAAATTGCCAATTTCTTTGATCTTTCAGAGATTTTAAAAAAATGTATAGAAATAATTTTTTTTATCATGAAGAGATCAATAAATTATGTTCTGCCCATATCAGGTTTGCTTTTTTTTTCTTTTTTTAAAATTGTGTGAATAGTCTGAGGTTATGAAAATATAAATTATGTGCATGCAATATATAAATTTAAGTCTCATTTACTGATACTTCTGTAGACTCTTGGATTTAAAAATTAAACCTTTTATTAGAGTTTTAGAGAGAGAGGGAGAGTGGATGGCTAATATTTGCTATTTTAACCCTTTAACAGCTAAGGAGGCGGGCAGAGAGTTGCAGCCAGTAGCTGAGAAGTGCCAGCAGGCTATCACCCTCCCAAGCTAAGGGGTCGCAGCTGCATCCTTCAATACCTCAATCCTTTTTCCGACTATTTCTTAATGTTTTATTTTCTTTGTCTGATTCTGTAATACCTATATCATAATTTCAATAAATTAAAATGCTATTGTAATGATAGATTACGTGATTTATGAAGGAAATAATGAACATGATTGTAATGATTTTATTATCATTTATATAATTTTTTTTAATTTGAAGTTATATTTTAATTATTTACCAATATACAATAGCAGGTAAAGGGGTGGGTTGGGTATCCCTCCTTGGAAAACCCAAAGATTCCACAGTTACGTGATCGGAACAAATATTTCCCCAATAGAGACGCCCCTGCATCCTAGCGGCCGCTAGAAATATTTATTAACTCTCCGAGGATCCGCTAGGATGTACCACAGTCGGGAAGAGTTATATCGCCTGGAACTGGGAGCTATAAAACAGTAGGAAAACGGTGACGAGATATCTCGTCCTGCGCGAAGGGGTAGCAGGCAGGCGGGGACGGGTTATCTTGTCTGGAGCTGGTGGGGTTTGTCTCCCTCCGACGAGATATCTCGTCTGGAGCTGTTAAAGGGTTAAGAACCGACTGAGCACCAGCACCTACAAGGACTATAGAACCTAGTTCAAATGAACTAAGGGGTAAGGAAAAAATAAATACATACATAAAAAAGAGAGATGATCACTTACGCCACTAGAGGTAACATGTTCCTTGAATTCCTCCATAATTGTATTAGAGACAGTCATATCTTTAAACATTCCTTCAAGTTTTGAAGTGAACTGGCACCCACACTCTGTCTGTAAATATAAACAACAAATGTGAGATATGAGAAAACAATAATTTTATACGTATACTATGCATGTATGCATAATAAATTAATTGAAGACACACATACATATATGACACACGGCATACATTAGAATAAATACTAATAATGAAAATCAAAATGTGTATGGGACTTTATAATGAAGGCAAGCCTCGTAATGCATAGAGTTAATTTTATTATTATTATTATTTATTAACGTCCACTTTTTGCAACTGAGGCTAATTGGGACGGGTTATCTACAGGTTACCACCCTTTTCTAGCCAGGGTGGGATTTTAGGACGTTATTTAATGAATTTCGTCACTAAATAATTTCCTTTGCCCAGGCAAGAATCGAACTCGCCACTCTAGGTTTACCATGTGAGATAAAGGTCAACGCTTTAACTCGCTTGGCTAACCTGAGCCCCAAGTTAATTTTAAATAAACAAACTTCCTAATTTACCAAGTGAGTAATTATGAATTTCTGGGTAGAAAATAAATATTTATTATATGACAATTAAAAACAATATTATTAATCACTAATTATTTTTTCTACTCTATGGCAATTTATGAATGCCACCCTGAAAAAATGGTTCCTCTTTATAGGAAAACCAGTTATCAGGGCATTTTCTAATATTTTCATAGGAAGTGAAAGCTTAAATATAAAATACTGTTATAGTCAAGTTTTATTATGTCAGATATACTCAAATATGTATATGTCATCAATTAACGTTTTACGGTTTAGACTGCAAAACTATTTTAGCAAAGCACACAACTTGATAATGGTCTTTGAGCAGTAAGAGTCCAAGAAGAGAAGTTTTAGTGATATGCTTAACACCTGTTCATTGTTCATTCCCGGATAACCCACAATTAACTCACGTTTACGACAGAACTACCAACTAGTTGAACATGTACTACGTTGACAATCATGTTACAGGCAAACACATACTTACAGACTGCAGAAGACAAACCACAAACATACCTCATGACTTACAAGAGCTATTACACGACAAAAGCCCTCACATAAGGAAGGTCTTTAAATATTTAAAAATAATTAATATATTGTAATGAAATAAAAATGATCCAATAAGATTCTACTACAGAATAACCATTTGCAAATGTATTATTTTTAATTTACGTAAATTATATTTTTTTTTTAATGTAAAACAAATTTTCCTTTAGTACATATATAAAAAGTATAGCTGGCTTCACCTAAAACTGACTACAACGTGCGTGTGAATCACCTCTGTAGTAACACACCAATTAAATTAAATAAATAAAAATAACTAACCTTTAGTTTAGAGATCATATTCTTTTCACTGTCATCAGATACAGATTTATTGAGCAAAAGGCGTTTGGCAAGGTGATTCTTATAATATCGCTCAAAAACATCTTTTTCCTGGAGGAACCGGAATAAAACCATAGTCTTGTCAAGAACAGCTTCTATTTCTTGCTCTGTCATCTAAAATATAAAAAAGGAAATTATTAAAAACTATAACTTCTTAACAAATCAGTTTTGAAAACAACCACTAAACCTTTTAGAAGAGATTTTAGGCCAGAAGAAACCATTGTAACCTACAGAAATATGGACCTACCTAAAAGCGCCTAAATGGGAAAGTGGAATAAAGATCTAATAAGGAAAGTCCAGAGTATTTAATCTTTACTTGAGTTTGTAAAGGTACAGAAACATGAAATAATATCTAGGAAAATGTATCATTATTTTCTTATATTTTCCAGACAAAAATTGAAACAAAAACCTTTAGCTCGAACTATACTTGAAAGCTTTATCAGGCCATTTATTAATGTGAAAATTGAACAGTCACCTGATTCTTAATATTGATTAATATTATGTGTGAGAATGACTAATGAGACACATGTCTATTTGAATAATGAGAAGGAATAGACTAAAACAAACGTTGTTTACTTTTTGACACTAAATGAAATTACAGATGTCACTGAGATACCAGAATCTAGTGCGCACACACACACACACACGCATACGCACACACACAACCGCATGTGTCAAAACACACAAACAAATATACACTCCGGCGTAGAGACAGTGGGCAATTGGAGAATTTGTTTAAAAACTATAAGTACAACCTGAATGAGTCAATTTCTCTTATATAAAATTTCCTATGCAAGCAAGCATAAGTTTGAAGAACTATTTTTTTACCAATAATAAGGCACTGATCACTCAACTTTAAGTTGGATTTGTACTAGAATTATTCAAATTAAAAGAAAAAGACAAATGTACTTTATCATCATGATCTGAAATATTTATGCATGTACAAATAAAGGTTTTACTTATTTATTTTAAGGCACTGATCCGTATTCATTAATGTATTCCAATACAATTCTTCAAGAGGGATTATTTGAACACCTAAATAGATTCTATTATTCAATAAATTGAAAAGATATCCTCCTCAAAATTTGATAACAATAATAGAAACACTATATTTCTTCAATTAATATTTTATAATAAATTTACCCCAGGCACTTTCAGTGCTTTCCATAAATGAAATAAAACATATTTTCATCTAAATCTATATTCAGTGATATTAAATCATTTTGTATTCTTAACTTTTTCCAAGTTATGACACATATCAGGCTCAGAAAATGTATTCATGATCAAAAATACTCAATAATTATTGCATCATTTATAATGAGTTGGACAATCATTTAATTTCTAAATTAGTAAAAACCAATATCAGGACGGAAATGACCTCTCTGATAATTATGAACTCCATTAATCTGAAAAGGAGCAGGTTTAATGATAATTGAGTGATTTGATAGCTAGATGAAATATATAAAAAAGAAAAAAAAGTCTGTCACGCAGGGGCTGCATAAACTACGTAGATTTCCCAATTGTGTCACCACATAATTTGCTTTTTCCTTAAAGCGTAAAATTTTAATGAGAACAATATTTGATATTTAGGCTTCAAATAATGTACTTCATAATATAACAGCTTATTGTTAATATGACATCAGTAGGAATAGGGGTTCACCGAAGACCAAAAACTAAAAAAGTCCATCACACAAGGGCTGTGTAAACTAAGCAATATCCCCCGTGAAGTTTTACGATAAAGAAATCCGCATACTAGTAACAGTAGTCGTAACGAGTCTCTAAACCAATTTCACGAGAGCCGAACAGTTAGAGAAACGGCCGAACTGGCTTTCGGGGGATACTCATGAATAGCCTATCTCAACTCTCCCGTTATCCACACACACTAGCAAATATCTCGGTTAATATTTAATCTAGAGAATAAATATATATAACAATATTTATAGCAAATTTAATTTGGAATAAGATTGGTTCTATTTTGCTCCAACGTATTTTGATCCCCCTCCCATTGGTCCGATTTCAACCATTAACGAACTTGATCTTTCTTTTTGCGTAAAACGAGTAAATATCAAGTTTGGTAACGATCAAACAAAAATTACGACAACTAGAGCGTTAACAGACAAATAAATAAATATGTACCTATATAATTTTGAATGGAACTCATTTTCATCATCTCCTAGGTAGGACCGATGGACATTTGAAGAAATTTTTCGAAAATCGCATCATGAGTACGACCTCAATAGCTGATTTTCCTTAAGGGAAGTCTGCTAAAAAATGAGCACTTAAGTATTCAGAAAGAGAAATATAAAGGGGTACTTGAAATTTCAAAGTAGTTCTCGGATCTCAACTTGTGAACTTGGGAGGCTCAACTTGTGAATTTCTTAGAATGCAAATGACGATGAATAATGAAAACTTACTTTCTCTTGTAAAAAGCCCAAGCAAAAGCTATCAAATATGCACAACGAGATCTAGGGGTTGAAAAATGATGTCTCCAAAAATAATTGTTATAAAAAGTGTATCTCGTTGAAGAACTGGCCAGACTCACTCTGGATCAATCCAACTATACTGCTCAAAAATGAATAGGGATATTGGTTATTATTTTTTTTATCCTCTTAATTTTAATTAAATCGATCTTAATTAAATTTCTTTTTTAAGGGGGAAAAAAGACAACAATTTCTAATAAATATTAATGATATTTATAATAAATATATATATATATATATATATATATATATATATATATATATATATATATATATATATATATATATGCTAGGCCCCATACATACCACAAAACAGCCAATATCCCTATTCATTTTTGAGCAGTTTAGATGAGTGACGACAGAGGGCATACCTCCCTACTACTGTTACCAGGCAGGACTGCTAAAAGATTCTCATCTTCCCACATTAAAAAATTCAAAATAATCTGAAATTTAACTATCTCCAGATGCAAAAATAATTTAAAAATGTAATTATACTTTATTATAATGATAATAAAATGACTATACCAATAGGCAAGCTCTTTTCAACCTATCAAAGTACTATCCAGCCATTTTTTAAGAAATAAAAATAAATTGGGAGAAGTCATCCATAAACATTTTTGGCCTAAAAGTATCTGACTTGAAATCCAGAAAACCGTATATATAGAAGAAAAAAAATCAAAAATCGAATATTTTAGAAAACTTAAGAAAAAATCCATTAAAAGTTAGAATTTTAATAAATAGACACAGTATATTTATCAGAATGTGAAGGTAATATATTCTCAGAATATGAAAACAAAAATAAATTGGAAGAAACAAAATTATAAATGTACATTATTCTACGAATACAATAGATTTGAAAATAGAATACTAAACTCACCCCTTTGACGCCTTTCTTCAATTTGTCATCAATAAATAGTGATAAATATTCAGGTGATTTAGCATTCAAATTGAGAAAGTATTCAAAATCTGTAGCAATCATATGCTTGAAGATCTTGTCATTGTTGAATGATTTATGCAAGAAGTGGTCAAGCTTATCCTTCAAATCAAGGAGGTTCTAGAAAAGAAAAGAAAAATGAATTAAGTAAAATTCAAACGAAAGAACACACTTAATGAAACAAATTAATAATTAAACAATTTATTTTTTTTTTAAAATAAATTAACTTTTTTCAATCTGATGTGGACATCACAGCACTTTCTTTTATTCCAAGTAAATTAAATAAACAAAATGTTTTACAGTACATAATTTAAAATAATTTAATTTTAAAGTGATATTGCATATCACTTTCAAATGAAATTATTTTAACTGAGATATTGTATATCTCAGTTTAAACGGATCATATTAAAAAATTAAATTATTTATTAAGTACTCTTTTTGCAACTAAGGCTAATTGGCACAGGTTATTAGTAGGTTACCACCCTTTTCTAGTCAGGGTGGGACTAAGGATTTTATTTAATGACTAAATAAATTCCTGTGCCCAGGCGGGAATCGAACTCGCCACTCTAGATTTACCATGTGAGATTAAGTTCAACGTTTTAACTCGCACGGTTAACCTGAGCACCTATATCAAGGTGTTATAAAATATAATTTATATATATTTTTATGATAAAAAAAAAGATCTTTACGAATTTCCTTAGGAATAAAGAAATTTGAATTCTATGTTCCCTTCCGCACCCCCCCCCCCATCTTCCATTCTCCTCAACCTCAGCAAATATACTTTCTATTAAAAAATCTTAAGCATAATCACTGGACACCCAGGAAGAGGTTAATTGAGTTAAAAATGAAGTAAGTATAAAGTTTACGTATTTGAAGAAGATGGTTGCATTAATGTAACCAAAGTAATACAAAATAAATAAAATAAAAAGTATATTTAATGTGTTTCTAAAACTTCACTCTAAAGTGGCACAACAAAACCACACATGCCCTCTATAAAATATAGGAGAAACCTACATCTGATCAGGTTTCAAGCAGAACATAACACACCCCCATATTATGACGGTAATGTTATGGATGGGAAAATTTATTTTGTGTCCAGATGACACTGACAAATATTATAGTGTCTCAATAATAAATTTTAGTAGAGAATAAATAAATATGATTTTTTTCATTGTGCTCTTGAGGACATGAAGAGTTTTGAAATTACCTACACAGGTACCTCTAATAGTTTTGGCTTCTTCTAATTCATTCCTATATTTCCTGGCATTAAACATACATAGTAAATTAAATTTAATCGCTAAAATAATAAAGAAACTTACTTGGACAAAAGTAAATGCATTGGTGGAGGGTTCTTGCTCTTCTACAAGAGCTTTTCCTTGTTCTCTTAAGTAGTTAGAAACATAATCAGAGATAGTTTTGAGACCACCTGGGACTCGAGAGAACAGCTTATACAGGCAAGCGAAATCATCAGTGCTCTGATGCATCAACATATTGTTACGTTTAATTACAAAATCAGTAATAAACGTTGTTTATAATAGTTCTTTTGGATTGCAAAATTAAACACACACAAGTTTTACAGTTTATATCACTGCACAATTTATTTAACATTACACTACACACTTAGTTAATTATTCTTAATTACTACTCACAGTATCCACTGATAGCTTCACTGTTCTTCAGATTACATAGTCCAATAATTCACTCACGATCACTGAAGTTCACAAAAACATGGCACTGCACTGTCTTTTACTTCTGTCTCAAATTGGAACTTATAGACACTAAGTGGTACGCTACCATCAAAAGTTGGGGTCTTTATCTTACTGGAATGTTTGGGCCCTCTCGAACTTATAGATTGTCTATTTGAAATTTTAGCTCAGTATTTCTTCGTCCATTTTTCTTCCTAGGTTGGACATATTCTCTTCAACCTTCTTCTGTGCTGCAGAAATGCAGCTGAGTTTTTTTTCATCAAACTCACTGACTCTCTGTTCTATGGCTTCCACTGGGTTTGCCCAATACATCTAATATAGTCGGTTGATCTAGAAGCTTCCTGAAATTTTTCCTCAAGTCTCTCACAATTAGCTCTAAAAGCTTCCAGGAATTCTTGTCTGACTTCCACTAAGTTTTTCTCGCTGTTACATTTAAGTTCAAATTGCTGCTTGAGATAGGAGTACTTACAGCAATGTCTTCTGTATCGTCAAACTTTTGTGCACTTTATCGATTCCTTGTCTTTAGAATTCATCTGTCAACCGCCTTTGTAGTTCAGCCTTATTTCCTGTTGTTGGCATATCCAGTTTAGCCAGCTCCTTCTTCAGATGTTCTACTTTTAGTTCTTCAAACTTCATTTTCGTTGATTTTAATTTTGCAATCCCACTTCTGACACCAGTTGTTACATTTTATTACAAAATCAGTAATAAACGTTGTTTATAAGAGTTCTTTTGAATTGCAAAATTAAACACACACAAGTTTCACAGTTTTTATCACTGCACAATTTATTTAACAATGCACTACACACTTAGTTAATTATTCTTAATTACTACTCACAGTATGCACTGATAGCTTCACTGTTCTTCAGATTACACAGTCTAATAATTCACTCACAATCACTGAAGTTCACAAAAACACGGGACTGCACTGTCTTAAACACGGCACTAAACTGTTACTTACAGAGTCACACACAACACTGTTCTTCACATAAACACATTTTACCGCACTGCAACTGAGTCACACAGATGAGCACTTGAAGACAGTTGAGAACAAACTAAACAGTCAGCCAAGCTGTATGCTATTTATAGAGAAGAGGCAACTTCAAAGTCGAATTGCCGGGACCCTTCGAGGTCTGGACTGGTAGGGACTAGGATGGGCGCGACCACATAGCGGAACCCCTTTGATCTCCGCACTCCCCAAACACAAGTATGTATTTCATTTTCGCATTTTTCATTTTTATATTAATGTAACTAAAGGAATAAAATAAAATAAAAAGTACATTTAATGTGTTTCTAAAACTTCACTCTAAATTGGCACAACAAAACCACACATGCCCTCTATATAATAAAGGAGAAACCTACATCTGATCAGGTTTCAAGCAGAACATGCCACACCCATATTATGAAAGTAAAGTTATGGATGGGAAAATTGATTTTGTGTCCAGATGACAAATATTATAGTGTCACAATAATAAATTTTAGTAGAGAATAAATAAATATTTTTTTTTCATTGTACTCTTGAGGACATGAGAGTTTAGAAATTACCTTCACAGGTACCTCTAATAGTTTTGGGTTCTTCTAATTCATTCCTATATTTCCTGGCATTAAACATAAATAGTAAATAAAATTTAATTGCTAAAATAATAAAGAAACTTACTTGGACAAAAGTAATTGCATTGGTGGAGGGTTCTTGCTCTTCTACAAGAGCTTTTCCTTGTTCTCTTAAGTAGTTAGAAACACAATCAGAGATAGTTTTGAGACCATCTGGGACTCGAGAGAACAGCTTATACATGCAAGCTAAATCATCAGTTTTCTGGTGCATCAACATATGTACAACACCCGAATTCTCCATCTAAAAAATAAAATAAAAATGACTGTATATTCTTATAGAAGTACTAAAACATAGAAGAGGTTGGAACATGTTGATAATTTCATAATACTTTAAAATCTAGACACAAGCAATTTCTTGTTCTTTTAATATATTAATGTCTACTTTATACTACTATGGCTGATAGGGATTTGTTATCTTCTACTTGTTACCACCCTTTTCTAGACAAGGTGGGTTTAAGTATTTTATCCAATGAGCTCTTAGCTAAATAAATTCCTACTGCCCATGCCGGAATCAAACTCACGACTCTTGGCCTTCAGACCAATGCCTTGACTCACATAGCTAGTACTTTGAGCCCTAAACAAACAATTAATTTGATGCTTTAAGTTAATTTTACTGTAAGGGATTTAAGTGCAGTTATTATGTGCATCTAACTAGCATATATTCCAGGGCAGCTGTTTAAAAAAAAAAAGGAATTCAAAAGGTCTAAACAATAGTTAATAAACCTTGTTCAATGAATGATTTCATATCGACACACCTAGGAAGGTGTATGCTTGCAAACACCTAAGTAGGGTCGGGTAGCTCAGACAGTGCTCACTATGGTGTGAGCTTTAAACATATTATATATATATATATATATATATATATATATATATATATATATTAATATTTCACAATTGTACTTAACAAAAATAACTTCCATCCTCCTTATTGATTCATAACAGCAGGGTTAAAAAACAAAATTCAACAAATTTGAATAACAAAAACTATTTAAAAAATAAATAAGGACAGCAAGAAAACCATTAACACTAGAAACAGTAGCATAGAAATGATTAATTAAGCTCTTGATTGCACAATTTGGTGAATACAGGTATAAAAAGTAACAGCAGTTGACCGAAAAATAGCTACATGCCTTTAAGGAGAAACTAGTATGAGAGTAAACCATAGAGATACAATAACAGGGGGGAAACCCAGAAGTCTTTTATAAGCCTACCCTCCACAGGGGAATGATTCTCCCGATTTATGACCTAACCTATGAGAGTCCACCATAAGGAAAGGTTTTATCATTGTATTTGTGTTTACTTATTAACATCCAATTTTTGCAACTAATGCTAACTAGGGCGGGTTATCTACAGGTTACCACCATTTTCTAGCCAGGGTGGGACTAAGGATTTTATTTAATGAATTCCATCACTAAATAAATTCCTATTGCCCAGGCGGGAATCAAACTCGCCACTCAAGGTTTACCATGAGAGATAAAGGTCAACGCATTAACTCACATGGCTAACCTGAGTCCCAGGGTTATTCATTGAATAATCTAATGGTTGCTCCATACTAAAAACATACTCTGCTTACAGCTTAAACGTTGAGATATTGTTACTTCAAAGGAAAAACAAACCTCTACAATTGTCTTCATATGTTTTTTGATCAGTTCAGTTTCGACAACTTCGACTATATACTCCTCTGTCGAGTCATCAAGGTAATGCTTAGCCCTCTCTGCTTCTTCATTTATTCTTGATTCAACTTTTTTAATATAGACGGATGCAGAGTTTTCAGTCAGAAATTTTTGGCTCTCCATCTTGTAAAACTCTGCAGACTGAAGTAAGAAAGGTCGCTCAAAGTCTTCCTCATAAACAGACCTATTATTAATTCCCAGGATGACTAACATTTGCGAAGCATTCTTAATAGACATCCTGTCAACAACTTCCCCTTTCCTTTCTCTCATCACAAGCCCCAGTAAAGTTTCACGAAGGTGGTCACGAATACAGCCATATCTCACAACCTAATAAACAAAAAGAATAGAAACATAACAAAAAAATATTTTGAAAGAAAATGAACTAGAGTATATATTATTATAATTTAATCCAATCAAATTTGAACAGAAAAAATATTTCACTATAAAAACTAAACAGGAATAATTACCTGATCTCTAAAAACAATTAGGCCCAAATTATAGACATTGTCAACATCGTTTTGTTGAACATACACTCTATCCATATACATCAAAATATCTCTGATCATAACCATTGAAGTTTGGTGATCATTCCAAGCTTGATTGAGAGTTTGTAAAAAATTGTTATTAAGGGATTTTAACACATCTTCTCGAACCTGCAAAAGTTTAAATTGTTATCATGATAATATTGAGATATAATCAAACATTAATGTTGTACAAAGAATTTTACTTAAATAATACAAAATTCAGTGCTTGACTAGTAATTTTACATAGCAGAATGTACGTTCAAAAATTCTTAATAAGAAATGAGTAGAAATGTACAATCCAGCTTAATCACAAGACAGAATAAGAACTCAAGTATATCCTTAAGGGAAATCAGCTATTGGAATGGTATTCCAAAAATTCGACACAAATGCCCATTAATCCTACCTAGAATTTGACAAAAATCAGTTTAAAATTATATATAAACTAGCTCAGATACCCAGCTTCGCTCGGGAATTCATTTGAGGCTGAATGGGGATGGTATTTTTTTGTCAAGGCTTTACTTTGCACAATACTTTGACATTTACGCGTTATCACTATAGCAGACAAAATTTTGGGATGATTGTTACCAGACTCATTTTCTTGTAAAATCAAATACCAAGTTTGTTAACAGCTGAAATCGGACTGGGGGAGAGGGGTTTAGAGGGGAAAATTTCTTAACATTTCGAAGTTAAGAAATTTCCCACTCTAAACCCCTCTCCCCAGTCCGATTTCAGCTGTGTGGTCGACAGGAGTCGGCTATGTTCGGGACTCTCTGCCGAGCTAGTGCGGCCGTTTTCATAACTATTCGTCCCTCGTGAATAGTTTTAGAGATTCCTTACTACTACTGTTATTATTAGGCAGATTTCTCTATTGTAAAACTTCACGTGGGAAATCTGCTTAGTTTACGCAGCCCCATGCGTGATGGACTTTTTTAGTTTTCAGCCTTCAGTAAGCCTCCACTCCTAATCATATCACATTAACAATAAGTTGGCCTGTTTTTATACAATACAGTGGCTTTCTCTTGTAGAGGATATTTAATTATATTGACTGAAAGATTTCTTATTTCTACTCCTTCAGTCAATAGTCTCAGTAGTGTTAAGTGCTATATTTATCTATTGTAAAACTTCACGTTGGAAATTCTGGTTTACAAAGCCCCAGGGTGACTGACTTTTTTTAAATTTTCATTGCATGTTAACCCTTCACAGGGCAATGTTTGTACTTGATGGGAAGAAGGCTGGAATAGTTTCTACAAGTCTCACTAGGTGCTGTGGCCTTTGGAAATATAGATACAAAAGGTTCCGGTCCGGGAGGAGTTGAGTAAATCTGACTGGAGCCAGAAACCCTTGCTTCTTGTTGCCCCTTCCCAACCTCGTCATCATAGTTAAATTTTACTCCGTGCACGCACAGTATTTATTTTGACTTTCTACATCCACCTCAGAAAGTTGAATAATTATTTACTCGTGCATGACTTAAAATATTCAAATTAATATGGTATTGTCATATACATTTTATTTGCCATTATGTTTGGAAATTTTATGTATTCAGAGCAGATGAAAATTTAAAATGTAGCTCATTTTGTTTCTTTTCAATGCTAAAAAAACCCCTAACTTGTTATCAATTGTATGATTATGTAGTTATTTTTCATCAAAGTTTCTTATTATTTGCATTTTTTTTTTTCTTTTCAATGGTAAAAAACCCCAAACTTGTTATCAGTTGTATGATTATGTAGTATTTTTCATCAAAGCTTATTATTTGTAATTAATTTGTAGTTGTACTACAAACCACTGAACAAATATGAACCCATTGAATAAATACGAATAATTTTTTTTTCTGTAATCGTTGAATAATGGTAACATTACTAAACTGAAATGAGTGAAGAAAGTGAAACATTTTGCAATAGAGTGAAGAAAGTAATCACTTTTTTCACAAGTGAAGAAAGTGAATTGCCTTCTTAATTAGTAATAAGTATAAATTAAAAAATAATTTGAAGTTGGAAATTAAATGCTTTTAAATGTTTCTTAACATTGTAAGAATTTATTTTAACAAAATAAATTGAAATGTGAATGAATTATTGGTGGAAATAATCAATATATTTTAAAATTTAAATATAATAATAATTACCTTCCTTGTTTATAACTGCACTACTTCACAATCATCACTAGTTGTTTTATAACTATGCTTATAACCTTTCACAACCATGCTTATAACCTACCAACAACATACCATAATCTTCACAACATCCTAATTTTGTTCATATTCTGGTTAGATCTGATCATATATTACACGATTACAGAAAAAATTTAATATTACACTCGTGACGAAAGTAGAATTTACAACTCTCGTGAAATTACCACACTTGCTTCGCTCGTATGGGTAAACGTTTCACTCGAGTTGTAAAATGATCTACTTTCGTCAATTTGTATAATAAATAACTATTTTTTATTCAATTTCCATTTCATTACAATTTGAGAACAAGCTATTTATTGAAACATGTAATATAATATCAAAATATACTGTGTCGTGTCCAAAATGAATGTCTTCTTGTTTGCAATATTGTTTTCTAAATATGTACACTAAAGTGGACAGACAGCTGCTGAGAGAGTTTTAGGTAAAAGGCCTCAAACCATTTTCTGCCATTTTTTTTATCCCTGTCAGGATTACAAGGGCTTGGGTGACCACTACCTAATGTGGGTGAGTGAACTCCACTAGAGCCTGGAGGGGGAAGGGCTCAAGAAGTTCACCCCATAACTTCCAGCCGAAGATTGTTTTAGCAGATTTCTCTTGAGGGAAATCAGCTATTGAGGTCGTACTCATGATGCAATTTTTGAAATCTTCTATCTTTATTGTGTGAAATACAAGCAAATAGTCTGTGTGAAGATGTCATCAATTGAGATATTATATTCTTGACTCAAAAATGTTTATTTCATTTATACCATACCTAGATATTTAACTGTGTCTGTGAGCACTAAAGACCATATTTGTTAATAGTTGAAATCGGGCCCAGAAAAGGGGGGTTTAGAGGGGGAGTTCGAAAATCCCAAGTATCTCTGTTATTATGAGTCAGGTCGAAAAATGTTACAGAACCATTCTTGTTAAACTAATAATGCTCTATAATTGTTGATTTGTAAATTTTCACATAACTCAATTTTAAGAAAGTTATTCGTATTTCTTATTTTCAGCCTTCAGTAAACCCCTCACTTCTAATCATCAGATTTTAAATAGAAATAGAGAATACATTGTGAGATAAGATCACAAAAGTCCACCAAAAGAGAAATCTATGTAGTTTATGCAGCCCCTGCGTAACAGACTTATTATGTTTTTACTTTAACTGTTTCTTCGAATAAACCCAACTACCCAACACAAATTGATTTATTAGATATACACATATAAATCGTGAGTGATATCTATCTCAATATTCCGTATAGGTCAGGCATTGCAATTTAAAATAATTTCTGTAAAGCCTAATCAGAAGAAAATATGAAAACATTCCTTAGTAAAAATGAAAACTGTATTTTATTAATTTTAAGGCAGAATGCACTGACAGTAAATAAATAATAATTCAAGTTAAAGGGGTTTAATAAAGACAAAATATATACAAATAACCCCGTTATATTACAGTTTGAGAAATATGTACAGAAAAACAATTGTATGATCATTTTTAACGAGATTGATTACATTGTTTGATTCCACTAATAATAATAGAGATATTTAAAATTTGTTTTATTTTAGCTCATCTCTAAACTCCCTTTCCAATTCCAGCCATTAATGAATTTGATCTTCAATTTAAATACAACAATTAAATAACGAGTTTATGAAAAAAAAAAATTGCGATGACTATACCAAAAAGTGTGAGAGATTTCCTACAATCTTACATATTCCCTTGTTCAAAAATGGGCTTGTGGTGGTCTGCAGGTTAATTGAAGCACGTTGTTTGTTTTTTTATTATTATTTACATCCACTTTATGCAACTATGGCTAATTGTGACGGGTTATCTACAGGTTACCACCCTTTCCTAGCCAGGGTGGGCCTAAGGAGTTTATTTAATGAGTCCGTCACTAAATAAATTTCTATTGCCAAGGGCAGCAATTGAACCCGCCACTCTAGGTCTTCCACACGAGATTAAGACCAACGCCCTAACTCGCACGGCCAACCTGAGCCCCCAATTGAAACATGTAAATCTCAGCTTTTAGAAATTAATAATATAGGAAAAAAAAAAAATATCAAGGTCAGTTGGCTTTTAAACAGAAATGATATGTTTATTTCTCTGGACTTCCATTTGATAGAAAATTGTATGCAAATTAAAAGTTATAATGAAGTATATTAAAATTATTTTATAATTGATTCAACAAAATTATCTGCAGAAAGATAATTAAATACAAAATTGACTGTATGGTAGCACATTGCTGTCTTACCTTAGTTTCAAGGTGCTGAGTAACGACTTCTTTCAAGCCAGTATAAAGGCGTTCTCCATGTTTGTGCAATACCATGGTATATGCATTCCGATAGAGCTCCTCGAAACTTAGTCCCGAATTATTTTTCTTCTGGATTTCTTGAATAGCATTTTTGAGCAGTCCCCATATGTTTTCAACATACTTTTCGTCCATAGACATCTGAAAAATAAAACAAAAAAATGGTCAACAGATATTCCTCAAAAGCACCAGAGGGACTAATAACTAGCTGACCCAGAAGACTCTAATGCTTCTTTGTCTTCTTTTTTTTTTCCTTATTATTGTTAGTAGAAGTACAGTCACAAATGCTATGGAAATCTGAAGTTATTGATGAATGTTTGGTTGAGTTCATTAAATTAATAGTAGTTAACATTGGCTGTTCGGAATGTTTCTGGTGATTTGTGCAAGGCTTGGTATGCTGTAAAGGCTGATATCCATGGAGAAGAAGTTTATTTTTGTCATTTGCTTTTAGCAGACTTCCCTTAAGGGAAATCAGCTGTTGAGGTCGTACTCATTAAGTGGTTTTCGAAACGTTTCTTCAAATGTCCACCAATCCTACCAAGATGACAAAAATCGGGTCCGTTCAAAATTATATATATATACTAGCTCAGATACCCGGCTTCGCTCGGGAATTCATTTGAGGCTGATTGATTGGGAATTGATTGAATGGTTATGGTATTTTTTTGGCAAGGCTTTACTTTGCACAATATTTTGACATTTACCCGTCCCAGTGTTTAGTTTAAATACCCGTAGTTTCTGTGGATTTGTTAATAATAAAATTATTTTTATATGTAAGACTTCACAGTTCTCCATATTGTCATATTTCCCGTTTCCTGTGCATTATGCATAGATTTGAATTATTAAGCACAAAATATTAACATCCATTTTAATTAGTTTTTCCCGGTGAGGTACCTTGTAGTTCCAAAGAATTGTTGAGCAAATTTCACTAAATAATAAAATAAACAACTTTGTTATGAGCATATTTGCCGAAACACCAATAGGAGACGAAATATCACAATTTTTAATTTCAGGCCTCCCTTACAACCCCCACTCCTGCCCGTCCCTAGAAATGTGTAGTATGGGTTATTATAAGGAAGACGTTAGTGCTAATTCACGTACCGAGTTTGGTTTAGTTTGGTTGAGTCTTTTGTGTCAAATAAAATTGTTGACTTCTACTATCACTTTTTGGCGTATAACGCCTTTATAATTAGGTATACGACAAAAGTGTATATGACAAAAGTTTCTCTAAATACTAAAATAGACAACTTTTGTTACGTGCATATTTGCCAAAACCCCAATAGGAAACGAAATATCACTATTTTTAATTTCAGGCCTCCCTTACAACCCCCACACCTGCCCATCCCTAGAAATGTTAGTATGGCTTATTATAAGGAAAACGTTAGTGCTAATTCACGTACCGAGTTTGGTTTAGTTCGGTTGAGTCTTTTGTGTCAAATAAAATTGTTGACTTCTACTATCACTTTTTGGCGTATAACGCCTTTATAATTAGGTATACGACAAAAGTGTATATGACAAAAGTTTCTCTAAATACTAAAATAGACAACTTTTGTTACGTGCATATTTGCCAAAACCCCAATAGGAAACGAAATATCACTATTTTTAATTTCAGGCCTCCCTTACAACCCCCACACCTGCCCATCCCTAGAAATGTTAGTATGGCTTATTATAAGGAAAACGTTAGTGCTAATTCACGTACCGAGTTTGGTTTAGTTCGGTTGAGTCTTTTGTGCCAAATAAAATTGTTGACTTCTGCTATCACTTTTTGGCGTATAACGCCTTTATAATTAGGTATACGACAAAAGTGTATATGACAAAAGTTACTCCAAATAACAAAATAAACAACTTTTGTCATGTGCATAATTGCCGAAAATGCAATAGGAAATGAAATATCACTATCTTAATTTCAGGACTCCCTTATAACCCCCACTCCTGCCCGTCCCTAGAAATGTTAGAATGGCTTATTATAAGGAAGACGTTAGTGCTAATTCACATACCGAGTTTGGTTTAGTTCGTTTGAGTCTTTCGTGCCAAATAAAATTGTTGACTTCCGCTATCATTTTTAGCGTATAACTAATTTATACTTAGGTATACGACGAAAGTGTATATAACAAAAGTTACTCTAAATAACAAAATAAACAACTTTTGTTATGTGCATATTTGCCGAAAAACAAATAGGAATCGAAATATCGCTATTTTTAATTTCTGGCTTCCCTTATAACCCCCACTCCTGTTCGTCTCAGAGGATATTAATATAGCCTAAAGTCTAAGTTGGGTTAGTAGTAATATACATACCAAGTTTCATAAAATTCGGTTCAGCCGTTTATGCGCGAAAAGGTAACAAACAAACAAACAAACAAACAAACAGACACCAAAGAAACAAAATGCAGTTATGGTGTCTATGAGATGTGAAACGAAAAGTTATCGTGAAATTTCGTGAAAAAAATCAATGTACAGACAGAGGTTACAATTTTATATATATATATATATATATATATATATATATATATATATATTTGTCTGTTAACGCTCTAGCAGTAGTAATTTTTGTTTGGTCGTTTCATGTAAAAAAGAAAGATCAAGTTCATTAATGGCTGAAATCGGGCTAGTGGGAGGAGGGGGGTTAAGAGGGGGGGGACTTTCAAAAATTCGAAATATCTCAGTTTCTATACGTCGGATAGAAAACTTGTATAGAACAAATCTTATTGCAAATTAAATTTACTATAAATATTGTTATGAACATTTATTCTCTATCTTGAATATTAACCGAAATATTTTCATTTTTATTACGTGTGTCCGGATAACGGACGAGATGAGATCGGCCAATGTTTATTATACTGGTAACTCCACCGAAAGCTGGTTCACCCATTTCCATAACTCTTCAGCACTCGTGAAATTGGTTTAGAGACTTGTTACTACTACTTTTATTAGTATGCAGATTTCTCTACTCTATAACTTCATGTGGGAAATCGGCTTAGTTTATGCAGCCCCTTCATGACAGACTTTTTTATTTCCACAAAGATACGAATGCAGCTAAAGCTGCAAACAGAATACGTGTTATATGTGGAGACAATGCAGTAAGTTAACTGACATTGCTCGAGTGGTTTGTGGAATTCAGACAGGAAGAATTGGGTGTTATTTCTGAAATATTTCCATTTTTACTGCAATAAGAAGTCGATGTAAATAGGACTTGAAATTTAGTGGATGAGATGTTTAGTGGTTTAGGTGCCCGATATAGCAAGTCTGCCACACAGGGGCAATCAATTCCTGGTCTGATTTCAGCCAGTAACAAATAAGGCCAAATTAAATACCGATTATGATATTGGTGAAATAAACATTTTAGACTCATTAATAAAATCTTAATTAGTATATAATACTCCTGTCATGCCTGTCAGTAGAAGCCGTCATCTATGGCTGATCGGACTACAATAGACAAGACGAAACGGCAAGAATATAGGCATTACATTTGTGGTACACACACACATATACCATTTTATACATACAAATATAAATATATATATATATATATATATATATATATATATATATATATATATATATTCGTAAATAAAAGATATATCATGCAAATTAGAAATCTCAACATGACATAAGAATGAAGACCTTATACCTGAGTTGAAACAAGACATGAATGACATTGATAGGGACAACTAATCTCTTACAGACATGTAAACAACTATGTGGTGAGATAAAAAAATTAAGATAACAAACAGCTGAATGAAGGACTACATAAATACAGGAAACTTCAAGGACTAGCCTGTACAACTAACGACAGACTTGAGGATAGTGCCATCACACTGAATGCGCTCCACGTGTACTCAAAAATCAGCTAAGAATGGCGTCTACCGAGAGGTATGACAATAGTTAATAAGTAATATGCTTTGATCTAATCCATAATAATGGAGATATTATGAATTTTACACATCTCATCTTGATTCCGCCATGTCCAATAAAAACAATATGACATAATTAAACTTAAAATAAAATGTTTCATGCAAAGAAGAAAAATTTTATAAAGTTAAATTTTCAATAAAAATTGTAGAAAATTAAACTTTGAAGAAGATTGATTATACAACATTACTTCATTAATTTCAGTTTTTCAATTTTGAGAGGTAAACGATTCCTTATAGGAAATAAAAATATCCGTCACGCAGGTGGATTAACGAAGCAGATTTCCCATGTACTCCAAAAAAGTAAAAGCTCAATGAGAACAATATTTAGTATTTAAGTTTCAAATAAAGTGTTTCATTATATAACAGAGTGTTTATTATGTGACATGAGTGGTGGGGGTTTACTGAAGGCTAAAAACTAAAAAGTGCAAAT
Organism: Riptortus pedestris; assembly: GCA_019009955.1. NCBI lineage: Eukaryota > Metazoa > Arthropoda > Insecta > Hemiptera > Alydidae > Riptortus > Riptortus pedestris. Next base: position 148,727,716 of record CM032229.1, on the reverse strand, counting down.
ATCTCAGTGAATATTGACGTTAGAGAATAAATGTATATAACAACATTACATATACAATAAGATTGATTCCATATAATTTTTCGATCTAACTCATAATAGCAGAGATATTCCAAATTTTCAAAATTCTCCCCCTGGTCTGATTTCAGCTTTCAGGACTTCTTTTACGTAAAATGATTATATATGAAGTTTGGTAACAACAAGACAACAACTGCAACCGCTAGAGCGGTATCAGACAAATATATATAGATAGACCAATAATCTATATATATATATATATATATATATATATATATATATATATATATAATTGTGAGAACCTCGGCTGTCTGCTCCAGCAGTTGGACCAGACAGCCGAGGTTCTCACAATGATAATATTCCCCAGCGATGCAGCCTCAAAAATAGAATATATATATATACTAGCTCAAATGCCCGGCTTCGCCCGGGAATTCATTTGAGGCTGGATGGTGATGGTATTTTTTTGGCAAGGCTTTACTTTACACAATATTTTGACTTTTACCCGTCCCAGCGTTTAGGGCTAATGCCCGTCGTTTCTGTGGATTTGTTAATAATAAAATTTGTAAATTCAGGCCTCCCTTATAACCCCCACTCCTGCCCGTTCCTAGAAATGTTAGTATGGCTTATTATAAGGATGGCGTTAGTGCTAATACACAGTCTTTTGTGCCAAATAAAATTGTTGACTCCCGCTATAATTTTTAGCGTATAACGCATTTATACTTCGGTATACGACGATATTGTAAATAACAAAAGTTACTCTAAATAACAAAATAAACAACTTTTGTTATGTGCATATTTGCTGAAAAAGCAATAGGAAACTAAATATCGCTATTTTTAATTTCTGGCCTCCCTTATAACCCCCACTCCTGCCCGTCCCTAGAAATGTTAGTATGGCTTATTATAAGGACATCGTTAGTATTAATTCACATAGCGAGTTTGGTTTAGTTCGGTTGAGTCTTTTGTGCCAAATAAAATTGTGGACTCCCGCTATAGTTTTTAGCGTATAACTCATTTATACTTCCGTGTACGGCAAAAGTACATATAACAAAAGTTACTCTAAATTACAAAATAAATAACTTTTGTTATGTGCATATTTGCTGAAAAATCAATAGGAAACGAAATATCGCTATTTTTAATTCAGGCCTCCCTTATAACCCCCACTCCTGTTCGTCTTAGAGAATATTAATATAGCCTAAAGTCTAAGTTGGGCTAGTAGTAATATACATACCAAGTTTCATAAAATTCGGTTCAGCTGTTTATGCGTGAAAAGGTAACAAACAAACAGACACGAAAGAAACAAAATGTAGTTATGGTGTCTATGACATGTGAAACGAAAAGTTATCGTGAAATTTCGCGAAAAAAATCAATGTACAGACAGAGGTTACAATTTTATATATATATATATATATATATATATATATATATATATATATATATATATTAGCTAAGGTACCCGGCTTCGCCTGGGAAACCATTTGATGCAGAATGACGATGGTATTTTTTTTGGGCTTTACTTTGTACCATATTCTTACATTTTCCCGTCTCAATGCCTAGGACCCCTTACACCCATGTCAATCATGTGCTGGGGATATGTCAATAATAAAAGTATTTGTTATGTACTTAATTCTACAAAGTGCACAATATTATTATATTATCCATTTCCTGTGCATGTATCTTTTTTTTAATATACAACATAATCATAGATTACCGTATTAACCAAATCATTCATAATCATAGAAAGAATTCTGCATTCCAAACCATCTATGAATAAACGTTCATTTCCTCAAAAGTGGTCCAAAGCACCACTCGGATGGACACTGTTTTATATATGTAATAAACACTATTAAAAATACTCTTTAGTATGTTTTGAAAGTGAACTGTATATTCTTAATGGTACATAGCATATTCAGTAAAGTACAACATATATTAACAGAGCAGAGTTAATAAATTCCAGAAATAACTGGGTGCACCTCTCCAGCGAACATTCTTATGAGACTTAAAAAAAATTCACATTTCTGAGAATAACTGTACATTACTAGAAGTATAAGCAACAAATCCCATGTAAACATAAGCCAATGTGAGGTGGGGTGGGGTGGGGCAGAAGTGATTATAACATATTTGTGCATTCCAGCCATAATACGCTTCATGGAATAATTTTTCCTCACTTCAAATCCTACCAGTATTAAAATTCAAGAGTTTTATACATACACTCTGAATAATAAAGTAATCTTAATCTCCAGGAAAAGCTAATAGCTTAAACAATTCACTGAAATATAAGGTTAGCAGTGAGAGGATAGAAAGGACCCTCCCCCCCCCTCTCTCCTCCCTACACTCACTGTTGCCAACAAACATCCCACATTTTTAAAACATCAGTTCTATTTACATTAAATTATTTTAACAATTCTTATTACATTTTCTTCACAATACAAAAGTGTTTGTTGAATTAATTTTCTTATTTTAATTAAATAAAGAATTAAAAACGTTTAAGGAGAAATTGACATTTCTGATTAATCAATGTTTGAGAAGGAGGGAGGGGGGATGACAATATACTTTGGTCTTCATTCAACCTGTTGATAATGGCTGTTAACTTTAGTGAAAGTGTATTAATCCGTCAAGGTACTAAACTTGCTTAAATAAATTCATGCATGGATAGGCATTGATGACTAACAAAAAGTCTTTGCAAATTACTTGCTTTGTAAATTACGATTAAGATGTATATAACAAAAGTTACTCTAAATACCAAATTAAACATATTTTGTCATGTGCACGTTCACCAAAAAAACAATATATGAAATGATGATATATAGGAAACGAAATATGACGATTTTTCATATCATGCCTCCCTAACAACCCCCACTCCTGTTTGTTACGAACCTATGTTAATATAGCTTATAGTCAAAAATATGGAGCTTCGTTGATTTCTATTTAGTCTTTCGTGACCTATAACATTGTTGATCTCTTTTATAGTTTTTCGTGTATACCTAATTTATACTTCGTTATAAAGCAAAAGTGCACATAACAAAAGTTACTTTAAATAACAAAACAAACAACTTTTGTTATAAACACATTTGCCGAAAAATGAATAGGTTAAGTAATATTGCAATTTTATATTTCTGACCTCCCTTATAACCACTACTTTTGTTTGTCTCAGAGAATATTAATATAGCCTAAAATCTAAGTTGGTTTAGTACTAATATACATACCGTTTCATAAAATTTGGTTCAGCCGTTTACGGTTCTATAAAGGACATACATTCAACTTTATATTATTTATATTTATATAAATATATATATATATATATATATATATATATATATATATATATAATTTTGAACGGACCTCATCTTTGTCAACTAGTAGGTATGATCGATAGGCATTTGAAGAAATTTTTCGAAAACTGCTTCATAAGAACAACCTCAATAGCTGACTTCCCTTAAGGGAAATATGCTAAAATGTCTTCAGCTGCCCACTATGGTAATAGCTCAATGTCTCTAGGACAAGACCTTGAAGAATCACAGAGTAAACACAAGAAAATCTGTTCCCTAAATGTTGGAGACAATCATCATTTCCCAAGTAATGGAACACTGCCCAGCAAAGTTCCAAAAAAGAGCACAGTGATACCACCGTTAAAATTTACTATTAAAGGCCTATTTAACATATTTGTTACCAAAAAAAAGTCATAATTTTAATTTTGTGGTAAACATTTTTTTTAATTGTTGACAATTTTTTATTAGTTCTGTAATCAAATAACATATGACAACAGCTCTTGAAATTCTAAGAATGTCTAAGAAGAAGACTTTTGAGCTCTCTAGTGCATATAGTTTAGGAGGGCTACATTTCCAACAATTCAAGATGTGTCAAAATGGTTCATTTTGGGTTCTAAAATTTAAGGCTTAAAAAGTAAAAGTGGGATAAATCAGATATTTTTATTAAAGTTGATTTCAGACCCAGGTCGTGACTATTGGTCATAACTTTATAAATTAAATGAATTTATAAAATTACACATTACTGTCGAACAAACAATCATGTATTATAAGAAATGTGATTTGTACATAAATATAGGCCACTACAGGAAAATATGAGCAATCATATACTGGCAGCAATAGATGGATAACCTGGAGTTAAGGTCGCATAAGGCATCAAACTGTAATAGCCGGCAGTTGATAGTAAGCAAAGTTTAAAATTAAAAGAATGACAACCCGTGACAAAATTAGAAATTACAGAACACATCATAAGTACGAATCATAAGATTAAAAAGTGGAAGTACTATCCACTGTACTGTGAATATCTAGTTAGGACCACTGCCATAACCAACAAAAAACTAATTAATTTATCAAATCACCATGGAAAAAATATCTTTACCAACTTTGTTTTAATAAATTAGAACATAGTTGACTTGCATTTAAAGCATTGACATTAAACATTAACAATCTAATTCAAAATTAATGAACTTCTAATAAAAAAAAAAAGTACATTTGCTCTAATATTCTCATACTGTCACTTATAAAATCTAAAAACTAATGATGAAAATTGGTAATTTTTATCTTACAGACGTATTTGCTTTTCTGAAGGGTTCCCCATTATTCAAATTCAAATGCCAAACTCCAACTTTGAACTGGTGCTTGCTGTCTAGAGAAATATGAGCCATCAGAGCACTATGTGCAATTTGAAGAATTGTTTAGTTACATTGAATTTAGCAGACCCCTTCATGGTTATTATGCCAATCCAGGAACTGAAGTGTCGAATGTATTAAATACTATGAGTGTTTGCCATTTTATTAGTTAAACAAAAGATTTAAATAGGTTAGTCTAAACAAAAATAAAATTCTCCTCTTACATGTGAAAAAAATAACATATGATAAGAAAAATATATTTTGACAGGACAACTAATTTTCAAATAAGTTCCTTAAAATGACAATTGGAGTACTATAAGGACAAATATCAAATATAAACCACTTTTCAGCCTAAACAAAATAGAAGAAAGTAAAACTTTTAATAATATGAAAAGACTTATAGAAATGAACTGTGATGTATGAATGAAACAAGAACCTAATAAAAGTTATTTACCGGGAATGCTCGAATTCTCATTTTGCCTTCTTTTTTAGGAAGGCCGCCTTTCATCATTTTGAAGCCTTGAAGAAACCTGAAATTCCTATATAAGAAACAACAAAAATAAAATGTTTGTGAAGTTTTTAACTATCACTCAAGTTCCATCGGTCGAACAGAATAAGTAACTACACGACACAGATCACTTTAGAATTTAATATATGATTATCAGACTAGAAAAACACTGAGTCATAAGTCACGACAATAATATTATGAATTCAACATGAAAATCATTTTGAAGTATAATACAAACAACATCTAATACAAGCGAAACCTATAGCAATCTTCAACTTGAAAGACAAGTCAGCCATGTTTAAGATATAATGCCAATGTTACTCAATATTTCTATACATTAGGAATAATTTGTTCTAACTCAAAGAAATAAAATAAAAATAACGTTTTTATTTTTTACACGTTTTTATATTCATTCCGTCGACGAGTAAAGTTACAATGATTTCCAAGTAAATATGTCAAAGTTCGATTTGAATGGCGGCAGATTTAAATATTAACACATGTTCATTGACAAATAAAAATGCTTTGCAGGTATTTGTTTATAATTAATTAATTTTAGTCGAATGTTTGATAAACTTTAATCGGGACGCGTTGACACACTTTTTTCACCAGCAGGGAGCTAGGAATCAAGTAGTGTAGCTAGTCAAATATTATAGTGTCCTGGATTACGATTGACCAAATGACAGGTTTTTTTGATTGAGGAAAACCACCGCCACAGGCATGAAATATTCAGATACTGCTGTATCAATAGTGAGGGTATGCAGAATAAGATTAAAGGGAAGATTCTGGAATATTTGGGATCAGTGGACATGTCCCTCCTGAGGATGGACAGAAAGAAACTCCTAAGGGTACTTATTGGGAGGTCAATCATTTAAAGACTATTATAAAATTACAAAAAGTCCGTCACGCAGGAGCTGCGTAAACTAAGCAGATTTCCCACGTGTGCAACATATTTGCATTCATCTCAAAAAGGAAAAGTTCAATGAGAACAATATTTGGTATTTAAAATTCAAAATATAACAGCTAGGATTCTTAATATAACAGCTTATTGCTAATATGACATGAGTATGAGTGGGGGGTTTGCTGAAAACCGGAAACTTTAAAAGTCCGTCACGCAGAAGCTGCGTTAACAAAGCAGATTTCCCACGTGCGCAACGGATTTGCATTTATCTCGAAACTTATAAGTTCAATCGGAACAATATTTGGTATTTAAGCTTCAAATAAAGTGCGTCATAACATAATAGAATATTGGTAATATGAAATGAGTAGGAGTGGGGCTTTACTGAAGACAGAAAAGTAAAACATGCAAATATCTCAGTTAATAATCAAGATAGTGAAAAAATGTGCATAGCAACATTTATAGATCATTACATTTGCAATAAGATTAGTTCTATACAAATTTTCGATCCGTCGCATAATAACGGAGATATTAAGGATTCTCGAAATTCTCCCCCCTAACTCCCCCTCCCCCTGGTCCGATTTTAGCCATTAACGAACTTGATCTTTCTTTTGGTATAAAACGATTATATATCGAGTTTGGTAACGATACGACAAAAATTGCGAACGCTAGAGTGGTTACAGACAAATATATAGATAGATATATACATATTTATACAATTTTGAACGGACCTCATTTTCGTCATCTCCTGGGTAGGATGGATGGACATTTGAAGAAAAAATTCGAAAATCGCGTAATCAGTACGACCTCAAATAAACATAACATTTATAGAACATTACATTTGCAATAAGATTGGTTCTATACTATTTTTCGATCCGACGCATAATAACGGAGATATTAAGGATATTCAAAATGTATCTCTTGTAAAACTCCCCTCCCACTGTCAGCTATTAACGAACTCGATATTTCTTTTTACATAAAACAATTAAATATCGAGTATCGTAATGATTAAACTGGAATTTCGACTGCTAGAGCGATAACAGACAAATATCTATATATAATAATATATATAAATATTAATGGTAATGTCATCATGACAAAAGATAATATGCGTTTAAACTCGATATGATTGTTTAAAGTATTACTTAGGTTGCAGGGAGGTCTACGATCTCTTCCCCTCAACAAACGTTTTGAATATAAATGAAATTATTTTTATAGTACCACTATTATTTAGTTCCATCAGGTAGATAAATTATTAAAATAATATTTTGAATCAATAATTTAAGGAAAACAATTGAGGGTAATTGAGTTTTCTTATTTCCTGTGAAATGCTGGCATTAGTGGAAGTGATTTCCACTGAGATTTTCAATTACAATCTTATGTACAAAACTATGCTTAAATATATATGCTCGGATCTGTTTCTGACAGGAAATATGTTCATTATAGCGGATATTTTATTGTAATAAATTCTATCCATGATTAAATTCCAAATTCCAGGTGGTAACCTGTAGATAACCCGTCCCGATTAGCCTAAGTTGCAAAAGGTGGACGTTAATAAATAAATAAAAAAAATATCCATGATTATGGTTTAATTACTCAAAAAAGTGGAGAGGGATAGATTAGGAACACATTTTCGGATCGATGGACATTTGAAGAAAAATGTCGAAAATCGCGTCATGAGTACAACCTCAATAGATGATTTCCCTTAGGGGAAATCTGGTAAAACTGCACACAACTAATCTCAGGACGCTGGGCCTGCGAGGCTAGTATCCTCTGTTAGGTGAACGGGCATCATGGAATAGGGGAAGAACGAGAGAGTGATAGTCGAATGAAGACTTAACTAAAACTGTACACACTGTATAGCTAGGAAATTATTTGGAAATCACTTTATACTTCTAGAATTTATAAAGGGCAATGTTTTATAAGCATAGTTATAAAACAACTAGTGATGATTGTGTGAAGTAGTGCAGTTATTAGAAGTAGTGCAGTTAGTATTAGAATTTATTTAGTGCTATAAAAAAGAAAATAATCATTGATCTTAGCAGATAATTTGAGACTGCGTAGATTTTTGAAGAAACTATATATATATATATATATATATATATATATATATATATATATATATATATATACTCACAACCGCAAAAAAAAACCGTTGGTGCAACGCCCATGTCTACTGGGAATCAGACAGTTGGTGCAACGCCCATGTCTACTGGGAATCTGACAGTTGGTGCAACGTCCATGTCTACTGGGAATCTGACAGTTTGTGCAATGCCCATGTCTACTGGGAATCTGACAGTTTGTGCAATGCCCATGTCTACTGGGAATCAGACAGTTGGTGCAACGTCCATGTCTACTGGGAATCAGACAGTTGGTGCAACGCCCATGTCTACTGGGAATCAGACAGTTGGTGCAACGTCCACGTCTACTGGGAATCAGACAGTTGGTGCAACGCCCATGTCTACTGGGAATCAGACAGTTGGTGCAACGCCCATGTCTAATGGGAATCAGACAGTTGGTGCAACGCCCATGTCTACTGGGAATCAGACAGTTGGTGCAACGCCCATGTCTACTTGGAATCAGACAGTTGGTGCAACGCCCATGTCTACTGGAAATCTGGCAGTTGGTGCAACGTCCATGTCTACTGGGAATCTGACAGTTGGTGCAACGTCCATGTCTACTGGGAATCTGACAGTATATTCATCACAAGTGAAGAAAGTGATTACTTTCTTCACTCTATTGCAAAATGTTTCACTTTCTTCACTCATTTCAGTTTAGTAATGTTACCATTATTCAACGATTACAGAAAAATGTTATAAATTAGCAATAGCCCAGAACTGGATGGTGTCGCGGAGATGCCGCATAAATTAGCATATATTATACGTACCTTGGTAGTACCCATTTACTTTTAGCAGATTTCTTGGTACTTGTGTATTATATCCACCACATTTTAGTTCCACTAGTTCCACGCTTGAATGCGCTACTGAAGTGCGACGCTAGCTCTCCCAGGCTAATAAGGTTATCTTTTGTCATAGTTGCGTTTGCTGTTTAGTGTTTCTTAGTCCTTTAAAAATGCCTCTTTGGGATTTGCAACGACTCAATAAGACGCTGTTAAATATTTACAGGAGAGGAATATTTTGGCTATCAGAAGAAAGTGTTCTAAATCACATTGTATGAAACTTTATAGTGGAAAAAAAGTCTTTTTTGGAAGTGTAATGTAAGAAATTGTGGTGAGCAAGTCGGCGTTCGGATTGGGACTTGGTTCGAAGGAAGTAAAATTCCATTTTGTAATGCATTGGAGTTCATTTACTGCTGTTGCGAAGAATTGACACCTGTCAATTTTTGCTAATAACTCAAAATTTTGAATAAGACTGCTATTGATTAGAACAGTTACATGAGGGAACAGACACATTTCAGTGCATTTCAAATTGTATTTCCACACATTTCCCGCCTAAATGTGAATAAAATGTTTTATTTTTAAAAATTGTGTTTTCTTTTATTTATCATTATAATTCCGTAGAAGGTTATAAGGTAAGTACAACCTCCCTTGCGGGCAATGAATCGTACTACTTAAAACAGTAGCGCACTCTAGCGTGGAACTAAAATGTGGTGGATATAATACACAAGTACCGATTTCTCTTAAGAGATATCAGCTAATGAGGTTGTACTCATGACGCGATTTTCAAAAAATGTCTACAAATGTCCATTGATCCTACTTAGTAGATGAAAATGAGTTCCGTAACGATTAAACAAACATTGCGATCGCTAGAGCGGTTACAGGCAAGTGAGTATGTATATATATACTTTTCTATGATTGATACTATTCAGATTGGTTCCTCTTACCTGATTTGAACTTTTTCAAATTGTAAAAAGAAATTTCCTTTGAAATGTCTAGTAATACAGTGTTTGAGTATTTCAATAAGAAGGCACATTTAAAAGGAAAACACATAAAATTATTTTATTTTCTTAGAAGTGAAAAAAAAATTTGTTGGATAAAGAAGTTCTCTTTGTATTAGTAATGTTAATTGGGACGGATTATCAACCTTTTCTAGCGTGGGATTTTATTTAATCAGTTCATCACGACTGAAGGTTTATCAAGTGAAATTAAAGTCATCGCCCTCGCTCACAATGGCAAAGCTTTTTATTGTTTTTAAAGCAGATTTCCCTTAAGGGAAATCAGCTATTGAGGTCGTACTCATGACGCGAGTTTTGAAAAATTTCCTCAAATGTCCATCGATCCTACCCTGGAGATGATGAAAATGAGGTCCGTTCAAAATTCTCTCTCTCTCTCTCTCTCTCTCTCTCTCTCTCTCTCTATATATATATATATATATATATATATATATATATATATATATATATATATGTCTGTTAACGCTCTAGCGGTCGCAATTTTTGTTTGATCGTTACTAAACTTCATATTTAAGCGTTTTACGTAAAAAGAAAAGTTCGTTAATGGCTGAAATCGGACCAGCGGGAGGGGGGGGGTGGTTAAGAGGGGGGATTTTTGAAAATTCGAAATATCTCCATTATCATGCGTCGGATCGAAAAATTGTATAGAATCAATCGTATTGCAAAATAAATTTACTATAAATATTGTTCTATGCATTTATTCTGTATCTTGAATATTAACCGAGATATTTGCATTTGTATGCATGTGTGTGGTCGGCAGGAGTCGGCTATGTTCGGGACTCTCCGCCGAGAGCTAGTGCGGGCCGTTTCGGTAACTATTCGTCCATCGTGAATAGGTTTAGAGATTCCTTACTACTACTGTTGTTATTAGGCGGATTTCTCTATTGTAAAACTTCACGTGGGAAATCTGCTTAGTTTGCGTAGCCCCTGCGTGACGGACTTTTTTTTTTTTTTTAATTTATTTGTATTTGAGACCCAGCTTCTTGAATTGTTGGTGATAAGGTAGTGTGACCTACCGGGGGTAAGAATGATAGTTCCCCTTCTACTGAACTTGGTTCCATTATAGGTATAGGGTGATAGTTATTTTGATGGGGTGTAATGGAACAATGTGGGTGGGTTACACTGTAGCTGGTGATACCGGGTCTGGCTAAGCTGATCCCATCTGAGGAAGGAAGACTTTTCAACAGACAACTTGTGAAGGCGGGAGGATAAAATAAACTACAAGTAAAATGAGATATTCTCTAAAACGTTTTAGAAACTTTTAATCGTTATTGTACCCAAACAACATTTACCAAACAAGCGAAAAGAAAAATTATAAAAATAACTTTGTGGAGTTGACTTTTAGATCTATAAACAGAAAATGAATTATACAGGAAGTATTGATTGAAAGTAAACAAATTTCGTAAAGCAGGTGCAGCGTAAACTAAATAGATTACCCACTAGAATGTGGTGTGCTGATGATCCTACCTCATCATCAATTCGCTACTTCTCCCTCAGTAAGAAGCTTATGGGCACACGAGCCGAAATATGAACTGGACATGACAGTTTTAGAGACTGGGGAATTCATAATGACAATGGGAAGTCTAGAAGTGGGGGCTCGGTGAATATTTATGTTAGAGACATCTTGTATAAAGCTATGGAAATAGAAAATAAGATTTTCAAGGAGATTAGTTATATGCAGTTTTTCATATGGTATCCATTCGGTTAATGCCAAAGACCACCGGCCATCCAACTGTCATAGAACAGCCTATTTCTACTTTAGTTTCTTGCATGTATCACCCCACATCAGTCAGTCACGTCCTCTCCCTCAATACTAAGCACCTCACCGCTTGTTCCACCATGTTTGGGCACTATGGGTAACCACTGGGAGAATTCAGCTTTCAAAAACTTTCTTCGTCGCTTCCTCACTAAAGCTTCCTTTCATGATATCCCCCAAGCCAAGAGCTTCTCCCCCCCCCCCGGGACGTCAATCAACCTCCGTCTTTGTCCGGTTTTAAAAGGAAATAATTTGTTCCAGGTATATAAATTTCTCCCTATACCCTATATCATTGTCACTGATGTTAATAGGAACTTTCTCAGCATTTGGCATGATCTTGGTCTACTTTGACACATAAGACATTGTCGTCGGCAAACCTAAAGCAGTTCAGTAAGCTTCCATTAATCCTCCATAGGTCCACTGTACATGGTTGAAGGGGCTTATAAGACTAATATGAACAACTACAGGGCTAGTGGACCTCCTTGCCTAACGCCTCTTCAGATGGGAAAAATAGGCCCATATTTTTCTATGGACATGATAGTTCCTTGTGTAATGTCCTTATGATTTTAATATATTTCCTGAGAGTTCCGTAGCAGCCATTGCACGAGACAGTTCTTTTCATTCAGCTCTGTGTAAATCCGTTTGTCGACCTAGTTTAAGGCCTCTTTTTCTAAGCCTTCAAATTTGTCGTATTGTTGAACATAACAACAAACAGTGTGTGTGTGTGAATTTTGAAGAAATTCTATGGAGCCACAATCCAGAAAACTGTGAGTTTTTAAATTGTTTTTTCTCAGTTATCTAAGTCCTTGCCTCTGCCTTGGGGAGAGGTGGGGGGCTATCGTGTATAGTCCTGCTCCTAGGCCCACTCATTCTGTGCTCCTTTCAATTAGAAGATAGACAATCTCGCATAGAGCAGTTCTTATCAATAGCCTCCATAACTGGACCAATAGAGCAGTCGACTTTTAATCAGAGTATCAGGGGTCGCATCTGTGCCTCTGAATTTTTTTTTTTTTTGTAAAAAAAATGGCGTCCGCGGGGAACAATTCTCAACAAAATTCAATCGCTAACGACTCGCCAGAAAAGAAGAATACGGCCTTTGAAACAAGCCCATCCTACCAATCCCTAGCGGCCAGTACATCATCTCGTGCTACATTTAGGCAGCCATTTCAAAAAAAAACAAAACAAGACAACCAATCAACAAAAATAATTACACAAAATAAATTTGACGCCACTGCCCCTAGTGAATATCATCATCCAACTAGGAAATGGAAGAACCCAAAGACCCAGCAAGTCATCCACCTCCAACACATCTTAAAAACATACCAAATTACCTCGAATTTTGCAAACACGTCAGCTCCATAGTTGAGGAGACTCAGTTCACTTGTCGAGCACACACAAATAACATACAATTAAGCCTGCCACGCCTAAAGCATATCGCAAAATCTTCTCATATCTTGAAACCACAACCCTCCAGTTTTACACGCACCAACTAAAAGATGAAAAGGCCTTCCGAGTGGTAATACGTCATCTTCATTCATCAACGCCGGAAGAAGACATTAAGATGACATTAGACGAACTCGGATTTGAGATCAAATCTGTCTGCAATGTTAGACACCCCAGAACTAAAACCCCACTACCTCTATATTTTATAGACCTGAAACCGACCCTTAATAATAGCGATATTTTCTCCCTAACAAAATTGCTATACACAAGCATAGTAATACAATAGAAGAGCCACACAAACGAAAAGAGCTGATACAATGCCTTCGCTGTTAAGTATTTAATCACTCCAAGAACTTCTGCGAACTCAGTCCAGTTTGCGTCAAATGCGCTGGTCCACTCCTTAACATTAATTGTACAAAAACAAACGAGATGAACCAGCTAAATGTATTCATTGCGACGTTGATCACCCTGCCAATTACCGTGGATGTACTGTCTACAAAGAAATAAAGCAGCGCATAGTCAGAACAAGAGTTTAGAGCCACCACACGAACACCCGGATTACAATCCCGTCACTGCTTCATCTCATATTACTAATCAGCCCAGCTCATCTGAGCATCAACCTCCACAGCCGTACCAACTTCAGCCTTCGTAGCTACCACAACACCAGCTTTCACAGCTTCCACAACACCAGCCATCGCAGCAGCCACAACACCAGCCATCGCAACAACCAAATCAGCCCGGCCCCTACAACGCCGGGTTTCGCAGCAGCCGCAACGCCAGACTTCGCAGCAGCCACAACGCCACACTTCGCAGCAGCCTCAACGCCAGGCTTCGCATCACCCACAACGCCAGGTTCCGCAGCAGCCACAACACCAAACTTCCCAGTAGCCACAACGCCAGCCTAAACAGGACATGAACGATCGCCAACCTCAACAATACCAATTCCAACCAAGAACTCACGAGTCAGCAACACCTCCTCATCCTGGAGTTAGAGCCACTTACGCTTCTGTTACTAATCCTTCCGCGTATTTTCCATCTGACTCCTGCTCGACTTCCTCTGACCTCTCAACAATCATTTTCTCCCTCCACTCCTTACTAAATGACCTAAAAAATCTGATCCTCCCCTTAACTTCACTTCTTCATAAAGTTAGCGAAATCCCATTATCCCCACCTCAATTATGATTTTTCCAAAATATAAAACTCTCTCCTTTCTCCTCTGGATTGTACAATCACAAAGTCGAACTGACATCACTTCTTCAAGTCAAAAACATAGACTTGCACTTCTGACTGAAACACATCTTACGAGGCGACACACATTTTACATTGACGGTTTCAAAACTTGCAGGGCTGATCATCCGGATGGAACAGCTCATGGAGGTACAGCTTATCAGGGCCAATCTGACTCACGATCTGCTTCCTAATCAGTTCCCTTCTAATCCTTTCCAGAGGACCACCATTAATAAGAATGAGACAAGAATAAGACTTCAATCTTCATCCCGACATCCTATCACTGTGTCGGCAATATGCTGCCCTCCTAATAAATCCGTATCTGCATAGTTATTTCAAGACTTCTTCAGATACTTGGGTCCTCAATTCATCGCTGGAGGAGACTATAATGCTAAACATTGTCAATGGGGCTGCTGAACATCGAACACACGTGGACATGCTCTCCTCCAGGCCCTCTCCATCTTTTCTTGTAAAGTCCTTAGTCCTCCTTCTTGCACCTACTGGCCCACTTCCCGTTCTAAACTCCATGATATTTCTAGTTCGCACTAGATGACCTTTCATCCGATCATAGTCCTGCCTTTCTTCAGCTCAACTCACATTCCCATTTATTCCGATTTCCCGACGAACCGTCCCTCACACCTGCACCAGTTGATTTGGAATCTTTTCAAACGTACATTGACAAGAACCTTGACTTAAATATTTCTCTAAAAACAGAAACAGAGAGTTTTGACGATGCAGTACAATATATAACAGTTACAATTCAAAAATCCCTTCACTACTCGACTGAATCTAAACCGCACAAACCGGGACAAACGCAATACCAAAAGAGACATACCTTCCATCACATTTACAAACTCTACTCCAAGAAAAAAGACGAGCACGACGAATATAGCAAAACACTTGGTATCCTTCTGACAAGACAAAGCTGAACCAACTAACCAGAATTAACATCGTACTACAATGATTGTTTTAATTCATACATCAAGAACCTTAACACGTCAGATAACTCCTTATGGACAGCCACCACACGCCTTCTCTCCTATAAATCCTCCGGGCTTTCCCATACGTCTGAGGAAGGCACCTGGACCAAGTCTGATTACCATGTAGAAACAACCTTTGGTAAACACTTAGGGTGTTTACTCCTCACAACAATATCCAAGACCCCCACCGTTCTTCCTTTGTCACTAATCAACTGGATATACCTCTTCCCTTATAGATTCCTCCTCCTGCATTCAATCCATCTGAAGTTATTAATATCATAAACAAACTCCATCCCCACAAGGCACCTGGTTATGACCTAATTACCGCCCCCCCCCCCACATTCTTCAAAATCTCCGGAAAAGAGGTATCCTCTTTCTCGCTTATATCTATTATGCTTTCCTCAGAACAACCTACTTCACTACTCTGGAAATTCTCTGTCATCCATATGAGATCCCTAAACCTAGAAAACCGTCACAACTCCCTTCTTCCTACCGTCCCATCGCACTTCTTCCTATAATGAGAAAAATCCTTGAAAAGCTCATCCTTAAACGCCTACACCAACTCCTTGAACCCAAACTTCCTCCCGCTCAATTTGGTTTCCGAAATTCCCATTCCACTGTCCAGCAATGCCACAGAATAGTCGATTTTATCGCCTCCTCATTCGAAAACAAGGAGTACTGCACTGGAGTCTTCCTTGACATTGCCCAAGCTTTTGATATGGTGTGGCACCAAGGTTTAATGTTCAAACTAAAAAATATACTCCCTTTCACCTACTACCTCATCCTTAAATCATACCTTTCCGACAGACATTTTCAAGTTTCATTTGGTTCCTCAGTTTTTCCCTTATTTGCACAATTGGCAGGTGTACCACAGGGAGGCATCCTAAGTCCTTTCTTATTCCTTACCTATACTGCCAACATCCCATCACATCCTGAAACTTCCCTTCTCACGTATGCAGCTAATACTGCAATCTTGACGTCCAACTCAGACTCTAATATGGCATCTGCATCTCTACAAGAACACCTAACT
Organism: Riptortus pedestris; assembly: GCA_019009955.1. Taxonomy (NCBI): domain Eukaryota; kingdom Metazoa; phylum Arthropoda; class Insecta; order Hemiptera; family Alydidae; genus Riptortus; species Riptortus pedestris. Next base: position 148,711,338 of record CM032229.1, on the reverse strand, counting down.
CTGCTAGAATCTTGACTGACTCGGTGGAGCATCAAGGTCAACAGCGGCAAATCAAACCATGTAACATTTACTCTCCGGTGTTTCATTTGCCCTCCAGTTACACTCAACAGCTCTAATTCCACAAAAATCACAAATTAACTATCTAGGACTCACATTAGACAAGCGACTAACTTGGAAACCTTACATCAGTAAATCTCTTCCAGACTTTGGGACTCTACCACAGAGTGTACAGTAAACAATTTCTTCTTTATCTATTCATTTATAGGATTGCTGTGAGATCGGAGACAAACAGTCACATTCCTTTCACTTTTGAAAATTAGACTTGTTGACCAATAAAGCGAGACATTTACATCATCATAATAAAAATTAAATTTTTTATTAACGTCCACTTTTTGCAACTAAGACTAATTTGGACAGGTTATCTATAGGTTACCACCCTTTTCTAGCCAGGGTGGGACTAAGGATTTTATTTAATGAATTCCGTCACTAAATAAATTCCTATTGTCCAGGTGGGAATCGAACTCACCACTCTAGGTTTCCAAATGATATTAAGGTCAATACTTTAACTCACATGGCTAACCTGAGCCCCTCATCATAATACGATCAATCTTTTTATTCTCTTTCAGTCACTTTTTATGGATAGCCAGTCTCTATGCATATGTTTCTCATGAAATTTTATTACCAAAAAAAAAAATTACTTTGAACATTTTTAGGAGACAAATTGGGCACAGAATAAAACTAATCAGTTTTACTTTTTTGTATTGTAGTATAAAAACAAACAATAATAACATTTATAAACATAATGAATGCTTTATATAAACATACAAATTTATATTTACAAATTTTAAATTTTTCATACAAAATAACAATTATTTTATATATAAAAAATTATCTTTTTACATGCATTGTAACAAGAGACTAAACATAAATAAAATTCACTATTCCCTGAACATGGACGGATTGGCTCATTTTTAAAGAATGTATATTTCAAAATAAATATTTGGTTATAAAATATATAGTATATATTTCTTCTTATATTTAAAAGTATCCTAAAGAGTTAAATTATTTGGTCATTGTATGTTACATTCCATTTTTCATTAAGTAGTTGAATAAAAAGCGTAGATAATAAGAAGATTCTAATTCACATAAAAAAAAAACTAAATACTATCTTAGCTCTGATATAAACTCCAGAGTTAATTAATTGTGCATGAGCTAAGGTATATTCATCGAAACTTTTCTCAGGACTTTTTGTAACTATTTTTTGCCCATAGAAAGTTAATCGACAATCTTAGAAGAATTTTAAGAACTAAAACTTCTTCATCTGTTTTAATTACTATTTAGAATAGTATGTACATTAAAAATAATGAAGAGCTTTGGTAACATAAATAAATTGCCAATTCATTAAAAATATACAAATAATAATATATTTAATTTTGAAAAGGCTTTTTACTTTCTATGATAGCGAATGACTTTGTTCAGTTCTTATTATTTGTATATTGTTACGCCACATAAATTTTAAGATATTTTTAATGAAACAATCTAATGAGTGAAATGTAGAAAGCAAAACAATGAGAAGTCTAGAACAGAAATGCCAAATTTTATACCAAAGAACTGTATAGTAGATGTGATGGGGGTCTGATATTTACTAAATTATACACTTTAATAGTATATTATGAACACAAAAGTTGCAGAGATCATGAATCTATAATGAGTTTTTGTTTTTATATTTTTGTTCTTCAAAATGACTATATATATAAATGTTTCTCCATATTTTGGGTTAATACTTATTTGTAAGAGTAGGCAGTCTTAACTGCTAATAAATCTGACTTAGGTTTATTAATTTTGCAGTGCAATTTTATGCTTTATATCTTAAATATATATTATTTGAGAAAAATGCATTCTTTCATGAGTGCTGTTCAAGAGTACTTAACCTTACATATATATAGTTTAAAATTAAAATTTAGGCAGTAATGTTTTGAACAGCCAGATGGCACCTCTTGTTGACTCTCAATAGACCCAGTTGACCGGAACCCACTGATGCTCATTGCTGATCTTATCCAACGCTTCGACAACCTTTCGGAAAGTTATATCAAAGTCCTCATTAACAATAACTAAGTCTATATACTTGTCAAAAGCTCTCTGCAGCATAGCACTTTCTTCAACAGTTCGTTTCAAATCATCTTCCTGAAAACAAAACAGTTAATCAAAGATTAATTTAACTTTATTTAGATGAAATAATAAATTTGAATATATTGACAATTTTGCATGATTTTAATAAAGTATGTATGGTGTGTGTCTGTGTGTGGGTACATGTATAAAACTACCTTCAATATTTTACTTAATTGCTACTGATCTGGGTGGTGCCATAGTACATCATCAGAACACCAGTCAGGATGGGCTAGCGATATATTTGACTGACTTTGAGCCTTCATCATCTCATGTTGGTCAGTCACAGCATCACCCAAACTGGTAGCATTTAAGCAAAATAAACTAAGTAAATGAACTGAAATAGAACAGAAAGTCATGTCTTTACATTCTTTAAAATATGGACTAAAAAGGTGTGTAAGGATATAGAGAAAGAAAATTTAAAATCATAAATTCCTCTTCTGAAAAAGTCTTTAAAATAGCAGTTACATAAAGAAAGTAGATTTCACACCTGCTGGAAAGATATCTATTCACATTCTATTCCCTATTCCCACCTTAATAAGTCTGAAAACTTTTGTATTCATATAAACTACACTTCTCAAAGCAAGTAATGCCCTTAGACAACACTTAGAAATTCTAGACAGCAGTGATTGTCTTTAATCTCACTGAGTTACGTTATTTGAATTTGATAAGGGGTTCTTCTTGATAAGAGATGCGTGAGGTTTGGCAAAGGTAAATGCGAATAACAGGTGTATGATGGAATTCAAGGCCTGGAATAAAAATTAAGAAAAAGAAAAACAATAATACAATACTCAATGGCATATTTTAAAAATTCAATATAATCTAATTTAATCTAATAACATTTTAGTTTTCTAGACAATTTTTTAAATAGAGCACATGCTAAATGTAAAAACTATGAAAACAGACAAACACGATCAATTGTTGAAAGTATTAGGTAACTTTAGGTATTGATTTATGCCAGCAACAAACAACAAATCTACATTTAAAAAAATACTTCAAAAAAGACATCAATTTTGTAATTTCCAATTATAATAAAACTGACATGCCACACTAACAAATAAGTCACTTACCTAAAAGAGTAATAAAAAATGGCAGATGTTCTAAAGTCATGAAGTATTATGAGACTAAAGCTTTATAATCAACATCACTGATTGAATGCCTCTGTGTCTCACGACACTTTTTTATAAATAATGTTAACATTAATCACATGAGGTTTTGAGCAAATTCATATGCTTCTTATCAGTTACATAACAGTAAAAAATGTTCATTTCAAAGTAATAATAAAAAAAATCTCATTCAAGAAAATGCTTCTTTGAGTCTGCTGAATTATATATATTGTTTTTAATATTAACTAGATTTTACCTTTTTTGTGCTATGAAAGCGCACAATCAAAAATAACTAGTTCCTTTCATACTTAAATGGCGAAGTTAGTTTATATCAGTTCAAATTTAGATGACAGTTATTGTGCTTTAGAAGATGGCCTAGTGCCTCTCACACGTCACAGCCATTTAACTCCACAGACCCTCTAAGCTCTCCACTCCCGACAATTACCCGTCTTGTATTAGCAGATCTCTCTTAACCAAAATTACATAATGAGGTTGTACTCAAATCCCCATCAATCTTTCATAGAAGATGACAAAAATGAGGTAAATTAAATACATTGTCTGGTAGGAATATCCTACTTTAAGTTGTTATAGTCTTTATATAAGGCAATCTCTCATAATTGGTCAACCCTGGGTATCATATTTGGAGAGTTGGCAGGGAGAGAAGTGTTTTTGGTACAAATAGGTTTTCATCTTGACTGTAGCACAATTGGTAGAATACTGAACGAGATAATCAGGAAAATCGTGTTCAACTCCAGGCATGAACAACGAATTTCTCTCACAAATAAGAAATAAAATTATTAATTATTTAATGGTGATGTATTCTGCTCTTGAAATTCAATAAAATACCAGTTATTATGATGATTTAGCTAGGAATATTTCTTTTGATTCAAACAAATTTTAGAATCTCTTTGTAATTTATACCACTATTTTGATTGCAATTTTATAATGTATTACCCGAAAGGTATTGTATGACTGTAACGAATTTAAGTTGATTTATTTTTATTACAACAAAAAAATGCAGTTAATAATTAAAGAGTATTAACTGCATTTAGTTTGTAGCAGTTAATAAGAATAAATAATTATTTTTTTAAATGGATTAATATTTTATTAAAAGAAAGTTTTTGTAGAACAGTGACTTCCAAAATGAATAATATAAATTATAACTGAAAAAAAGAAAAAAGAAATTACCTCATACAGTGAAGCAAGAGACTCAAGAGTTCTGGCTCTCCTTGAGCTATAGCGAATTGAGCTCTGACGGTCAAACTGAACAACAAGCATTGAAAATATATGCATTAATTAGGAAGTTTAAAAAAAAAAAAAAAAAAAGGAAAAGGAAAAAAGTAGGGAGACAAAAAACAAATTTCAAAATAATAATTTAGACCAAGCAAACATACATTACAGAAAAAAATAAAACCAATTCCACAAAACATTTAAAAAAGTTCTCACAGCTAGACTACGACTTGAAACCCCTGTAGATCTGCCAAAATCATACAGCTGCTTTAATAGTTCCATTCCGGGGGCAGCAATGAAGATCACATAAGGCATAAACTCAGACGAGTTATGGAGGAGCTTTAATGCCTATCAATGAAACAAAATAAAACTGTTAAAAGTATTGAATGATATTTGGAGAAATAAAGGAATTAAGACTACATTTCATAATTTTTCAGAAGAGTATTGCAAGGCATATGAATCCCAATAGCTTTACTGACTTTGTGGTTCAACTATTGAAAAACATATATTATGTGTATTAAGAAAAATATTAATATTAAAAATATTAAAATAAATGGATCTCATTTAAGAGGCTTTCCCTCATCCTTATTCCCCTTAGTGTATTTTTTTTCTTTTCATTTTCACATGGACTGAATCTCTCTTTTCCCATCAGATAATTATGTTGGAAAGCTTAAACACCACATGCCATTAAAAAAAAAAAAAATAAGTAAATAAAACTGAAAATGGACTTGTCCTCTATATTTCTCCAGTCCTTCATAAAACAGAAGAAATTGTGAAGGCGTACAAGAGACTTTGTTTAAATAAAGGATAAAAATGTGAAGGGATAAAATTTGGCACGGACCAATTTCAAAATATGGGATTTTCAATTATATTATTTATTTACTTCCACTTTATGCTACTCTGGCTAATTGTGACGGGCTATCTATAGGTAACCACCCTTTTCTAGCCAGGGTGGGACTAAGGATTTTGTTTAATGAGTTTGTCACTAAACAAATTCCTATTGCCCAGGCGGGAATCGAGCTCGCCACTCTAAGTATACCATGTGAGATTAAGACCAACGCCTTAACTCACATGGCTAACCTGAGTCCCGGATTTTCAATTAAAAGTAGAAATCAAAAAGCCTTTCACACTTTTTAGTTTTTATTAAGCAAGAAGCTTAAAGCTAAAACTAAGCCATTATTTTTTTATAAAATATGAGAAAGAAAAAGAAGTGTATAAGAAAGGTTAATTCCCCCTCCCTATTTTCCACTTCAATAGTATTGAATTACATATTGTTATACAGAAGAAATAAATACAAAATGTCAAAAATGCATTGTCAATGGGAAAAGATTACCCAACAAAAAAAGTCTTTGGGTCCATGTTATTTTAATTAAGACTTTCTTCAATTGGACATATCCCTTTGTCATAAATAAAATACAAGAAACTGAGAAAACCCTTTATAGAACTAAGAAAATGTATGGATCTTAATGAGATGTACTTGAAAAATAAATCTAAAAACTTACTGCGGGACTACAGTCTAAGACACACATTTTGCCGTCTTTTATGACATCTCTAATAGAATCTAAAGAAGTACCATATAAATGGCCATTGTGCTCCCCATACTCAAGCATTCGGTGCTCTCTTATTTCCCTTTCTAAATCTTCACGGGAAACAAACCAGTAGCTTTTACCAGTCTCTTCTAGTTCTCTAGGTGGTCTTGAGGTTACTGTAAATAAAACAGATAAGTTACAACAGGTAAGAAACATAAAAACATTAAATATGGATTTGAACAGTCTATGAAGTACTAACTCTGTTTGACAGTAATGAGTTCAGTATATGCTTTATATTTCTACAGAT